>PVKB01000222.1:600000-964238 GCA_004027205.1 Ctenodactylus gundi | reverse complement strand
TTGATCTGTTGCTTTGTTTGGGTTTTGGGTTCAAGGTTGAGACTCTTGAGGCTGAAACCATACCTCTGCCACTTACCGAGTCACTGAACTGTTCCAAGACTTCATTTCCTCTTCTGTAAAATGGGCACAATTCTAAGCTGTCTTGTAAGGTTATTTTCAAGAATCAGTATAAAGATCTAGATAAAGAAACCCCCAAAGGGCTGGAGGAATAGCACAGCATTTAGAGCACTTGACTAGCAAGTACAAGGTCCTGAGTTCAATTTCTCAGCACCACATAAGCTGGGTGTGGTGGCATACACCTGTAATCCTAGCACTCGAAAGGCTGAGGCAGGGGGATTGCCATGAGTTCGAAGTCAGCTTGGGCTACATAGTGAGTTCAGGACCAGCCTGGACTACAGAATGAGACCCTGTCTGGCAGAAAGGAAAGAGATAGCTCTTAATAATGCACCATACGGCTTCCAGGCCCCAGTAGCTGCTGCGTGGTTCTCAGTTCACATTGGGTGCTGGGGGTTGGGTGCTCTCACCCTTCTGCAGCCAGAACAGCCTACAGGAAGATGCCTAACTTCCTGGGAGCCAGTTGCACATCCCTCCTTCTTCCCGGGAGCCCAGGTTCCAAGAACTGCAGCTAAAATTGGTTCCCCAACAGCTTTTACAGAGCACGTCGCAGCTTTTTTTGGGTCTGGAGAGCCAGTTTCCACGATGAAAGTGGCACAGAAGGAGAGACCCAGCTAAAAACAGCCACCGCCCAGACTGGTGTTAACAGGATGCAGCCTTTAGAGACGCTTCCACTTCCGCAGCAGCTCTCCGTATCACCACTAGGTGGCAGTGTCGCCACGCGCAGCGGGAAAGGCACCCCAGGACCCCGAATGCTGCGGGAAAACGGAGCCGCTACTGGAAGAGATGCGCTTGAAACACGCATCAGCTGCAGCCTTCTCCTCTAGATGGTCCCCCTTTTATACGGGGCATTTAGCTGCATCACAGAGCTACGTGGAATACTCCTTCTAGGGGTGTCTTGGTACCCCTGAAGCAAACCCGAATGGTCCAGGTGAATCCTAGTTTCAAGGCCTGTGTGTGTCCCTGCTGCAGGCAGACACGTGATCCCTCAGTTTGGGATTCAATGTCTTGCCACAGAAGGCCAGTGGATTGGTTCCCTCGCTGGGTGTGAACAAAGAATTTGACTCCCAACTGTGGCTGCCTTGGGCTCAGGTCATGAAACCATAGGCCACGGGAGGCAGCTGGGTTCTGGGCCACAGAGGGAGAGGGACCATCCCAGATAGAAGTTTTTACAAGTGCTGGCATTCAGAGGTGAGTTAGCTGGGCTGCCAGGGCAAGCTTGTAACCCTAGTTCTCTGAAAGGCAGAGACAGGAGGATTGCAAGTCCAAGCCCAGCCGGGACAGCTTAGCCTGACTCTCTCTCAAAATCGAGCATACAGGGCTGGGAACGTCTCAGTGGCTACGGGTTCAATTCCCAGTGCTGAAAAATAGTCAGTTACTGTTCCTGTTTTGATGGTATCTCCAGGGTCAGACCTATATTACACGCTTAATAAATGCATGCTGAGTGTCCAGTATCCGAAATGCTTGGGTCCAGAAAGATACATTTTGGATTTTGAATTTTTTTTTTCAGAATTTGATATATTTGCATTTACCTATAATATATTGTGATATATCTTGAGGATGGGACTTAAGTTCTGAAACAAAACTCACTTTTGCTTCTTATACACCTTATACACACAGCATGAAGGTAATTTTATGTAGTGTTTTTACTGTGCCAGCATTTTGATTGTAATGGGTCACATGCAGCCAGGCACGGACATTTCCTCTTGTGACATCATGTCGGTACTTACATTTTAGATTTTGGAACCAGGAGTGCTCAGTGGTAGTAACTTTGTGGGTCTCGCTGTCTGCATCTGGGTGAACGGTGCCCTGATCTCGTGCCCGTGACGGGCCAGCAGTGCGGATTTTCCCGTACTAGTTACCTTTGTGTTGCCGGGACAAAGTACCTGGCACCCACAACTTAAAGGAGGAGAGGTTTAGTTGGCATACAGTCTTCTGGCTGAAGAGTCAGCAGGCTCCAAGACAAAAACGGTGTGGCACAAGGGCATGGCGGAGGACAGCGGCTTGGTGCATGACCGCCAGAAGGGAGGAGAGACGGGAGGGGCCTGGGACAAGCACACCGTTTTCTGGGTCATGCCCTGCCCCCCAGTTGCCCACCTCCAACCAGGCTCCACCTCCAAACAGCGAGCCCAGTCAACCACGGAACCGAAGAGCATAGCGCCCCCTAGGATCCACCCACTTGCCAGACAGCTGAGACCTTGTAGAGCTAAAGGTAACGTCTCCTTAGAAATGTGAGGCCTGGGCCCCTCACCCAGCCTCCTCAGTAGCCTCTGGGGGGGCTCACGGCACGTTGCAGTTTGCAGAGCTTGACTGTGAGGCCTTGCGGCCTGGAGACCTGGCTCCCTCCCCACCTTGCTCCCAGCCCTTGGCCATTCTGATTCTCGCTCATCCTTTGGGAGCGGCAGCCCTGAAGCCAGCCCTGCGTTTCAGCCTTCTCTGTCTCTTTCCCAAACATCCCCAGCTGCCTCACGCTGGCCCGCACTGGGGGACAGATCGCCATGCGTCCTGCTCTGCTCCTTGCCCTTCCCTGGGGGCTCAGCTCTGCAGATTTGGGCTGCAGCGTCCTCCCTGTCAGCCCTTGGTGGGAAGCCCAGCTGACTCCTCACTGTCGCCCCAGCTTTTCAGGTCCCGCTCCTGGGGAGCCACCCCACCTTTCCCTGCCCCTGTTTCTCCATCTCCCTGTCTTAGTCACTTTTTCATCACTGTGACTCGGTGCCTGACATCCACAACTTATGGAGTAAAGATTTATTGTAGCTTGCAATTTCAGAAGGTCTCAGTCTGTTCACAGGTGGGAGGCTGGAAAATGGTGGAATCACATGGTGGGGCCGCAGCTAGAGCTGGAACTTGAGTTCCTGGGGCAGAGATCCTTACAGGTGGAACCAGCACATGCTCTTCCATGTCAAAGCCCATGTTCCTCCCAGCCAGGCCCACCTCCCAACCCTAAACAGTATCCATAGGAACATGAGGCTTTAGAGGGACCCTCCAGATCCAAACCATGACACTCCCCATTTCCTGATCTGGCCTCTCCCACCCCTGCTTTCTGGCTCCCCCCACCCCAAGTGGACCCCTCACCTTTGTACTCTGCTGCTCAGAGTCCAGCCCTGTGCTGTGGACTTAAGATCTTTCCTTCTCGGCCTGAGACTGAGGCTGCCTCTGACTCTTTCACAGCCTTGATTTACCTTTCTGGGCCCGGATCCAGCTTCTTGTCCTCTCCTTCCAGGGCAGAAGCCTGTGGGCGCAGTCTGGACGTCAGCCTTTTACTAATAGAGAGGTTAGATATGTTGGATCAGGTTGGCTTGCGATCTGGTCCCACCCATTTGCTACTGAGACTCTGTGCCTGCTCTTGGTTACAAGGCAGGACTGAGTGGTGTGACTGACAGAGACTGTGTGACCCCAGAGCCTGAGGTAGTCACTCTTTGACCTTTGTTAGGAAACACATGCCAACTTGTGCTCTGGTTCCAACCAAATGGCCCTGCTGGCTGTGAATGCCGGTCTCAATTAGCTTTCCTGTAGCTGGACACAGTACCCAAAACCCACAGCCTCAAGAAGGAGAGGCCTCTCTTGGCTCACGGTCTGCGGGGATTCAGTCCATGTGGGGGCTGGATCCAGGGCAGGAACATCATGGCGGAAGGTGATAGTGGAACAAAGCTTCGTAGTTCCTGGCAGCCTGGAAGCAGAGCAGGGAGCAGCTCCAAAACGGGATAGCCGAGCACCAGTGATGTGGTGGTTCTGGGGGGAATCAAGCTCCCCAGCTTTTGCTTGGAGCAGCAAGCTTTAGATTCTCATCTGGGATCCCTGTATGTGCCGTTCCCAGTATGAGGGGGAAAGGATGTGGCCAGGCCAGTGATGGGGAGTGCCTGTGACTCCGGGTGTAGTTTTGCTCGCTGGCCTGCTCACTTCCTGCTGTGTGGCCCAGTTCCTCACAAGGGTTGGGGACCCCAGATACATAGTCCCCAAGGCTGCACCCCAACCCATCCAGACATATCCAGGAATGTGCTATACTAATCTGCTAGATGCTTCTTAATCCAATAAACTCACCATTCAAGATGAACGGTTGCAGTGGCCTGACTTGGGAGGAGGGGGTCCAATATTCATAAAGCCCTTGCTCACTGCCACCCACAGTAACCCTTTCCAGGTTGAAGTGTCCCTCCCCCGCCCAGCATCCTTCAGCAAACACTGCTGGCTAATCTGGTGCGTGGCTGCGTGCTGAGTGTCGGGAACCTGTCCTTGCCCTAGGGGAGTTCACTTTGGGGTCCTGCTGCTCACCCATACCCCTGGAGCTTCAATCTGTGAGCCTCAGGCCTCACATCATCTCTGTCTCCTCCCTGGTCCTGAGGCCAGGTGCCTGCCTCATCCTGTGCAGCACTTGGCTCACGCAGGACAGTCTGGTCCATTGGAATGAATGACTCAATCTTTGTCCATCCTGGGGTTTGCCTCTGGGATGTCCCCTTGACTCCTGGACTCCTCTTCTTCCAATCCTGGCTGCTTCCAGAATCTTGTGCTTCTCAAACAGTCCCATGCAGGGGACCGCTGGGTGATCCTGCTTGATCCTAGGAGCCGATGTTGCAGGTCTCAGATATGGGATTGATGGGTTACGTGGTAATTTGATTCTTCCTCCTCCTCTTCCTCCTCCTCCTCCTCCTCCTCTTCTTCTTCTTCTTCTTCTTCTTCTTCTTCTTCTTCTTCTTCTTCTTCTCCTTCTTCTTCTTTCTCCTTTCTCCTTTTTCTACCTTTCTGTTTTCCACACTGGTTGTACCATTATGTACTACTCCTAGTCTTGCCCAGGTGTCAAATCTCTCATCTTTCTTGCCAACACTTGTTATTTTTGGTTCCCTTCCCTTTCCTTCCTTTCCCTTCTGACTTCCTTTTTGCTCATGGCCATCCTGAAGGGTGTCAGGTGGCACTACATTGTGGTCTGGACTCACGCAATGTCCCTAACAGTGATGAAGTTTAGTATCTTGTCTTTGCCATTCGTGTACCATGTTTTAAGAAATATACATTTGAGTCCCTTGCTCATTTTTTGATCCAGTTGCTTGATCTTGTTGTTGCACCTGGGAGTGTTTGCACATGCTGACATCGGGATCTTGTGCCTGGAGGTGCCATTTTAACTGGTTTTGGGTTCAGCTCGGGCACTGGAAGCTGTGAAATCTCCCCACTCCCACTCCTGGTGATTAACATGACAGTTAAAATAGAGAACTTCTGAGTTTAGTCTGATACTTATTCTTTGGATCCAGAAAAACCTATTTAGTAAGAGAGTGAGGAATTCTTTCCTGTGCTTGAGGAAGAAGACCCATGCTTGGCAGAGGTTCAGCTCCCTGTTGGAAGGTTTATCTGTCTGAACCCACTGCTGGCGCCAGACACATATGGGACTGAGGGCGGTTCCAGGGCTTGGAGGTGTGAACCTGTCGAGGGGGTGTGGGGTAGAAACAAGAGTCATTACATTCCACACGTTTTTCCCTCTTTCCTTCTTTTCTTTTCTTTTTATTTGACCTAGCAGTTTACTGTGCAGCTCATATGGGCCTTAAACTCAAGATGATCCTCCTGCTTCAGTCTCCCAAGTGCTGAGATTACAGGGGTGTGCCATCACATTCAATACTTAAGTCATTATGGTCAGAGGGGTGTTAATATCTTCATGTCACAAACTAGTAAACTGAAATTGGCAGAGTTTTCACAAAGCTACCCTTCATCAAGAACTTGAACTTCCAGGAAGTGTTTTACATCATCCATTTTCTTGTTAAACTATCCCACGAAATGCAGGTGTTATCACAGAGGGAGGAACGGAGATGTTAAGAGAACACGACTCAAGGACACAAACGACCTGAAGCCCTGGATTCCTTTTAAAAATAATTCTTAACATTCAGCTAAGACTCCCAGTCCTCTCTAGCTCCTTCTCCCACATGAAACAAACATGAGAGAGAGAGAAAGAGAGAGAGAAAACAACACAGCATCTTCGTATTCGTATGCAGATTTCCCCTTATCAACCTCACAATCACAGGGGAGATTCTAACCCTCCTTGGAGGACATGTTCAGAGTTACAGTGGTAAAAATTACTTTCTGTAATGAGCCCTTAGATCAATTCTTATTGAAATGAACTGGAATTAGATTTTTGCTCTTTTGCACTTGTACTGCTTTCAATTCGGTGATGAGTTACTGGAGTCAGCATCCCCCTGGCTTATCAATGCTGGGCACAGCAGGCCACAGCTGGCCCTGGTGGAGAGAAAGCAAACCTATTGGGGGGATTTTATTTTTTTAAATTTAGTGAACTGGTTTGACAAAAGCCTTTTTTTCTTTACTCAGGGAGTATTTGCCGCTTTAACATTTAAGTTCATTTGTTTTTGAAATCTCTCTTGGGCCACTGTGTGAATATTAATGATGATATGCACACACAAATAAATTATTTGTGTGACTGTAGGCAAATACTTTTATGTGTTTTCTGTTTCTTTGCCTTTGCGAGGGTTGGATCAGATTGTTTCTTCTGCCCATTTTTTTTTTTTTTTGCAGATCTTACCAGGTGTTAAGAGCAACAAAAGAAATAGAGAAATACTAGGTTCAACAAAGATAGGGATTTTGCCTTTGCAATGCAAATTTTTTCCTTTGTTCTTTGCTGTGTTCCTGCCCAGCGTACAGTAAGAATCATTCCTAACATTCCTGCCTTCTCCAGGGAGTGTGAGGGACAAGCTTCAGCTCTGACCTTCTTCCTCTCGCTAGTTGTAATTACTTGTGTAACCGAGGGGATAGTGCTATGGTGTAGGTCTAAAAGGTCCTCCAAAATTCTTATGAGTTAAGAGGTGAGAATACTGGAAGGTTTATGAGTTGTCGGGGGATGTGCTCCTTAGTGGATTAATCCACTGGTGGGTCCCTGGCTGAGTGTGCCATTAGGAGGCAGGGCCCCGCTGGGGGTGTGGGTCCCCGGGACCTGCCTTTGGAGGGTTCCTCTCTCTCTCTTTCTCTGAATCCTCCCTTTTAATTTGTGTCCAGCACCTTTAAGTTTGTGTTTTGGAGCCAGTTTACCATAGACTGAACCTCCAGAAATGTAAATCAAAATAAACCTTATCTTACGTAAGTTGCATACGTCAGATGCTTGGTTCCAGCAATGTAAAAGTGATTAACACAGAAGGGGAGAGGTCTCATCCATTGGGTAGTTTTCCCCAGAGCTGGGACCTGAATCCAGAGCTGACTGGGTCCCCAGAGCTGACCTGGATGCTCACAGTTGTTTCTTCTTACACTTTGTTAAGATGTAAGGCCAACAGGGGTGCTCCGTGCAGAAACCCAAGGAAGTGCTATTGTCTAGTTCTTTGGTTGCATCATTCTTTAAATTATATGTCCCTGGAGGAGTGAATGTCTTATCATTTTGTGTTGGTCCTTTGTATCCCTCTGTGTGTGTGTGTGTGTGTGTGTGTGTGTGTGTGTGTGTGTGTTTGAGACAAGATCTCACTAAGCCCCTACATTAGCCAGTCTGGGTTTGAACTTGCAATCCTCCTGTGTCAGCCACCCACAGAGCTGAGGTTACTTTTTGTTAAAAATTGTACACAGCTAAGTTTTCCCCTATTCCAATTTGACTGTGTCTCGATTGTGATATTTCCTCTGCCAGGTAAATATTGACTATGTCTTTTATGTAGGCTATTTATTCCATTTACATTTATTGTGATTATTGATATATTTGGATATGTTTCTTCCATTGTAATTTTTTTGAGTTTTATTGGTTCAGCTTTCTATATGTTGGGTCAAAGAAGGACCCAGGTGAAATTGAAATATGACCATCAACAAGAGACTTTGAACTGAGAGTTTGTTGCCCCCAATTAACTTTATGCCTGGGTAGCAAGTCCAGATGTAAGGCCCCGATTATGGGATGAACAGAACTTTTATTTGGTACGGCTTAGCCAACAGGGTGGTTGAGGATAGAGCTCTTTACCTGGCATGTGGGTCTGAGACTGGGCAGAAGGGGACAAAGTGAGCTTACCTGATAGATTGGAAGAACAGGTTGGTGGGTCATAGGTCAAAGGACACAGGTCCCTGCTGGAAGTCAGGGTTGTTGTCATTAGTTGGTCAACTGCTGGGGCCAGCAAAGTTGTTATGTTGGAGGCTGGAGAAGATTGCTGAGCCTGGGGAAGGTTACTGTGGTGGGGAAGAAAAGAAGTCACTATCTCTCAGCCAAGGTCATACACAGGAGAGTTCTGTGGAACTTCTTTGAGTTGAGGAATCAGTGGTTAGAGCTTGTGTTTTGTTGTTAGTCTGCACACACCCTTCTATTGCTCTTGTTTCAAGATGGAGTTTGTTAGATCTGGGATTCTAGTTGGACATTTGTTTTTGTTTTTAGCACTCTGAAGAAACGATGTTTATGACTTAAGACTTCTGTTGCTACTCTGGAAAGGCTCCTGGCTGGGCTGACTGTTGCATCTGGGCAGGTGGTTGTTGATTTGTTCTATCTGTGGCTGCCTTTAAGATTTTACATTTGTCTTTGACATTCTGTGTTTTTACCACAATGTATCTTGGAGCAGGTTTCTTTTTTACTTACTCTGTTCCAAAACTCTCCATCTCATATCTGTGGACTCATAGTATGGTCAATTCTGGAAACTTCTCAGTCTTTGCCTCTTCAAAGTCTTTGCCTCTTTCTTCTTGTTATATTTTCTATTAGTCTCAAATATTCAAATTAGAATATCTTATTCTGCCCTTCCTACTTTTTATTTTCCTCCTTTTGCCTGTGTTTCTTTCTTTCAGTTTCTATCTTTGGTTTTTAATCTCCTAGATCACATATTCTCTTTTCTGTTTCTCTTTATTTTTTGACACAACCAGGATTTTAATTTTAACAATTATAGTTTTATCATAGTTTTTCTTTGGTTTCAAATCTACCTGGTCATGCTTGATCATAATCTTATACTTGTTTATTCATGAGCTCATTTTTGGCCAATCCTAATCTGTGAGAAACTTGAGGGTGTAATTAAGGATGTTTCCTTCCAGAGGTGATTTGCAGTTTTTCTTTGTAGAATGTGAAGACACTGTCACCATGGTTTATGTAAGCCCCCTTCTGGATATCTGGCTGAACAGTGGTGGGCCTGGCCCCATCCCTCCACGTAAAGGTTGGCCCAAGACACAGTTCTTGATTGTACCACTGTAGTCCCTCATGAACATTTTTCTGTCCCCACAATAGCTTCAACTCCTTGTTTTTGGTCTCTTTAATATTTATCTCATTTCTTATGATCCCAGTAATGAAATTTTCTTAACTTCAGGATCTAGTTGTCACATATGGACAGGAGGTCCTCTGAGCTGATGTCTCCAGCTCGCCACAGGCACTCCCTGAGTCCCCAAGGCGAGCATCTAGAACTTGCATCTGCCATGCTCAGCTGCATACAGACCTCTGTGAAAAAAAAAGCTTCTTAGGCCCGGTGTGCCCCAACACATCCTTTTGGATTGGAAAGGGTTGAATAAAACAATTTGTCATGATCCTTTTGGAAAATCTCTGAGGCTACTGTTTTGTTACATACTAATGTGCAATTTCTTGATTCTGTTATTTGAGGATCAGGTGAACGATGGTAAGATGCCTCTTTTCTCCTTGGTAGATTGTCCATGTTTAATACATGAGGACAAGTTGGAGATAAACTTAGGGAGAGAAGTCTGTTTATATTTCTAGGATATCTCCTGTTTACACTGGATGTTTGCCAAGAAAAATCCCTGCGGGCTCTTGTACGACAATCACTTACTCTTAAGTACAGACTACACTTGTGGCCTCTTATCTGTGGGACACACATTCTGAGATCCTCCATGGATGTCTGAAATCACAGACAGTACCGAGTTCGCTCATTTTTTTCCTCTCTGTACATAAGTATGATAAGGGTTAATTTATAAATTAGGTAAACAGGAAATGAGGGTTAAAAACTAGTAATGAAATAGACAATTACAAACAATATATGATGAATAACACTGCAGCATCATTCCTCTTATGATTTGGGGCCACAACCGAGGTAACACCATGGTTACTTGAATATGTGTCCTGTGATGACAGTCAGTTTTGATAACTGACATAGCCACTGAGTGGCTAAAGGGACAGTAGTGTGTATGACTTGGATACACTGGGCAGAGAGAATGGTTCACACCCCAGGCAGGGTGGCATGAGATTTAATCATGTCACTCAGAACAATGCTTAACGTAAAATTTGTGAAGTGTTTATTTCTTGAATTTTCCATTTGGTTCTTTCTTTTTTGTGATACATCCCTTTGCCATAGGGGATCCCTCAATATGAGAGTCTACTTCACCAAAGAACAAGGAAGCTTTCTCGGTTCAGGGAAAGCTCAGGCTGTCTTTTAAGGGTGTTCACCTGATTAAGCCATGCCCATCCGAGCTGTTCTTCCTTTAGATGAACTAGAAATCAGTTGTTTTGGGACTTTATTTCCATCTGCAAAATTCTCTTCACTGTTGCTCTCAAGCCCCCAGTTGATACCCCTTTCTTCCCAATCAATAAAATCCTACCTTTGCTTGGGAGGCAAAGTACTCAGCAAAGAAAAGGAGGTTTCCTAGGCTCCCATGAGGCTCCCATGGTCACGTGACAAAGTTCTGGCCAGTGACTTATAAGCAGTAGTCTAAAGGGAAACAAACCACTTTTCTAATGGAAGAAGACAGACCCAACTGGCACGTGATCTTTGCTTGTTTTCCTTCCTCTCGAGGGGAACTCTGGGGACTCCCGGTTTCTGGTTACGGCAGATTAGACAAGTACAAAGGGCTTGCGTCACCCATGGCATTTGGGATCTTCTCTGGACCAACCCTTGTCACATGAGACAGATATTCCCCTCTTAGGTTCCACAGACATATTTAAGCTTCTGTTCTATGCAGCCAAATGCACGTGCAACCAGATGTCATCATTTAAGGCAAAAGTTACCTCTTGGTGGCTCTTTTGGGGCACATTTTGGAGTGTAGCGTCCAGTCTAGGGTAAATAGGAAGATGTAGAAGACTTTTGATTAAGTAGGTTCCTGGATTGATTCATGAATTGTGAGTTGGGGGTGTGTGTGTACAAGATTGAAAATAGAGGCTCAGGGAAGGTGAGTGAGTCTCCCGATGTAGCACAGGTAGAGAGAGTCAGAGATGGGATTTAAAGATGGGTATTTGACTCAATAGCGCTGGTTTTGGTTGTTGTCTCAGATTTTAATCAAGTCCTTTGGCTACCTGTTTTTGCTGTAGGAGCCCCAAATTATCTTTTCACTCAATTTATGTCTAAATTATCATTTTCTATAAAAGAACTAATGATTTTTATAATCATAACAGAAAAATTAATTCTGGGTCGGGAAACTTTTTCCATATCAATCTGGGTCAGCCTAATTAAAGCCAAGAAAAGAAGGAATGTGTGCGTGTGTGTGTGTGTGTGTGTGTGTGTGTGTGTGTGTTTTCTTTCCTTTCTGGTATGATTTGCTTACAATTACTTTTAGGTCCCCACTGACTAATGCCTACAATACTAAATTGCTGATACTTGGACATAAAAAGACTTCTAGCATCATGATGAGCACTCTAACCAGCCAGCTGAATGCTGAACCAGCTCGCACAGGGCGCCTCCGCTGGGTGTGATGTACAGAGTTATATCCAGGGCTCCACATGCTATAGAAGTGGCAAAGCGCACTGAAGGAAGAGATCTAGGCACCAGTTCTGGTCCTCCACTGATTTACTGGGTGAACTTGGGGGGAGACACATCCCCTCTCTGGTTCTTAGTCTCCCTGTTCTCTAAGTTGGCTCTGTACCCAGTTCAAAGGAGGTTTTCAATTTGTATTCCCCAGAGCCTGGGGCCCTGGAGTTACCCTGAGGAAAGGGTTGGCTCTTTGGATCCGTGGAGTCTGGAATGGGAATGTGAGTAGAGGGCAAGGAAGGTCCCTGGAGCCAGGTATCTACCACCTTGTCCTCGAGAGACTTAACCTTCCATCTTGGACCTTCTGTTTTGCATTGCAGTGGGGAATATGGGACTAAGCTCTGCAAATCACCGAGAAAACCATCTGCTGTGGTTAGACCCCCCACAGTGAGCAGGTGGACACCTGCCATCCTCTTGGGGGCTGGAAGCCATCTGCTTTCCGTGAACCAAGTCCCCACTGCCCTGGTGGCTTCTTGGGCAAAGTGACTTGGTTGGGCCAGGAGATCCAGAGAGAGGGAGAAGGACATGATGGAGGTGTGCCGTGAGAGGGTGGGAAGGAGCTCCTAGGCTTGGGGGCATCACAGAGGGAGGAGACACGTCTGAGGTCTGCGGAGTAGGGTGGGGTCAACTGTGGGCAGCGCTCCCGGGGCTGCGGCTGTGACAGCGCTCAGGAATTCATGCACACCTTCCATTTAATCACTTTGCCCAACCCAACCCTTCCTTCATCTACCCATCCATCCAAACGTCCACACACTCGTCCATCCACCTACCACCCATCGGCCCACCCATTCGTTCACTCATTTATTATCTACTCATCCACCTTTCACCCACCCACCTACTCACTCACCATTCTTCTGCTCGTCCGTCTGCCTGCCCTTCACCTATCTCATCATCCATCCATCCACCCGCCCCCACATCCACCTGTGCCCACCTGTGTTCACCTCCCTGCTCATCTACCCATTCTCTCCCTCAGTCATCGGATTTAGCCACTCTCCTCTCCCTTATTCATTTATTCTCTCAACCATTCCATAAACGTCTCTTCCATAAGCACCTCCATGTCTCTCAGACAAGAGGTGAGCGAGCCCTTCTGGTGCTCATGGTCCCCAGACTGCGACACCCTGTGTGGGACTGAGACACAAAACGGAGCAGAGTGCTTGTGGAGCTTGGACCAGGGAGGAAGCCTAGGGAGGCACTCCAGGAAGGCTTCCAGGAAGCAAAGACCAGCTGGCTTCCGAGAAGAGGAGTTTATCATCTGACAATCTGACCACTGTTTTTGCAGTGTTATCACTGAGATGCTGAACCCACATTCAACCTTTACAGATAATATGACCTTCGCTCCCTGTCCCCTTGCCTTTTAAGTCTCAAAAAAGGCTAGATTATTCATCTGAAATTTCTAGGCTGATGAAATATGGGTTTAATTCAACAATTGATTGTTCTCGTTCAAAACACGGGATGGAAGAGAAAACACTCAGAGAAATCATAGCAGCTCCTAGCAGAAAGTTATCATCTTAATTAGACCTGCTGCAGGGTTTCCTCCACAGGTGGGAACCCTGTTACAGTGTCCACCAGCCATGCGTGTTGCTAAGGGGACAGTGTGTGTATGCGTGTGTGTCTGTTACAGTGTCTACCAGCCATGCGTGTGGCTGAGGGGACAGTGTGTGTGTGTGTGTGTGTGTGTGTGTGTGTTTGCTGGCTGATTTTGTTTCAAGCAAATAGACTGTTTCTTGTGATTAGAAATCATCTTGTCAAAGACGCCTCATGCGCTGGCACTGTGACACCATCAGAGAGCTTGAAACATGCCACTCAACACGCATCCAGTATTTCCTTCACCAGATATTCACTGGGGACTTTCTCTGTCTTCTGACCTGGTACAAGGTGCAAATGTGAAGCTTTGAGGAGCCGGGAGGTTCTCACTCTGAGGGGGCTTTGGCCAGCAGGAGTTCTTTTTTTTTTTTTTTTTGTGGTACTGAGGATCAAAGCTAGGCCTACACACTAGCTACATCCCCAGCCTTTGTATTTATTTATTTTTATTTTGGGATGGGTTCTTGTCAAAATGCTGAGCTGTCCAGCCGGGGCTTGCACTTGTGATCCTTCTGTCTCCGCCTCCCCTAGTGCTGGGATTACTACAAGTCTGTACCGCTGGGCCTGGCTCAGCAGGAGTTTCCCGCCAAGGGCTGGAGAGTGGCTGCCTCAGACTCCGTGTGTGAGGTCTCTGCAAATGCAGCCCGAGCTAGTAGGTGGGGGAGACCGGGCTCCCCTACAATTTCCTTGACCTAGATGGACTTGGCCCCAGCCGCAGTGGTCTGACCTTTGTCTAACCGGGTAGACACACGGGTCACCAGGCAGTGAGTCGAGGCCCAACCTAGGCTCTGACAGTGAGGGAGATCTCAGGGAGCAGGCAAGGGAATCTGACCAAACGGTGAGCAGAGATGGCAGTTGGCGTGTCTGTGGTAGAGGGGGACAAGGGGAGCTGTCCAGCACGGTGGGCCGTGTGCAAAGATGCCCAAGGCCAAAGGATGTGGGTGGGTCTGGAAGACTTGAGACACAGACAGGGTGGGCTGCATTAGGCGCGTGGTGAGGTGAGAGGGGCGGGAGAGAGGAGGCCTCCGTGTGACCAGGGCATGGTGCCATTGGCAGCTCCTCAGTCTCTTGCTGTATTTGTCTTGTTCTAAAAGACCCAGTGCCAAGCAGGGCTTGCTGGCACAAGCCTGTAATCCCAGCAGTCTGGGAGGCTGAGGCAGGAGGATCACGAGTGTGAGCCCAGCTTGGCCAACTTAGTGAGACTGTTTCTCAAAAAAGAAGAATAAAAGCAGAGTCCAATGGCACAAACCTTGTACTGCCAACACCCTGGGAGGCTGAGGCAGGAGATACGCAAGTTCAAGCCCAGCTTGGGCAACTTAGTGGCTTCGCGAGACACTGTCTTAAGATAAAAAAAAAAATGAAAACAGGCTGGGGATGTAGCTCAATATGAAGGTCCTGGGGTTGATTTCCAGCATAAAAATAAATAAATAAAAGGACTGGGGATAGAGTTCAGTGCAGGGCCATGGGTTCAATCTGCAGTACCCCCAGAAGCAAAGAAAAGAAAACTCCGCAGTGCCGTCCTGGCAGGCCCTCAGCTGGCTTTTGGCTGCAGGGCCTCTGCTGTCACGGGTGGCTTGGTCTTCCTCCCTCTCCCTGTGACCCTTGAGGCCCCCCAGGCAGGCTGTGAGGTCTTCCAGAGAGATCGCAGAATGGAAGCCACTGCTTAAGAACAGAAGGAAGAAAACGAAGCAAGCCTCAACTCGGAGCCAGGGTGACTCACGGTGCTCTCTGAGGTCTGGTGGGGAGGATGGGGCACTGCGGTGGTGACGTGGGCCAGGAAGGCCTGCTGGAAACAGGCAGACAGTGCTTCTCGCCTTCCTGCACTCCCTGTCCCCTCCCTTGACACTGGCCTTGTAATCCAGGCTAACTACCAAGTGTCGTTGGCTGTGAGGTCCAGTGGGAAGAGGCTAGGATGGTGCTGACCATCCCATGATGCCCATAGGACTTAACTGAAGTCCATCACCACCCTTGTTGTATCCTTTGATGGTGGTGTAAATGTTACAGCTGTAGCACCTCTCTGCTGCCTGTCCTTGCCATCCATTTCTGAGCTCCAAGACGGGCCTGTTGAATGAACAAGTGGAATGTTGAACATAATAAATGTCCCAAACATCCCTTGCTTGGTTCTGTGGTCTTCTGTGGTCTGCACTTGGCTGTCATGGCCCACACACTTCTTCTCTCATTCCTCACCTTCTCGTCTTCCGGGTAAACATTATGCAGACAACCTCCAAACTTTTCTGAGATTCTGACATGATTTGTGTCTCTGACTCCACTCCAATTTCATATCTCCAGCGTTTGCACATCAGTAATGTTTTCCATGTTGCAGTAAATCTACTGCTGCCTCTGGAACATGATTTTTTTTTCGGTCTCTCCCTGCAATACAATTACAGGGCTCTCTTCTATGGGAATGGAAGTGTGTGCTTCTTCTGAGTGCCTGCTAAGGTCACACCCACTTGCAAACCATGGTTGTACCTTACTGGAACTGCCCTGCCCCTCTCAGAGGGAGTGACCAAGGTCCCACGAACTGAGGTCCTGGGTGGGTCTGCATCCTTGCTGAATCTTTGCTGGCTCCCGTGGTACCTGGCTTGTTCTAGCTGCTCGGTAGCCACATATCAATTGCATCCTACACACTCCAGCACGGGCTTGTCACATCAAGACCATCTAAACATTGGAGAAGGAGTACCGGGAACACAGGCTTTGGGTTGCCTAATCCTGAGGTCTGGTCTGAATGGTACTTGACTACATGGGCATGTGAGCCTCAGTTTCCACATTTTCAGGTGGATCTAGTTTATACCTACCTCTCAGGGTTCTTGGGGCAAGTAAGGAGATTAGCATCTAGTGGGGTGCTATTGGCAGTAACAGCACATCCAACCTGGGGGGTCATTCCACAGAGCTGATCAGATATTGAAGGCCAGGTAGGTCTGGATGCTGGAGGAAGAGAACTTAGAGACATCCTGGTCCACCACATTCAGTTCATGCAAGAATGGAGGTTCAGAGAGGCACAGTAACTTACCTCAGGTCACACACACACACACACACACACACACACACACACACACACAGTGTGTCAATTGCAAAGCATCATCTCAACTGGTATCTCACAGCTCTAAGCCCTTGTTCCCTTTCCTGCACCAACAGACAAGAGGTTTGCATTTTGTGCTTTGGAGGCTGCGTTAGTCACTTTCTCATCACTGGAACAAAAGGAGCAGAGGTTTATTTTGGCTTCCGGTTTCCACCTCTGATTGGTCGAAGGCAGAAAGGGCATGGAGGAGGAAAAGCGCTCGCTGCATGGCAGCCAGAAAATGGAGAGAGAAGGGAGGAGTTGGACAAGAACACACCCTTCCGGGTCATGCCCCCGGTGACCTGCCCCCACCCGGGCCCCGCCTCTGATTCAGCCATGAGCTCAATGAATGAATCCACTGAGGAGTACGACCCAGTCACCTTCCACACACACAGGACGTCTGCGGCGCATTTAGATCTAATTCACAACAGTGGCCAAAGCACTAACACACCAGAGTTGAGCCCACAGACATTCACACGGCTCTGCTTTCTGCAGCCTTAGTTCAGCTCCTGATTTAGCTCTTTGGGGTCTAACAGCCCCTCACTGGAGGAGTGCACAAGGGGACTGTTTCTGGGAGCGGTTCCTTGGGGCAGTCCCCCTCGGGAACCAGCTCCAGCCCTGGCTATGCTGTCCTTGTGCCTCAAGGTTGGCTGCTGAGTCACAAACTTTTGACAGTGGAGTTGCTCCCCTGTGGGAGAACACCAGCGCCTATAACCCATGCAGCTTGTGGGCGTGGGGCCCCCAGACACGTCTTCCTTTTAGTTCTGAGAGGGGGCACTCGGTATATCCACAGTCTGCTCTGAGATTTTGGCTTTGCTGGTGCATCTTGAAAGGCCTGGTGAAGAGGGAGGCTTGGGAGCTACCTTCTGTGAATTCAAATCTGGCCCCATTTCTGACTAACCACAGGCAGATCATGCAATCTCTCTGTGCCCCAGTTTCCTCACCTGTAAGAATAGTGTTTGGCACATGTTAGCTGCTCAATAAACATCATATACAAAGTGTGATCAAATGTAAGGTGAATGTTTACATTTAGAGAAAATGTACACACCACCACGAGTCTCCCTCGGGGTGCCCTCCTTTGCTTTAAACACTCTTAGCCCATCGTTCTTGCTACTTTCTGAAGCAGTTGTGGAAGTCCTCTTTCCTGAGTGTTTCTAAGAGATATTGTAACAAATACGGTGAATGCTAATGCCGAGCGCCAGACTGGAGAAAGGCAGGCTCGTAAAAACATGGCGGTACGTGCTCATCCACCTCATCCACCAGATCTGGTGATGTGTGACTTCCGGCTCTTCCTCAAAGTCAAAAGGATGATGAAAGGTAAATGTCTGGAGTCACTTCAGGACACAGGGGGGCCATACCAGAGCAATGGGGGGCGTGAAAGGGGCTCCCTCCACTGCTTCGGAAAGTGGCGAGAGCGGTGGGACAGGACAAAGGTGTCTGAGGTGAGGGAGGGCTGGTGCCGGTGTAATCTTTATTATAAACTTTTAAAAAACATTTAAACAACCCGTGTTTCCTGATCACACCTTGTGTTATTACTGATAGTAAGTTCTGGATTCCATCTTGGTTCATGTCCCAGCTCTGCTTTCCCCCCTCAGCTGTGCGGCTTTGTGTGGGCTACTTAGCTGTCCTGAGCCACAACCTTCCATGAGACAAATATTCCTAACCATACGGTGTTTTCCGGTTTCCACATATTTGTCTTCAGGATATGCTGCTTTTGGGACATTTATACAGACATCCACTCACTGCTTGTGATGTACGGTTTGGGCTTCTGTGCTGATGCAAAGCCAAGTTAAATGCTCGTGCAATGAGGTTTCCTTGCATCCCGGTTCTTTTCCGGGAGGGTCTCTCTCTACCTTTGCCTGCACAGCAGCGTTTGTGCCAGGGACCTTAATATTTTATTGCTGTTTTGTGATTGCCGTACAGAACCAAGCAGAAAAAGGAAGTGCTGGCCCTACTGGCGAAAGCGCTCGAGTCTCATAAACTAGAGACACTGCAGCCAAAGAATTAAGGTGTAGAAGATAAAACATAAAAGCCGCGGAGCACAGCAGATCTTTAACTTGAGCTGGAGGATCTCTGGGCTGAGCTTTCTGTACGTCAGTCTGCTGTGAGAGAAAAGAAAAAAACTAGAGTATGAGAAAATGGAAACACAAGGCCAAAGACTACGTCAGAAAAATGAGGCAGAGTGCAAGGTTATACGCCAGGGTCATCCTCCTCCCAACACGGAAATCGATCATTCCAATTTCACACCTGTTTCTTAGAGTTCACTATATAGGTACGGGGCTTGGCAATGGCTCAGTATGTGGAACACGCCGCCATGCCTGGGCTAAGTGTGCCCCGGAAGTGACTGCTGTGGCCATGACCCTACTCAGAGTTGCCTCAGAAAGTAAGACTGACAGTGTTAGAACAGGGGTCCCCAACCCCTGGGCCTGGACCGGTACCGATTGGTGGCCTGTGAAGAACCAGGCCTTGTTGCAGGAGTGAGCAGTGGGTGAATGAGTGAAACTCCATCTGCAGCTGCATCCACTCCCCAGCCTGCACGTGAGGGGTCCAGGTTGTGTGCCCCTTATGACCTGAAGTGGTAATGCTGGTGCTGGGAAGTGGCTGCAAATAGAGGTTTACATTAGCAGAGAAATTTAACTACACAGAGACCACGATAGATTAGCTGCTTGCAGACTCATATCCAAACTCTACCCATGAGTGACAAGTGGCAATTTAGCCACACGTGGTGGCAGCCTTGGCGGTGGTGAGTTGATGTGCTTCACTGGCACAGCTGCATCTGGTGGCTTTACATCAGTCACAGGAAAATAGGTCCCACTTTGGCTCCACTGCGGGTAGGGGTGGTCGCAGGAGGCTCCCTGGAGGAGGTGGCACCTGAGATGCATTTTAGAGGACGAGCGGGTGGCAGGAAGGGGATGGGGAAGCAATGCTGAATAGGAGCGTGTGTAGACAGACGTGGAGAGTGCGAGTATGGACGCAGATCCAGTGTGCGTGTGCGTGTGCTGGAGGGTACGCAGAGCGTCATGCTGAGGAGGAGTTGGGACTCTACTCCAGGGATGGAGGTGTCCTCTGGCAGCCCTTTGGTCCTCAGCCCTGGCACGGGACTCCACACTCTGGACTAGAGCGCCCCGTGCCCCTCACCAGGGAGAAGCTCCTCGCTTCTCGTGTCGGGGCCACGTCCAGCTCCCTCAGGCTTTCCCGAGGGCCAGCGTGACACACTACACGGCCTGGGTCCCTCCCTCCTTTGTGGGCCCGTGTGTGTGGGGTATGCGGCTGCCAGACCGACCACAGCTAAGTCCTGGCCCCACTGCTGACAGCTCTGCAAACTTGGTAACAATAAAAGCAGCACTTTGTCCCGGTCACACTCCCGTTGCTGAGACACCGCATCCGACACTAATGCAGACACAGCACGGCTTCCAGGAGCTATAGAGGGGCAGGAGCCGCTGGGGAGGGAGATGCACCCGCCGGGCCAAGCTGCCAGCCTCGAGCTGGGCCCCGCCTCACAGCAGCACACGATGCCTCTGGCACTCTGCAATCTGGTCCCCTTCTGATCACATGAAATTGGGGTATTGTGGTTTGGATCGGAATGTCCTCCAAAGTCTCATGTATTTGAATGGTATAGATTGTCCATGGAACCACGTGCTGTTGGGAGATTGGGCCAAGTCTGGAGGGGTGGATTACGAACATGTAGGTTGGATTACAGGTGTGTAGTGGTCACACCTTCCACACCTGGATCCAGGAGGGGCTGATCACTGGGACAAGACCTGGAAGGATTTATAAGCTGCATCCTGCCTTCCTTGGAGGACGAGTCTCAACTGGCCTTCCTGTGTGTGATGTCATGAGAAGCCGCCTCCACCTCTGCCTCTGCCATGTACTTCCATTACTGCCAGCCGCCCCTGAGTGGACTGTGACCTTCTGAAACTGGGAGCTAAAATTAACCTTTCCTCCCCTATATTTGTGGACGTCGGGTATTGCATCACAGCAATGAACAAGTAACTAAGACATGGGGGGATATCTAGGTTTCAACCCCAACCCCTTCACAGCCAGCTCCCACGTGCCTGGCACTATGGCAAGCACCCTGCCGATGCGAACTCTAACTCTGCAGTTCTGTGAGGTCAGTACCCTTGTCTTCCCATTTTATAGAAGACAATAGAGAGGCACAGAGGGGCTTCTACCTGGTAGGCAAGGCCGGAGCCGGAGGGGCCTCTTCTAGAACCGATGTGCACACCCCAAGAGCCACGGGGCCGTGAGCCTTGGGGTGCTGTCTGACACAGTAGCTTCTCAGTGAAGCCTCGCAGTTACCTGAGAAGCACAGAGCTGCGCCGTGAAGGAGACAGTGGACCCCAGAGGGAAGCCCCAACGGCCGCTGCCCATGCAAGGAAAGTCAATTCAAAGTGACTCATTAACTCCAGACAATGGAGGGTGACAGATGAAGCCTTTGATGAACAAGGCCCTCGATCAGAAGGCTCCTTTCTTCCACAGCTCACTGACTGCCTCCCGAAGGTTTTTCTTTGCAGGTAATTAAAGAGCTAACACAACTGTCAAGCTTGCTTTTTTTCATTGTCACCACTGTGGAATGGGGCACGAACAGCCAAAAACCCCACGATTTCTTTCTGCCAGACTCGTGGCTACCGTTCCGGCATAGCTTTGGGACCTCCAGCCCGTTCCTGGGGCCACTCTTGAATTTCTGATGTCAGCTATTTCCTCTTTTGTCATCAAAATAAAGTATTAGCAGTTGACTATGATAGTTCACATCTGGAATTTTAGCGATCTAGGAGGCTGAGGCAGGAAGATCACACGTTCAAGTCCAGCCTGGGCAACTCAGTAACTTGGTGAGACTCTGCCTCAGAATTATCAGCATCAGCACCAGCAAGGGCTGGGGATGCAGCTCAGTGCAAAGGCCCTGGGTTCAGTCTCTAGTACTGGAAAAAGAAGGCACTGGCAACTGGAACCAGTGATTGTTAAGAGGACAGATACAAAATGGCTAGGTGTAAAATGTGGTTGCCATTGGCTGTACAGGACTTAGGGATGGGTGAGGGGCAGAGGCTGGTGTGAGTTTGGGGCAGTGGGGAGAGTGTAAGGGTGCTGCACTTTGGAGTCAGTAAGCCCCAGCTTAGATTCCGGTCTGGCCATTTCCTGGTCTGATGACGGGAGGGAAGGGGTCTTGGCTCTCGAGGCCTCAGCTTTTTCATCTAGAAAATGGGATGATTGCTATGTCCGAGGGTCCTTGCCAGGATTCGGTGACATGATCTGTGTAGGTGCCCAGGGCACAGGAGGCGCTGGCGAAGCTCCACCTCTGTGAACTGGGTGGGGCTGTGCTGGAGTTGGAGTTCCGCGGCCATATTGGTAGTGGCTGCCATAACTGTTCCTAATAGATAAGAAAAACAAAACACTGGCTCCTTTGGTCTCCTGATCATCTCGTGGGCCATCAAGATGGTTCGATGCCTGATCAATATCCAGCTACTCAGTGAGCAGTTTGGGGAAAGCCTGCTGTTGCTCAACTTCTGGGCCTGCAGTGGACTCTTCTGATCCCAGCAAGCCAGCTCAGCTTCTTTTGGACCCAAGAGCCAGTCTTGACCTTGACAAGATGCACCAAAAGACCCTGGGGCTGAGAGTTGGGGCTAACCCGAACTCAACACTTTGAGCCTCCTTTCCAAAATTACACTCATGCCCCATTCTCGGCCTCATACTGCGTAAGTCCCCCCATACATACGTCACCCAGGCTTGCCATGGGTAGCATTTTCCATTGGTGCTTTATCAATAGATCTCTCTTTCCCTATCAAAATATGAACTTAAGCATTATAGTTCTTTTCATTCATATTTTTACTGAGCTGTTCAAGACTGAGTTGCACACACCATAACTCTTTACTCCAAATACTTCACTATGTATTTTCCTAAGAATAGGGTGATCTTTTTCTTATTTTCCTATTACAATTATCAACACATATTGATTATAAATTACTGGGCATCCATGCGGCACTTCCATGCACGTGTACACTGCTCTACTCTCATCTACTGTTCCTTCCTTCTCTTTACTTTTTCATTCTTTTCTCTCTTCTTTTGTGTGTGGTATTAAGATCAAGCCTGGGGCTTTTCGCACTGAGTTACATCCTCAACCCATTTTTGATGTTTGATTTTGAGAGATTGCCTTGTTAAGCTGCTAGGTTGCCCAGGCTGGGCTTGAACCTGCAGTCCTCCTACCTCAGCCTCTCAGAGTGTTGGTAATACAGGCATTAAGGCCCAGTCCCTTCTCTTCTCTCATGCTCTCCTCCTCCCTGCTCCCACCCCTTACCAACTCCCCCCAAGTCCCTCTTCTACCTGTAAGTCATCTTAGGCTGAGGGTGTGGCTCAGTGCGCATGAAGGCCTAGGTTCAAATCCCAGCAGCAAGACAGTTCAAGGTCCATCCTTAAGTGGTTTATCCTTAAATCTTCAGATCCAGATCTCTGACCTTGAGCCTATAGGTGTTTAGTCCCTTTTCTCAGAAAGCTCTGAGTTTGGAAACATTACCTGCAATGAGAATTTGTGTTTATTAAACTGATTTGCTGAATGACTGTAATGACGAGAAAACAGCACCCCAGAATAGATTAGCCCTTTTCATATCAGAGACAATTACATGGAGAGATTTAAACATGATCCTTTTTATAAAATATAATGTACATACAGTTATGGGATATAAATGCAAAAAAGCTGGAGTCTAGGGAACAAAAAAGAAAAAAGCAAGAGGAGAAAGACATTTAAAAAAATCCCTAGATTAAGACAGTAAATGGATGGAGCATATGACCTTGCACCTGTCCTCTCCCAACAGTTACTGGCCCCACCATGTGCCAGGTATTGAACCTGGCATTTACACATGACCAACTTTAACTCTCCTGAAATCTGGTGTGCAGGAACCATCATCTTTAAGTTTCTAGCATTGGAAATTGAATTTCAGCCTTTTCACATGATTGGCCCCAAGCACTGGGAAGCAGCAAAGGTCAGACTCGAACCCTTGACTCCCTAATGTCAAACCCACTGCGTCTCTGCTCCCACATCAGCCCAAGGATGGGCACGAGCATTTCTCAAAAAGTGGCTCCCAGTGTTACACTTAACTTCAGCCCTGAAGTCGTTCAGTCCCTTTATGCTGGGGTGAAGACTGGCTCTTAGATCTGGGGTTGGGGACCAGCTGCTCTGCTGGGGTCAGAGGATCTCTAGAAGACTATCTTGGCAAGAACGCCCAGGGGTCGTGCTCCCTGCCAGGGACAAGGCCTGGAGGGGACATTCATTCCCAGTAAGAGGAGCTCCTCCTCCCTCGGCCTCTTGGGCTCATGAGGGCTAGTGTGCGTGTGTGCCTGCCACAGTCATTGTGTTTGCACGTGTGCACAGGCTACGCCTATCTCTTAGGATGTATTTATGTGTCTCTGTATATGGTTTTATGCGTGTGTGTGTGTGTGTCTGGGCATTGCATGCTTTGTGATCCTTTTATGCCTGTGTGTATGTGTGTGCCTAAAAATCTATGTGGCTGCATATGTCACTGGGTACATGCATGTGCTCCATGTAGTGCAAGGTCTCTGTGTGTGCACTGCCTACATCCTGTGTGCATGAGAGAGAGAGAGAGTGTGTAGCTATGCACAAAATAACATGCAGTAGTAAGGATTCGTGTACCTAGACACCACTGACTTCCTGCCAAGCTATTAAGCAGGTTTCGGAGAGTGTCTGTTCACTTCTCATCGGAACTACTTGCGATTTCATTTCCCGTTTGATCAAATGGGTTTTGTTTATCTTCCATAAATCTCGCATTGGCAACTCTGGCTCTGCTGATCCCCACGTCTCTCTTTGTTCTCCACGCCGGAGTGTCTTTTATGAGGTTTAATATTCCGGCCTTGCCTTCATAGGATGCGAATTCCCTACTGAGCTCTGGTTCTGTTTTGCCAGCCTGGACATTGACTTGTCTGGTTTTGGGAGCTGGTGTCCAGACCTGCCCTGTGAGCTCTGCTGAAATTAAGAGGTGACCTTGGAGGCTGGGAAATTTGGCACTGCCGGAGGCAGCGTGGTGTGAGGCACATAGCAATAAGGGTTCTGGATTAGTTGGAGCTATTTGAGTTGGGCTCTGGAACTCGCCGCACGAGTGACCCTGAGTGGGTCCTTGGGTTTCTTTTTCACCATTATACACTCTCAGGTGCAAGAATAAAAGTACCGTGTTCAAAACACCGATTACTCAGCAGGTATGTGGGCTGATGTTGCTGCATATGGAGACCGTCTCAGAATGTGGGAGCTTTGAAACTGTGAGCGTTTCCTTTTGCTTGTAGTGTTGGCAGTTTAAGGTGTGGCTTGCTGGGGACTTCTGTGCCTGGCAGGGCTCCCGTGTGTCTGTGGGCCCTTGAAGGTCGCTTGAGGGTCAGGTCGTGGCTGTGCTCCTGGGCTTAGCTTGCTCTGGCTGAGTTCTCTATTCACGGGCTTGAGCCCCCAACATCACACCTGGGAAGACAGAGACCAAGAGTGACAGCAGAGGCTGCCCAGCCTGCCAAGGCTCAGCCTGGAGCCTGGACACTTGCTGCTGTGGTGTAGTGGCTGGATCTGGTTCCGAGGCCACGCTAGCTACACATCTCCAGCCACGCAGAAGACTCCTTCTCTTCCTTCTTCCTCCCCTTTGTGTGACTGGGGATTGATCCCAGGACTGTCACACTGAACTGCATCCCCAGCTATGGTTAAAAACATCCCTCACTCCAGCTGCTCCCCTCTTCCTAGACTGATACCTTCCATCTGCCGAAGGCCTTGCCAGTTCCTTGGGAACCATGATCCGGCCCTGGAGGACCATTCCCCGGAGTACTATTTAGTCATAAAGAAGGATACATTTGGGTCACTCGTAGGAAAACGGGTGCATTCTGAGACCATCATCCTAAGTGAAACAAAAAAGACACAGAAGTTTAAATATTTCAAGGTTTCTCTTACACAACAGTAAATAATTTAAAGAGCAAAATACAAGGCCGAGGGTAGGAAACAGGGAGGCAGACTTTGTGGAGACAGCCAAAGAAGCTGGGGAGGGGAAGTTAAAATGTTTTAAGATTGTATATATATTTCAGTTTCCTGTGATGAATGTAATTATTATGTATCGCAAATATATACCAATAAAAAAAGGAGGGTGGGAAAGGATGGAGAGTGGGCAGTGCCACCAGCGGGCAGGCACCTCAGGGGTCTGGTTCTTCCTACCAGGTTCCCAGCTTTCCTTCTTCTTTTTAAAATAGGAAGCCCCACCTTTCTGAGCCCCGGGGACTTCAGGAACGTATCACAGAGTCCGAGGAGTTCCTCCTGGCCTTCCCAGACACATTCCAGCCGTGCTGCCCCACAGGGATTTTGCATGGCTCTCTGCGGCTGCCCCTCTGGCTCTGTGGAGGACCCCCGGTTGCCCGGTTCCGGTTCCTCAGTCCCCTGCCGCCTCCCCCACGCAACCTGGCATCCAGGTTGTGCCTCGGTGCTCCATTTCTTCAGGACAGGGGAATGTAACCAGAGGGAGGGTGCTGTGAGTCACGCTGTGCTTGCCCTACGTAGGGCCTTCCTCGTCGTGTCTTAGTTGCTTTTTCGTTGCTGGGGCAGAATACCTAACATCCACAATTTACTGGCTGAAAGACTGATTTTAGCTCACAGCTTCAGAAGGTCTCAGTCCACTCGTGGGCAGTTGGTGAGGGAGGAAGCACATGGCAGAAGTCGGCGCAGATGAGCTCTTCACAGCCTCACAGGGAGGAAGTCAAGTCCAGGAGGAAGAGGTGGAGCTGCCCTGCTATGTCCGGTCCCAGTGACACGCCCCTTCCGGGTCGGACCTCTGTATTCACTCCCTTCCAGACTAAGACCCAGACGTTCGCCCTTCCCGCCAGGCCCCACTTCCCAACAGCGCAGAGCTCCCTAACACATCCAAACACCTGAGGCTCTTGAGGGACACTCCAGAACCAAACCAAAACAGGTCCCCGCCGGGCCACCCCATGTCATAGCCAGGGGAGGTGACACCATCTGACCAAGGCTGTTAAACTAAGTGCAGCCAGCACTCAAACGCCAGATGTCCCCGGGTGTGGACTTGGCCAGCACAAAAGCACAAAATGTGAATGCATCAGAAATACAGGCTTGCACGGGTTTGCTGCCAGCTCAGAGTACCGACTGAGTCTACTCAGTTTCTGAGCCAGCCACTCCCGCCCCCATCCATTATTTTTGTGGCAATGGGAGTTGAACCCAGGGCCTCCTCACTAAGCCACATCTGTTGCCCTTTATTGTAACTTGAAAGAAATCTGAAACAGGCCTTTAAACTCTCTTTTCAGGTGTCTCCAAGCATGGACTTGGTGAAAAAAATTTTTTTTCAAATACCCTGCAGGTGCACAGGTGGCCCCAGATTGTTCAACAGCCCCAGAAATTACTTTTCTGTAGACAATGTTCTTTACATGTACATCTGGGAGAACAACAGGTGGGAAAAAAAATAAAGAAAAAAATTTCAAGTGCTTGTGTTGCCCAACGTTGAGCGCTCGGCAAAACGCGCCCCACGTTGCTGGAGAGTGGTGTGCACACTTGTGATATGCAGCGGGAGTCAAATCAATATTCACACAGAGGAACACATTAGGGATAAGCACTTCTGTACTTAACCAAGCACACAGAGCTCCCGGAGAATGTAGGAATGAAAGATTCCTTCATTCCTCTGCACAGGCCCCAAAGAACCTAAGAGCTCCCCAAGGTTAACACCAGCATAAAAAAAAAAAAAAAAGACCTTCGGCAAATTGTGATACTGTGAGAATTTCCATTAGATAAAGTTAATGGGATTTTGAAAAGTAGTTCTTGGTCGTTGTTAGGTCCATGCTGGGAAATGAACGAATAAAATCCAGTAAAAATGTTTTTCAAAATTAGTGGGAAATAATCTATAGGGGGAGGGAAAAAAATCTTCCATGAATGAGGAGCAGTGGAACTTGCTGGAAACCTCCACTGAGTTGGGTAGATTGACTATCATGTCACATATTGGTGTGGTTAGTGTTGATAGTAATTGGGTTGAGTAGCAGGAACTGGAAGCGTTATCTGGTCGCAGGGGGTAAGAGCTTGTTGATAAAATTTTCTGTGCTTGTTTTATCAGAATCTTGGGGTATCCCTTCATCTCAGTTGGTGGGCCCCCTGAAAAGAGGGAGATATCACCTGGTCCCCACTCTTGGGACATAGTCAAGCTGTGTCTGTGTGGTTCCAGCAATACGTAGGATTGTGGTGGTTGTTCAGGGAGAGTATGGAAGACAGTTTTGGGCACTGAGAGGCCATGTTCATCATGGAATCGGGGCAAGAGGTTCACACTCTTAATATTTTGGGTTGAAAGGTGGAAAACCTCATTCAGGCCCCATAATTACAGGTCTATGGGGGAGCTCTGCAACAGAGGATTGAAATCACGGATTTGGGAGCAACTGCAGTTACTCCTCCAAGCCACCAGGTGTGGCTGGTGTGCCAAAGAGTCAGAATCGAAGTTTCCGGTTGGGTGTCCACACTGCAAACCAGAAATCTTGTATCTTTCCAGGTTGGCTGTCCGACAGAATTCCATGGGGATTTTGGAAAGTAGATTCTTATAAAACTGTCAGATCCAATGAACCAGCACCTTCAAACTTTAGTCCCAGACATCAGTATATACAAAATTCCTATATAAATAAACATTCATTCCTGGGATTTTTTTTCAGGGGAAAGGGTGAGTGTGGGGGGATTAATAATTCAAATTGTATCACATTTTAAACAAGGATAACAGGTGCTTTTATAGTAGCAGTAGGTCTTTGGAAAATAGAAACTTCTTTATGTTTTCTACAAACAAAGAAGATTTAATCCCTGATTGTCTAGGAACCAACCTGACACCACCCAGTATAGCCACGACTAGGCTGATTATCTCAGCTCAACTGCAAGAGCTTCCTCTTTAGGCCAGATTACACTCATAAGTAGTTCTGGAAACTTCCAGGAAGGTTTTGTCTCTCTGCCTTCAAAGTTGGAAAGATATGCCGACTGAGAAACTGATTTGCTTGTCAGGATACAACATTATCAGGTCTGATAGCTCTTCTTCTGGATTGCCCACAGAACCTTCAAGGGCCATGGTATTTCTACTGCACGGTCTCCACAAGCCACAGGACAGAGAAGCTCTTGATGTAACTCTTTCGACACTTTCCGAGTACCCAACATGAATCAGGTACCATTCCATCCACTTGAACTTCACATCATTGCCCTGAGAACTGGTAATTATTATCTCCACTCTATAAACGAAGCAATGAGGCTCAAAGATGTGAAGAAAGTCAAGATCTGAAAGCTCAACTGGGCAAAAGTCTCAAGCCCTGAAATTTTGGGCTTCCAGGTTCATATTCCCTCTTTGCTAATAGGGGCCCTTTCCAAACACTTCTGGTGACTCTCCCCTACTTTAGAAATCAATCCATCCTCTGGGTTACAAAAAAGTTCTATATATTTTCCAAGTCAATATAGGCTTCAGTAATATTGATACTGTAATAAAACTTCCCCGAATACTGAAGCTTGAAGGAGATAAACTGTACAACAGACTCAGCTCACGAATCACCGCTTTTGATGGTAGGTCTTAAAGAACCTTTTAATCAGAGAATTCTTGCCTATGAGTAGGTCTTGGCGAGGTCAGCATTCGTGTTAATGAAGTCTTTCATGTTCCTGACGTTGGAGACATTTCTCAGCGTATGGAGGTCAAGTTCAGGCATCTGTAATCAGCTGATAAAAGACGTGTGTGCTCAGCCATGTGGGAAATCTATGAATATTATCAAATAACGATGTAGAGTATAATTAATGTTGAGCTATTAAGTACTAATTAATTAAGATGTCAGATTTTAAAGGAATTTTAAAGGAATTGATTGTTTCTGTCTAGAGCGCCGATGGTTCCACATCTTTGCAAAGCTCTGGAACCCTGAATTGTGAAGATTAAGAAATTAAAGAGCCGTGCTCCAGCCTTGGCAAGAGCTAGAGAGTTTTCCTGCTTCCTAGAGAGTGTTGATCCAACACACTTTCTGATTCTTGTAGAAAGTCAAAAGAGAATGTGGCTGCTGGGGGCAGGGCCCAATCAAAGCTATATTTATGATGAATGGCTTGTAAGTGGTGGAATTGGGATTCGAATGTAGGCAGGGTGAATTCTTGATTCTTGGACCATGTGGAAACTGTTAAAGAGACAGGGCTTTGCCAGGTACAAACGTGTGAACCTGTTGTGCTGGGCTTCCTGCCCAGTAGCACATCAGGTCTTACCTGTATGTGGATCAGCAGGGGTCAGGTCATCTTCCCAAGTCCTGATGCCATTCCTGTCACCAAACAATGTGAGTGCACTGTGCCTGACCTCATTTGTCTCATGTGTTGTCTGTGAGGCAGGCAGGAGGTGGAAGAGGTGAGCCAGCTCAGAGGGCCCTGCAAGAGTGGGAACTGGTCACATGGCTAGAGTGATTCGATGTCCTGGCTTCTGGTCTGCTGAGGAAGCGAGCTGGTAGCCAATGAAGGTGAGTGACCAAGGGTCAGGTGGGATCCTTTACACAATGGATCTTGTCTGCTGGGGCTTCAGTCTGCACTGTCCCCTCAGAAGCCTCACATATTTGGAAGGTGGTCATTTCTTGGGGGTGCTGTGCTTATTAGTAGATTTCTCCGTTGATGATTTTCTGCCCTGGCAGGAGGCGGGGCCTAGTTGCAGGGGTGGGTCACCGGTGGCGTGGTCTGGACGGGTGTATCTCCCTCGCTGGCCCCTCCTTTCTCTCTTTGCTCTCTGTCTGCCATGTTGTGAAAGGCTGTTCTTCCTCAGAGGCTGGCTCTTTCTTTCACGTCCTTTTGCCATTGTTGTTCATTGCTGTGGAGCTGCCTAGCTACGCAGAGGCTGAGGCCTCTGAAACTGCGAGCTAAAATATTTAGGAAGTCAGCTCTGTTGCTGCTTTTCCAGATGGAGGGAAACAAAACCCATGATTTTCCAAAGGCCGCATATGTCTAGCTCATGTCATGTCTAGTCTTGTGGTGGACAGACCCACTCTGAAGGCAGGGGAACACATGAGGACAGTAGTCTAGGCAGAACTCATCCACAGCAGCTGTGAGTAGGGTGGGAGAAGGGAAGAGGGAGCGGAGGAGGGATAGAATGACAAGAGTGACACAGAAGAAGGAAGTCATTATTTATAATAATAATTATAATCACACCAGTTCTCCACACTGTCTCTCTGGAATCCTGGCAACTCCCAGCCACTGGGCACCATGATATCCTCAAGGACTATCGGGGGTGATGATGTCCATTGTTCTCACAACGATCATCAGAGCAGCCCACCTATGAGGAGCCGAGGGGGACAAAGCCACCACCCTAAAGAAAATGTTTCTGCGTTCCTTTTACACAGTAATAAGAGAGAAGATTTGCGTGATCCAGGACTTCTAATTGAACTGTAGAAGTGTTGGGGATGTGAGCTCTGGGAATCTTGGGGAAACTAGTGGTGGGGTTGTGCCACTCCTTAGAAAGCTTGGTGTCTACGCCTCCTGGGAATATATCCGAAAGAGACCAAAACAACACATAACAGAGACTTATGTATACCCATGTTCATAGCAGCACAACTAACAATAGCTAAAATATGGAAGTCACCAAAATACCCATCAACAGACCAATGGATACACAAATTGTGGTATTTATACACAATGGAATACTATGCATCTATAAAGTCCAACAGTGTGGAGGCTTTTACAGGCAAATGGAAGAAACTTGAGAACATCATGCTTAGTGAAGTGAGTCAGAAGCAGAAGGTGAAACATCGAATGGTCTCTGATATGAGAGACCCAGATCACAACTCTTGTGGAACTTAAAACGAAAAACAAAGTGAACTGGGGGGGTAGGGCAGGGGAAGGAGGGAGGGGAGGGTAAGAGGAGGGACAAAAAGAGAGTGGGAAAGTCTTTGTCACCTTGACAAGATATGTATGTGCACAAAATCCTCACCTTCATTGTAAACCTTAATTTTTTGCACTAATACATATCAATAACATGGGGGGTGGGTGGGTGGGAAGAAAGCTTGGTGTCTATGTGCCTGTATGTTCCAGCTTATCACCTCCGGGCACTGCACTATTCTGCAGGGAACCTCTTAACAGACAAAGTAAGACACAACAAACCCCTGGCCGTCGGAAGGTGGCACTTCTGAGTCTCCTGTCCCTGCTACACCAATGGTCAGGAGGATGGTTTTCTGTGGTTTTGGTCCTGAAGGGTGAGGAGTCAAGGTCTTGGGGCTTTAATCTCGAGTTTGTTGTGTTCTAGCTGTGTAAACCGTGCAGATTGTTCAACCTCCCGGAGAAGCAATGAATGTGTCCCCCCAAAAAGATGTGCCAAAACCCTGACCTTCAAGAATAGGGTCTTCACAGAAGTAATGAAGTTAGGATGACGTCAGACTGCGGTAGGGTGGCCCTGTATCAGTCACTTCCTTGTTGCTGGGACAAGACACCTGGCACCTGCTATTTGAAGGAAGGGAGATTCATCTGACGCACAGCTCCCCAGGGGTTCAGTTGGCTGGCTCCCTGGCAGGAGGGGCATGGCGAAGCGGCCTGGTGGAGGATGGCCGCTCAGCGCGTGGTGGCCAGGAAGCATAGAGAGTGGACGGGAACCAGGGACAAGGATTCGCCCCTCCTGGCCACTCCTCCAGCGGCCTCCTTCCAACCAGCTCCTACCTCCTTACAGCGCATCCAGCTAGGAGCTCATTTACATGGACCCTCCAATGAGCGCAGCACCCCCACGATTCCCGTGCCTTCTTCCAGATCCATGAGACTTTTGGGGGGACATTTTAGATCTAAACTAGAACAGTCTGATATGACTGGTGCCCTGGGTTCGGTGCCCAGCACTAGGGAAAAAGAAAAGAGCTGTCCACGTGATCAGGGACCTTAGGAGCAGCGAGGCGACCTAGACCCAGGAAGGGCGGTGCCACGTGCAGGTGGAGACTGAGAGTGGAGTGGTGCTTCCACCAGCTGAGGAGGGCGGGGCCACCAAGGCCGAGCGGAGGTGAGGGGCTCCTGCACAGCCTGCAGAGGGAGTGTGTCCGTGTAGACGCCTGATTTAGGGCGCCTGGCCTCCAGACCTGGAAGTGTCAGCTCCTGCTGTGTGAGGACATCCAGGTTCCGTTCATTGCTTTGGGGCCCTAGGGAGGGAAGAAGGGGAGGTGATTTTAAGGCTTTGAAAGATCTCTGTCCATACTGGTCAAGAGTGGATGTTTCCTCCCATTCCTAATTCTGGGTTCTGACACTAGAGGATGTGGTTGAAATCACAGCCCCCACCCACTGCAGGGTGGACCGCTTATGCATGTGTTCCAGCTCCGCCACCAGCCTCGTGTGGAGGCTTCAAGTGAGTTGTTGGTCTCTACTCCAAGAAAGAGAAAAGCAGCCCAGATACCCAGGAGCTGGCCTGGCCCCATCGGCACTGGTGTGACATGGCCAGAAGCTGAGCTGGCTACTACAGGTAGACGCTGTGTAGTGGGTGGTCAAAATATATGGTGAAAGTTCGCACGAAAACATTGTAGTAAAAGATCCATTGCTATCAGCCTTTCTCAAAATACTCCTACTTGCTACAACACATTATCCCATTGATTTTTGCCACATTCTGAAGCAGTTCTGTAAGTCCTCTTTCCTGAGTGCGTTTATGAGGTATGATAAAAAAAAATACAGTGACTGCCACAGCGTGCAGTCCAATGGAAAGACAGGCTTTTAAAAATATGCTGATGTGTCCTTACCCATCTCATTCACTGGGTCTGGCTCTTTCCTAAAGCCAAAAGGACCGTGAAAGGTAAGTGGTTTGCATTGATTCCGAGTTGGGCATGATGGCACGTGCCTGCAATCTCAGCACTCAGGAGGCTGAGGCAGGAGGATTGCTATGAGTTCAAGGCCAGCCTGGCTCCATAGCGAGTTTAGGACCAGCCTGGTCTACTTCAGGACATAAAGTAGCCACAGCAGTGCAACTGGAGATACTCAGGAGAAGAGACTTCCAGAACTGCTCCAGAAAATGGCTGGAACGATGGGTCAGTGTGCTCAAGATGATGGGGATGACTTTGAGGGAGATTCAATGGCGATCTGACTTCTATTATAATAAAATTAAAAAAATCATCTATTTAATATATATATATATATATTATCACACCCTGTGCAGGTTCACAGGCCATCAACATCTGCAAAGTTGCCTTGTAGCCATGGTTAAGTCAAGATGAAAACAACAGACCATTGTGTAATTATGTCCGTATCCAGGCAAAATGTGGACTTTGTGCCAGCTACAAAAATGGCCCGACAATCCCTCACCCAGGCTGGCGGGCTGTCCTTCTTCACCAGTCACAGCTTTAAGTGAGCCTCATGGCTCCTGCTTTCTAGGTGAGATTTCTACAAATAATGACAGAGGGACTCCCACTTTCCTAGGTCATCCAGTTCAGAGCCACGCCCACTTCCGGAGCTCTTCCCAAGTCTCCTCGCAGGAGCTCAAATCCAGCAGTCCTTTCTTGTATCTATTTATGGGGGACCCCAGTGATTCCCCAAATAAACATGCACCCTTTTGCTTCTGAGCTCAGAAGTCTTCCATGTTTTGTTTCTCAAGCAGACAAACTCCTATTCATCCCTTAAAATCCAGTTCAGGAAAACCATCGTCAGCCTAGCAGTGAAGAGGGTGGACCTCAAATCTAGCTGCTGGGTTTGCACCTTCCTCTGTCTGTTGATGTGTGTTTTGGGGCAGGCTTCTTTCTTTCTCTGTGGATCAGTTTCCATCATAAAATGGGACGATCACAATTATGTTTCCCTCACAGAGTCCCTGTGAGGATTATGAGGTAAGTAGGAGCTTGAGGCACCTAGTGGGTGTCCGGTGTGGTCACTTCTGCATTTTCTCTGACTTCTCCCTATCACCATCCCCTCACATCCCCTAGGATCAGCATCTCAGGGGCATTTCTGGATTTAGCAGTGTCACAAAAGTCTTAGGCTACAGAGGTGACATGGAGGTGGTACTCAGTGGCCACATTTTGAGGGACTGGCTGCTAGACTCTGAGCAAAAGAAATCACCCTGGACAAATTTCTGAGCTCCATGTGAACTGACCCTCTGATTCCGAGGAAATCTTTTTCTAGTTTCCTGGGCAGCCTGAGAGGCCAGATGGTGTCTGGGCATTGCTAGTTCAGGCTAAGAAGGGCCCTGAGGGGCACCGGGGGTCAGGCCTGGGGACTCTGCTATGGGCGGCTCCGAGACCCTCCCCCTGCAGCCGCTGGGTTCCTGGAGTGCAGACGCATTGGGCCTGACTCCCAGGCAGCGACTGCAGAGGCAGCAGCAGTAAAGCTCTGTGTTTGCAGCAGGTCATGTGCTCCCTATTCCCACCCTCCCAGGCACTGTCACATATTGAGGGCGATATCCCTGCTCTGCTTGGGCTGCTTGGCTGACTCTGGCCAGAGCTGTTTACTCCCCCGAGCCCCGTTTCCTTTGCTATAAAACAAGGGCTAGTAACGATCCCATGGGCTGTCGTGAGAAATCAGGCTGAGACCGGCAGAAGCTCACTGGCCGCGGTGTGGTGCAGACCAGCTCTCCGCAGTCATGGCTCTCCTGTGTGGGGTTTGCAGTGTCATGGTTTGAATCTAAAATCTCCACCCTCACTCCTGCCCAAGTTTTGCAATCAGAGGTGAGGCACGTTAGAAGAAAGGGCTGCAGGGTCTGTGACCTCCTGGAATTGTTATTCTTGCCCCTTGCTCTTCCCTTCTCTTTCTGGCCCCCATGCGGTGAAGAGCTTCCTTCCGGCATGTCCTTCTGCCATCTTGCTTCAGCCTTTGAGCCCAAACCATGGACTCAACCCACCAAAACTCTGAGCCTTTTCTCCTTTAAGTTGTGAGTGTTGAGTGTTTTGTCCCAGTAATAGGAAGTGACTGAGACAGCCCATTTCTAGAGTGTTAACACTTCCACTGTGGTCAAAGACAATGTCATACCATTGGACACAGGCTTGGACAAAGCCACACCAATGGTCTCAAGAGCAGCTGGGAGCCAGCTGTGTCTGGGGACAGAGGGAATCAGGGTTAATTGGCTGCAGCTGTGTGATGGGGTGAGCAGGTGTGCAGTGTGGGACGCTGGTAGCTCTGGGTTTATGAGACGATGTGCAAAGGTGCTTTCAGGGCCTGGGACACAGTGGACCCTTAGATGACCACATGTATTCTAGCTGTGCAATTTGCTGCACACTGCCTGGTGTTCTTCATTCGATGACCCATGCTGAACACACATGTAAGAATGCATGGTACCAGAAGTTGGTACGTGCTCCAGAGCAAGAGGCAGTGTCAGGAACAGGTAGGGCTTTCGAGGTGAGGGGACCTGGCAGATAATCCAGCCTGTTGTTAGTCCTAGGACCCTGGGGAAAATTGCCGATCCTCTCACACTCCCAGTCTCCTCATCTGACAAAGGGGACATTATTGGAAATTCAGACTGTCACAAACCTAGGATGGGGCTGTGCGTCTTAGAGAAGTTGCTACAGTGCTGTGGCTACAATGATGCCTTTCTCTTTGGCTGATTTGGTCAAGGCAATAAAATCTGTGTCTCTGGAACTCTAACAAGCATGTAGATCACAGAAGGTGTCTTGTTGAAATGCAGATTCCCAGTGAGGAGATCTGGGGTGGGGCCCGGGACTCTGAATTTTACTGTAACAATTACCCAAGGCATACCGAGGCCATTGGCTCTTGGTTGGTCTCCACTCTGAGTAGCCTGGTTTGAATGGGCATGAAAAGAGTTTGGAAGTTGAAAGACCCTCCCCCCCCCACCCCCCAATGACCTGCAGTTTCTACGGGAAGTACAATGGTGGGATCATCATGGGCTGTTAGGTGGGGTAATGTTTACCAAGTATCTTCAGGGAACTTGGAGGAGTACTAGGCTTGGAAGTAGTGACCTGTATCATAACTTACTGAAACCTCTGGGGCAGAGCAAGAGTCGGCTCCATCCTGGCCTGAGTTGGAATCCTGGCTCTACTCTTTCCTAGACCCGAGATCATAAGTCCACTGAGTTGTCCTGGACTCTGTTTCTCCACCTGTACTGTGGGATGATGCTCCCAACAGGGTGGGCTGAGAGGGCTGGTCAAAGTACAGCGCGCAGTGTGGCCAGAGCAGTGCCTGGCACACGGTGGGTGCTAGGTTGAGACCTAAAAATGCCCTCTCAAAGTCTCTGTGTTTGGAAAGTGATTGGATCCTGGGTGCTGGACTTTGAGTGACTTTATCCAGGGATGGGGTTGGAAGCTGGGTGGGCTGCTGGGAGGCAGGGTCTTATTGGCGGCGGGTCTCTGTGGGCGTGACTTGGAAGAATGTATTCTTGCCCGTGGCTCCTCCCTTCCCTCTTTGCTTCCATGGGGCAAACAGCTTTCCTCCACCAGACATCATGCCGCTTCTGCCTTGGAAGCAGCCAACCGGGGGCAGAATCCTCGAAAAATCCTGAGCCAAAATAAACCTATCTTCCTTTAAGTTGTGGGTGTTGGATTTTGTGCCTCAGTGGCAGGAAAGTGAGTAACACAGAAGATACTCCCTCGACACTGGCCCAGGTGCCGCGGCCTGAGTGGGCAGCCGGGCTCTGCAGGGACCCCCGAGGCCACTCCCCAGGTCAGCTGAGGGCTGCTGGGTACCCACACCCCGGTCTGTGCTGCTCCTTATGACCTGCCCTCCGCTCCTGCCATCAGTTGGATGCTCCAGTCCACAAGGCCCAGCAATGTTTGCCCAAAGCCAGTTGCGTGGAGGTACCTGAGTCAAGCAAAGCTGATCTCAACCCTCACGCAAGAAGCCTCGGTCTTCTCATCCCCAGGTGTCCTATCTCCTTACAGAGCCGTGGGAGGATTACAGGATAACGATAAAGTCAGAGCAGCCACTCGTGACGGATGAGCCAGCACCGGCCTTCAGGCTTTGTGTGAAGCATGTGAATCCTCAGACTCCCGTGGGCACTCACTTCACTGAGAGATGCCTGATTCCTAAGTGAGGCTCAGAGAGGTTCAGGAACTTGCCTGAGGGCATACAGCTGGCGAGAGACTGAGAATTTGAGTCCCAGGAACTCAGCTTCTGGGAATTTAAAAGTCTAGGTTGTGTTGCTTCCTGATTAGCTTTCCTTAGCACCTCGCACAGCAACAGCAGACAGGGCTGGGCTGAGGTGGAGCTGATATATAATGCTGAAACACATGTATGTAGAGATAACCCCTTTATAAATTGCTGCCTGAGTTACATGAGGGGCTCCCCTCTCCTGATTTCGCAAGCCCCTTTTAACATCAGACATCGTGGGTGTCTGATCATATGCAAGTCAACTTATCTTGGCCTCAGTTTCCCCATCTGTTGTGACATCACCATCCCCAGATGAGCTGAGAGGGGGAAGAAAGATGACAGATTCACAGTGCCTGGCCTATCAGGTGGAAGTGTCACCTTCACAGCTCAGGTGCCCAGAGGATGCCAGCCTCCCACACTCTGTCCCTGGGAAACCAACAATCCCACAGCACTTCCTTGTCACACACGTGTCTAGGATGATCTGGGCCAAGCCGAGGGCTCCATATTCTGAACACTGCCTATTATCTGAACAGCAGGACTGACACCTAGCATGTCTCTGATGCTGATTGGATCCTGCGTTGTCAGGGGAACGGCTCCTGGGGGCCTGTCAATCTTTCTAGTAGGCAGGAGCCAAAGCCTTGAGTAGCAGAGCTTGGGCCTGGCTGGGTGAAGATAGCCCACAACAACAAGCTTGCTCTGCAGCCAGCCTGCCGGGCAGCGACTGCAGCTTCCCAGTGTTAGTGAAGACCTGCTAAGCAAGTCCTGGCTAATAAAGCTGTCCAGGGGACAGCTTCTTGTCAGGAGGAGGTGACCATTGTGAGCAGGCATCATCCTCAGGATCCCCAGGCTGAGCACACACATTACCTGGGTCTCGGGGAGTCAGCAGGGCTGCATTAGCCTGGCATGCAGCGCAGCTGGTATACAGAGAAGAGAACAGGAGGGCTCCAGGGGACCTAAAGCTGGCCTCAGGTTTCTCATCTGAAAAATGGACAAAATAGAGTCACCCACCATGATTTGGAGAGGTGGCGCAACAGGGGACAGGCTTCTGCAAGTCTGGATTTGGGTCTTGGCTCAGCCATGATTGGATCTGGCTCAGCCACATGTGGTGCCTGTTTGGGAAAATTACTTCATCTCTCTGAAAATTTGGTTCCTTTTCTGTAAAAAGCAGAATAAAGATGGCCCACCAAAGAGAAAGTGTATGTACAGTCCTCAGTCGGTGGCTTGGTACACAATAGATGTTTACTTTTCTTGGAGCTGCTCGTTTCTCTTCCGGGTACAGGGCGGGGGGCTGGGGTTGCAAAAGGGAAAGGCCTGTAAGAGCTGAGCAGGTGCCTCAGGAGTCATGCTGGTGCAGGTGAAGGACATGACCCTGAGCTCAGCAGGCCCCGTGTCCCGTGTCCTCACCCACTGTCACCTTCAGGCAAACCAGTGACCATAGTGTGAGTGCTGCCTGGCACTGTTTTAAGCCTTTCTAATATTGATGTGTTTGACTTCATGACATTGGAGGACTGTATCATTATTATCTTTGTTCTGTAGATGAGGCAACTGGAGGTAAATCGTCCCAAGTGTCACAGCTATGGAAAGGTGGAACTGGGATGATGGAGCAGGAGGTCTGTGTCCCAGGTCTGGGCTTCTAACTTCACCAGGGTGGCAGCCAGGGCATCAGGCCTTGCCCTGGCCCTCTGTGCCCATCTCCATCCATTGGCTCTGTCTCTGCTGCCTCCAAGATGGCAGCCTCCCTTGTGGCAGCGTACCTGCCCCACCTTGGCTTGGCTCAGAGGGGCTTAGCACTGTTCAACTCAATCCATTGTGATTAATGTCAACTCAGATCCACTCAGTTTAACTCAACCGAGCTCAGCTCAACTTGACTCAAGTAGAGCAAGTGCCCAGGGGATCCTAAGCCAGTGCCAGTGCCAATTCCTCCCCTTGCTTTGAGTACACTTATCCCTTGTTCTCGCCACTTTCTGAGGCAGTTCTGGAAGTCTGAATGTTTTCAGATGCACTGTTGTACTTGCCCCAATGCCTTGAATGGATTCAGCACATTTTCCTTTCGTGATCATTTTGACTTTGGGGAAAAACCAGAAGTCACGCAATCCAAGCTCTGGTGAATAGGTTGAACGAGGGAGGACACACCGTCATGTTTTTACAAGCCTGCTTTTCATCTGGTGCAACCTAGCAGCAATATCATCGTATTTTTCATCAAGCGTTGCGAAGACTGTCATGAAGGAGGACTTCCAGAACTGCTTCGGGCGTGGCAAGCCCGACAGGATAAGTGTGTTCGAGGCAAGGGGGAGTATTCCAGCCTAGCTACAGAGAAAAAGGGGAGCTGATTGGAGGCTAGTTAACAATCATATCTACCACCTGTTGGTGCTGTTTGGTGCCAGGCACAGTGTTATATACTTAGGAACATTTTCCCACTTAACTGCCAACTGGGAAGTGAGATTATTCTGGGTATTTCACAGATGAAGCATGTGGTATGTGGAGAAGCACACTTGCTTCTCCTAGTCATAAAAGCACCACAGGCATCACTGTTTTCTTCCAGAGGTGATGTCTTTCTGCAGTCCAGCCTTCTGGGCCACCACCACCGTCATCTAGGGAAACCTAGAGCTTCATTAAATGTCTCTTCAAGAAATCAGGGATCAGAGGGACAAAGACCAGCTGGAGGTTAGTTCTTCTCTGACTTGTGAGCCAAGAGCTAAGCTCTGTGCCAACTGGAGGCTTATTTCCTGTCCCCAGACAATAATGAAGGTGGATCATGAAAGAATTCTGGAGCTTCCACTTTATAGACCTGGTGTGATTTCACTGCTTGCCTGAACACGGGGTTCCTGCCGAGCTGGCACAGTGCCTGCAATCTTGCATTCTTGCTGATTGATATTGTGAGTCAGTGTTCCCATTGCTAAGACACAATGCTTGGTACTCACTACTTTAACAAAAAGAGAGGCTTAATTTGGCTCACAGTTTCAGGGGATTCAGTCCATGAGTGGCTGTTTCCAAGGCAGAAACATCAAGGCAGAAGGACACAGCAGGGGCAGCTGCTCATCTTATGGCAGCCAGGAAGCAGAGAGAGAAGGGAGAAGCCATTGACAAGAAGAACCCGCCCAGGCCAGGTCCCAGCGATCTGCTGCAACCAGGCCCCACTCCTGACAGCACACTCAGTGATGAGCATGGTGCTCCCTTAATCCAGTCGCCTTCCAAAGCCCCGCCTCTAAGCACATGAGACTTTCGTGGGGGACTTTCTAGATCTAAACCATAACAGGCATTTTGGAGTTTGGACTGGAGGAAGCATCAGAGACCACTCCCATCCCACACCTTTGCTTCCGCATGTGCAGACTGTGGCCATAAGACGCTGATGGTCGGAGCATCAGCAGGTTGACAAAAGACCGGAGCTCAGGCCTCTCCAAAGTATTCGAGGGGGTTAATGAAGTCAAAAGCTTTATAAGAAACAAAGCTTGAGATTTGGCTTTTAAAAATGAACATCAATCATGTTATTGATCTTTTCTTCTTCTTTTTTTCCCCTTGCCTCTTTGTATTTGAGATCCCTGGACAGTGATTGCTCCCGGCTTCTCCCACAACAAAAAATCATGTAAATTGAAATGAGAGCTTAAATGGAAAAGGAGGCCTTGATGTGGAAAGGGTAGAAGCCACTGAGAGAGCTTGGAAAGGTGTATTGCAGATTTCGGGTTCTCCCAGTTGACAGAAGAGAGCTGTTTTCTGCTGAGGCTGCACGGTCATCTGATCGTCCCCTCTTTTTTTTTTTTTTTTTTGCATTGATCCCAGCGCCTTTACTGAGCTAAATCCCTAGTCCACTTCCTTCCTTCCTTCCTTCCTTCCTTCCTTCCTTCCTTCCTTTCTCTCTCTTTCTTCCTTCCTTCCTTCCTTTCTTTTTCTTTTCTTTTCTTTTCTTAAAATTTTGAGCTAGGATCTGGGTCAATTGTTATCTTCCCCAGGATGAGCTGGAACGTGCATCCTCATTCTTCAGCCTTCAGAGTGCTAGGACGACAAGGTTGTATCACCAGGCCCTCATTTCCGCCTGTTGTGTGGTGTTGATGGTGAGAGGGAACGTGGGCCAGTGGAAGAGCCGCTACACAGGCAGGTTAGAATCCTTTGCTCACCCCTGACTAGGTGACCTAGATTTCAGCTGTTACCCTCAACTACTTCTTTCATTTTCTTCATTTATTAAATTAGGGTGACAAGGCTCGTTCTTCTGGGGTTTCAGCAGGCTTACCAGATGAGTATTTAAAGGACTTGCATTACGAAATAGTTGATCATTTATTATTAATATTCTTATTATTTTGGAGGAGGCATATCCTAGTCCATTTGAAATGCTATAAAACAATACCACATGGGGGTGATTTATAAGCAACAGAAATACATTTATTACAGTTGTGGAGGCTGGAATCGCAAGATTTAGTGCTTGGTGACCCTATGACACCTTCTCGCTGTACCTTCCCCTAGAGGGAGGGTGAGGTATCTTTCTGGAGTCTCTTTCATAAGAGTGCTAATCTTACCCATGAAGACTCGACCCTCATGATTTCCCAGAGCCCCGTCTCCAAATATACTCATATTAGGGATTAAGCTTAAACATGACTTTTTTTTTGTATTAGCCACTTTCCTGTCACTGGGACAGAATACCTAACACCTGCCGCTTAAAGAAGTTTATTTTGGCTCACAGTTTTAGTTCACAGTTGGCCATTATCAGGGCAGAACGGGAATGATGGATGCTGCTCACCACACGGAAGCAGGGAAGCAGAGAGAGAGAGCAGAAACCAGGGACAAGAATACACTCTTCCAGGTCACATTCCCAGTGGCCCACTTCCAGCCAGGCCCCACCTCCCAACAGCTATAATTTATAAGTGTGGGGAGTATTACAACCCTGCGATCCTGTCACCTTTCAGTACCTCACCTGTGCACACATGACACTTTGGGGGGATATTTTAGGATTTCAACCATAACACAGACATTAAATTTATTGCAGGAAACATGTTGCCTTGCAGACCACTTGGCGGCGAGAGAGCATGCTCCTCTGTTGGAGGGCATTTTTGATTGCTCACCCCTTCTCTTTCAATTCATGATGTTTCCTTTCTGTTCTGGGCCACTGAGCAACCTGGTGGAACTTTAGGCCTTCTGATGTCTGAACAGGAGCCACTTTATCACTGAGCAAGTCTGGAATGAGGCCGCATGTATAGAGCAGAGGTTACAGATTCTTTGTCCCCTGCACCACACTTTCCTGGGGCCAATTTGTCGCTGAGAAGTGGGACTCTGCCTCCTGCAGTTCTGGAGGTCATTCCTCTCGTGGCTCTTGGTTTATGAGTCACGAGTGGTCCTCTCTATGGCTGACCCTGTAGGTTTTTTTTTCTTATTCCTCTTTTGCTTCATGATTGTAATTGTGGGTAAGAGCCTGAGACTTTGCATGAGGCTGGAGGGATTGGTGTCAGAGCAGGGTTTGCTTTTCCAGTCCCTTCTGTGTAGCTTCCATCAATACAGCACCTTTTAGAGTCCATTTTTTGTTATTATAAAATAGGATTGAATGGCCCCACCTTTTCCTAGAACTTCATAAGAAATCAATGAAACACACTTTATACAAGTATTCAGCTTAGGGTGTTATATTGTCCCTTATTTTATCTTTCTAAATTAAAAACAAAAGAAATCTTATTTCCAACTTACTATGCCTGTCTTACTACACAGCTCTTAGATGGAGCACCTAATGAGATGTTCAAAGTCAAATTCATCATCTTCCATTTGCCTTGGGGACGGCAGGCAAGCAGGAGCTCCCTCTGCTGCTGTCCTTTTCTGGTTAAGAAGACTCAGAAAGGAGAAGTGGCACAGGCCTAAATCCTGGCATGCTGGAAGACTGAGGCAGGGGGATTCCAAATTCAAGCCCAGCTCGGGCAACTTAGCAACTTACTGAGACTGCCTCAAGATCCAAAATCAAAGTAGGTTGGGGTTGTGACTCAATGCCAAGACCCTGGCCTTGAGCCCCAGTACCACACACATGTACACACCGATGAGCAGAAGATGTGGCTCAGAGTGAAGGCTCTGGGTCTGGTCTTCTGTTCTAGTCCTAGCTTCTCTCCTCGAAAACTACTCAAGTGGGCCTGACTTCTTCAGATGGAATGGCAGGTGTCAGTAGTATGAACATCCAGTAAGGAATAGCTACCAATCTCCTTGGCTTGGTGTTTGAGACATCCACAATCTGGCCCTCCCTGCCTGTTGGCCTCTTATTCCTCTGTTCCCACTCATGCGTGTACAGGATGCCATGGTGTATGGTTTCACACACTGCCACTTCATGCATCTGCCCGTGTTGTAGCTGGAAAGTCTTCCCCACATGTGCCTTCACAGATCCAAACAGAGCCATGCTCACCTTCGGTGTGCTTCTCTGACGTCCTCACACGTACAGGGTATCTGGTACTTGGCCTTCTTATACAGTTCTTCCTCTTCTTTGGGCACCATCCTTCACCTATGGGTAAGAGTTGGGTTGGCTCCATCTGCAGCTTACTATGGTGGGCAAAGCCAGAACCTTCTATTCCTTCATGAGCAGAAGAGGGGAAGAGTGGAAAGTGTGAGGGGGCCCTTCTCAGTAGAGTTGGCTGTTTAAACAGTCTTCCTGAAAACCACTTTCCTCATTCTGGACTCATGTTCTGTTTATATCTCATTGGCTAGAATGTGGCCTTAGAGCCATATTTGGCAAGGGAGTCTGGGAAAAAGCAGTTTTCATTTCTTTTTCTCTTTCCTTCTTTCCTTCCTTTCTCTCTTTGTTGCTCCTGCCTGACTGCATGAAATACAGACTGAATCCAGTACCTCAAGAATCCTAGGCAGATGTTCTCTACCACCTACATTACAGTCCTAATAAAATTTTATTTCAAGGCTGCCTTACTGAATTGGCTAGGCTGGACTCAAACTTGGGTCCTCCAACCTAGCTGAGATCACAGACATGAGATATCACACCTGGAAGGGAAATGAGACCTTCCAGCTGAGTATTAAATGTAAGCTTTTGTATTAGCAAGGAAGGGGAGATCCAGTAGGCACGTGCATCTTTGCCCTTCCGTCCATAAGCTTACCCTTCCAGTGCATATTTAGGGTGGTGGTGAAGATTGGAAAAGAGTTGAGGATAATGTGGGAGCAAAGCCTTGCCCTTGACCCCAACTTTCTCATCCCAGGCTTCTCTGGAGACCGGCAATCAGTATGCCCTGGAGAAAGCCCTCCGAGGGCTGCTGGACCGGACCCGGACTCTTCTCTTGGCTCTGCCCTACGTGACATTTGGCACTGTGAGAGCAGGGGACAGAATGATGGTCTTCTAGGCTGCCCTGACCCTTGGCGATCCTCGTGGCATTTCCCCTTCCCACTCCGGTCCCAGGCTCTCCATGTTTCTGTTGTCACTAAGCTTCTTACCACTGTCTTTGGCTCTGCTTATAAATGTTTAAAAATACTCGCTTGACGCACAGTGGGATTATAGACTCTCTCGTTTCCGAAATGAAAAGCAGCTCATGCATTATTCAAGGAAAATATTGTATTACTGAACAAAGGATGAGTATGCTCATCCTTTATTATGCATTCTAGTCTCCTTTGTTTCATTAGGCCATGGGCTCCGTGAGGGCTTTAGGGGGAGGGTGTAAACAAAGGCCAAGGTCAAACGCTAATGTGTTTGGATGGCAAGATGAAGAGGTACTGTAAAGCCATCAAATCACGTGCTTTGGAGGTCAACTAGTTTACTCCGTGCCTGGGCTCCTCCTACCCCATCCTACCACATGGAGGGTCAACCTTGCCTCGTACTCTTCCAACGTTGAGAAACTCACTATGACTAATTTCACCTTTGTAGAGTTTGAGTGCACAGTTCATTTCCTGTCTGACCTCTGCTCTTCAGATTTAGTTTCTGCATGGAACAGTTTTGTCCTTGTTTCTCCATGACAGACTTTTGGTAATATGAAAATGGCAAGTGTGGCTACCTACCTGGGCCATTTCTTTGAAAGGCTAAATATCTCTCTTCAGCTTCCTAATTTTTTTGTCCTTCCAAAATACATAGATCCTTCCTTCCTCAAGGCCTTGGCGGGGTGCCGTCCTTACTGCCCACGGTGCCTTCCAAAGATCTTCATGTCTGCTGCTGCCTCTCGTCATCATGTCAGCTCACCGGACACCCACCCAGAGCTCCCTTCCCATTTCTACTCCATTTCTCCCTGCCTCAGTCCACTACGGATGCTGGATAATAAGATATCTTCAGCTGGGTTGTTCACAAACAAGAGACATCATTTCTTATGTGTGCAGATCTGGAAGCCAGGAAGCCCACGCTGACGGTGCCTGCAGATTCGTGTCTGGTGAGGACCACTGCCTGGTGCCTGCGTGGCCCCGGATGTTCACACGGGGAAGGGTACTGACGCTCCTGGGGTCTCTCCTGTCCAGGTGCTAATCCCACTTAGGACGACTTTACTTTTACGGTCCTGTCTCCTGTCCAGGGCCTGACCTCCTGACATCGTCACATTAGGGATTAGGTGTTCATCTTACGGACTTGCTGGTGAGGGGGACGCAAGTATTCAAACCACAACACTCCACCTACTTGCCCGTTTTTATGTTTCCCGAATGCCAGTGAATTCTGCAGACATTTCCTGAGCACGTTCCGTGTGCCAACTTTTGCCCCCTGAACTTGGGCTACACTGGCGAATATAAAACTCCTCACCTTCGTGAGGCTTCTGTTCTCACCAGAGAGTTGGAGAACGTATAACATGCCCATAAATGAGCGAGAAGGAACTGGGGTGAGGTGGGAGTGTGTGTTAAATAGGGATGCTGGAACTTTGGAGGCTGAGGCAGGAGTATTGCCTTAAGCTTGGGGCCAGCCTGGGCTAAACATACTGAATTTTGGACCAGCCTGGACTACAGAATGAGATCTGTCCCTCTACCCTACCCGCCCCCACCCCCTCAAAACCTGGGGGGCTCTAGGGAAGGTCTATTTAAGAAACGAGATTTGAGGCTGAGGTGGGCAGGAGACTTTCAAGTTCAAGCCCAGTCTGTGCAACTTAGATACTTAAGGATATCCTGTTTTAAAGTAAAAAACAAACAAACAAACAAAAAACAAAAAAAGAGCTGGGGATGTAGCTCAGTGCAAAGGCCCTGGGTTTCTTCTCCAGTACTGGAACAAATAGGAGAGATGACATTTGAGTAAGAATAATTTTAGTCAATGAATTTTTTTTTTGTTTTATTGGTGGATCTCCTTCCTGGAATATATACTCTGTGAGGGTAGAGACCTTGTCTGTCTTGTTCCCCAGAGGTATCAGCACCTGGCCCCTGTAGGATCTCAGTGGAATTTTGGTTGGCTGACTGTTGGATGTCAGGGGCTGTGGCCAAAGCTTCATCCTAGCCGAGCTGAGCTGCTCTTGGGTAGGACCTTTGGGAGGTGGTTGGGTCTTGAATGTGCACCTCCCTTCCACTGTGGGTGCTCTTCCTTGGATCTGAGCTCCTCTCACTTCTCCCTAGAATGGCAAGAAACATGAACCCACACCCACTCCTGCTAATGTGCCCCAGGGCTGTGGCTCGGTAGGGCAAGTGCTATCATTTCCATCCTGCAGATGGAGAAATTGAGGCTCAGGCAGGTTCAAGGTGGCATAGCACTAGTGCCAGAGTGTGGACTTGGCCTGGAGTCCTAGCCACCCCCAGGAGGGACCAAAGGCCCCGGCATGCCCTGTGTTTTGCTGGCTTTTCTGCTCTGCCCTGAGAGCAGACTGTTCTCATGAGGCAGAAACCGCAGGTCCTCCTGCCTCTCCACCGAGGATGGAATTTCCCCCAATGAGCTACTTCTCTGCTCTCCCGCCCTGATTGAGTTGCAGCAAATCTGGGCTCAGTCTGATGGGTCCTCTTAAACAGAACTAAATAAATTACCAGGAGGCTTTGAATAATTGGCTTTTGCTTCTCAAAGCCAATTGCTATCAAAGCGCATTCTGCATTTTGCATCTATCGTTACCTTCAACTAAATTGTCTTTGGGGGTTCAGGAGAAAGACTAACTCTTCTGCTTCCAGATGTTTCTAGGGTACCCGGTGCCCCCTCACCTTTCTACACAAATTTTAGCTCCCCGTTGCACTTTCCCATAAGTCCCGTGATTCCAGGCAAGGTGTTGCAACCATGCCATCATAGACACAGGACTCTCCTAAAAACTGGCCACCCAGAGGCAAATTCATTTTCAAGCTGCAGAAAACTCAACTGCAAAGGACCTAAAAATAAAGGGAACTGGTGCTTCCACAATGAAACCGTCCAGAGACTGGGCCGGCTTCAGGCATGGCGTGATCATTCCCGCAGCCTTGTCTCCCTGCCCTCTTGTTTCCTCACTCTTCTTATTTTGCAAGCCAGACCCTTCTCAACCTGGCTTCTCTCATGATTACCACCCAGCTGCTGCAAGTGACACTTCCTGCTTTCCCACTGGTGGCCAGGAGAAGAGCAGGCACTTTTCTTTCCACAACTCAAGCAGGAGTCTTGGGTTTATGTACCTGCCAGGCCCACTCATGCACTGGTGATGGCAGCTGGGGACACTCAGAGATGCTGCGGATACAGTCTACTCCTGGCACAGGTCCAGGAGGAAGACTTTCTGCCATAGCACCTTGGGCTGTTAGGGTGAAGGCAGAGGATTCCAGTGTGGGGTAGGCTGCCAGCCTGTATTTGTTCCCGATTCTCTGCAAGGCCAGGCAGAAAGAACTTGAGTGATTCACCCAGCGGCATTTGGCTCTTTGTAATGGAGCAGAGACTAGATCCGGGCATCTTGCTGGTTAGAATTCTTTGCAAACACGCGATTCTCCTTGCCTTTTGATGAATGCTGCATCTGTGATCTTTTTGTCAAAGGCTTGGCAGTGATTAGGTACGAGGGGTAAGAGAAGGTCCCCTTTAGGTCTTGCTGATACCAAAACTTCCACATTGTCATCTTTAGGGTGACAATATTGCTTATTCGTTCAAAAATACATGTTCATTGAGCTGGGAATAATGACCTGCGGGGCCCATGGGAAATCTGTGTCTTAATCAAGGGTCTTTTAGATGCAAGTCATCGAAACCTCCTCAGACTGGCTTGGCAAAAAATGGCAGGGAGATGTATTCTAAGCAGGTAGGATTCTTTAGCCCATTCTGAGTCTCTCACAAATTATAGCATATTTTTATATGATGACATGTTTAATAACAGCCCACACCTTGCCTAGTGAATGTAACTGCTGACGCTTGAGGCCTGGCGGGCTGTCCGGTGGCTCCCTCCTGGTGTGCTGGGTGAAAGCTCTGTCCCTCTCATCACATCTGGATTTAGGGACCATCAGATGAAATCTAGCCCCATGTGCATGCCTCTCTAGCTCATTCGGGCCTAATTAGATGGCTGTGTTTAAGAAAAGTGAAGAGATAGAAAAGCTTCGTGGAAATGAAAAGATACAGGATGAATTGACAGCTGGAAGCCACTGCTGCTCGCTGCGGGGCTTAGACATGCAGGGCTGTGCCATTAGGAGCGTGGCTAAACTGCGCCATGCTGGCACACTGAGCCCAGCCCCACGGGTGCGAGCAATCTTCCCTGGGTCTCTAGGATGCATGATGGTTTTTATGAAGTTCCCTCTGTTTAGTTCCAGATAAGAGTCGGGATCGTGGAAACATTCTTTGGTCCTTCAAATATTCATAGACCACCCAGAGAGCATGGGATGATGTTGTTTTTGGGTCTTCACAGAGACCCGGATGACTGTCTTTTGGAGGACTGTGGGAGAGTCACCTCCTCACCCGTATCAGACCGTCTCAAAAGATGCTTTCTAGTTCACGGACTGGTCAGAATAGATGGTGCATATTTAAATAGCATATATTACAGTAAAAGATAATTGCCACGAGTCTCCCTTGAAGTACTCCCTTTGCTTCTGACGCACTGATCCTGTCGTTTTTGGTGCTGTCTGAAGCAGTTCTGGACGTCCTCTTTCCTGAGTTTGTGTGTGATATGTGGTAAGAAATACAGTGAACACTGCTGATGAGTTCCGTCTGAGGGAAAGCGGGCTTGTTAAAAAAAAAAAAAAAGATGGTGTGTCCTCATCCACTAATCCTCTGGGTCTTGTACCGTTCAACTGCTAGATCTTCCTCAAAGTCAAAAAGACCATGAGAGGTCAATGTTTTGAACTGGCTTAGGACAACCTCGACGACACGACTGAAGATGTGCTTGAAAGAGGACTTCTGGAACTGCTTGAAAGAGGCAAAAAGATGGATAAATGTGCCTGAAGCCAGGTGGAATATTTCCAGGGGGATTAATGACAATGTAACGCTTACTGTGATCATTACAAAAATTTTACCATATTTTTGATCACACCTTGTGATTTCCTCATCTTTCTAGAAAGGGATGAAAAGTATATCTAGGTAACCTGATGAACAAGTGTATTCTTTCTCCAAGAATGAATTATTTCCTCCTCTGTTTCTCTGATGATTCCATTGCTCTCCTCTGCGCAAGCCTTGTCTAAGTCAGCTGGGACTTTGCAGGAAGTGTCTCTTCCTGAGCCCCACCGCAGATGCTGGGGTAGAGTTTGTATTTTGTGATCTCTGGGGGTCATTCGGTGTGGGTGGGTGGCTGAGGTACCCCTGCACCCCCTGCAGTCCTTTACAGCAACGATTACCAACCTTTTTGGTATCAGAGATCAGTTCTGCTGATCTGACAGGAGGCGGAGCACAGGCGGCACTGTGAATATTGGGGGGCGGCTGTAAGTGCAGGTGAAGCGCCACTCCCTCACTTGTTACTTACTTCCTGCTGCGTGGCTCAGTTCCTCATAGGCCATGGGCCAGGGGTTGGCGATCCCTGCTTTACGACACTCATTGGACTGCTTCTCTGTGTCTGGGAGGAAGGCCTGGGCCAAGTCTCTGTGGGCATTTGGTAGCCATTCAGTGGGTAACGGATGGATGGATGGATGGCAAACACAGGTTTCAGTGCCTGTCAGACAGGTTACGGTCCTAGGGAAAAATCCTGGGCTAGAAGGACAAAGAGAAAGGTCACTCAGCAGCTTTGTTGCGATGGTGTAATTTGGGAAGCAGTTTACCTAGAACATGCAATTTGCCTTCTTCCACCAGACATTACCAGGTGAGTATCAGCGCTATCATTTTCCACATGAGCAAGTGGGGAGCTGGACTGGAACGGTTGTTTTTCTCTCCCGCTGCACTGCCGCTCTGGACTCGCAAGAGCTGGGGCTGCCACCCGTCCCCCTGGGCCACTGTCTGTGGCAGAGGCTTTCAGGTGAATGCATCACCCCTCACTCGCCACTGCTGACAGCAGCTTCTGTCTGCAAGAAATCTGTGACCGCTTGAAGCGGCCCCGGCCTCAGGCCAGGCTTGCCCCTCACACAAAGCAAGCTGTTAGTAGTGAGAAGCCAGCAGCCTCCGACGCAGCCCTCAATTAACAGAAAACAGGAGCTGGAGAGCAGACACCCCTGAGTGGGATTGCTGGGTTGGTGGGCATGCCTTACACCAGTGGTCCCCAACCTTCTGTCACCAAGGACTGGTCTTGTGGAAGACACTTTTTCTATGGGCTGCATGGGGAAGAGGGGACAAGGTAGCAGGCAGCATCCCCGCCTCACCTGAGCTTCAGATCGTGGGGCATCAGGTTCTCATAAGGAGCATGCAACCCACATCCCTCACATGCACAGGTCACAGTAGGGTTCACGCTCCTGACAGTCTCATGCTGCTGCTGACCCGCCAGGAGGGGGAGCTCAGGAAGTCACATGAGCACTGGGAAGTGACTGTGAGTGCAGAGGAGGAATCTGGCCCTGGCGCCCGGTACCCCACAGCAGTGACCTGCTCAAAATACATGCTGCACTGACTGCCTGCCCTTCCCTGTGTGTTTCTTTACTCCCCTTTGTCTGCTTCCTGAGATGCCAGAAATGCATTGTCGGCTTTCAAATCCTTCTTGTCAGGGCTCCTTCTAGGAAACCAAATCGAAGACAGCATCTGTTAAACAAAAACAGCCACCGTGTCCTGTCTGCCCGGCATAGTGATAAGCATCTCTGTGCATTATCTTCCCCAGTCTTCACTACGTCCCTGCGAGGTGGGGCCTGGTACGCTCTCCACTTAGGCAAGCATGCTCAGCGAGGCAGAGGGATGGGCTAACGCTCCCCCACCTTGTCATTGGCAGGGCTGAGGTTTGGGCCTATTTCTCTCTGATACCCAAGCTCAGGGTTATTAAATATTTCTTCCCCTAAGTCATGTGGATTATCTTGGGCATGACGATTGTCAGTACCACAGTTCTAGCGTGGCCTAACTTTGTCACGACCTTTCCTTCCTAAGTGGGTTGGGACAGGCCAGTTGGGGCTTGAGTTGCTGGGGTTCCAACGGTAGGTGTGGAGCGTCTTCTGCTTGGGATTTAAAGGGGCCAGAGAGAAAGGGGGAAATGCCTTTTCCCTTGTCAGTGGAATAAAGCGAATCTGGATGGATGCCAGGCCATCCGGGAGAAAGGCTGCCTGGGTCCCTCTGCAGACAGTCCGTGTGTGTGTGGTGCCTGCTGGTGGGGACACAGGGGATGTGATAGACAAGGGTGGGCGTACAAGGAGGGATCATGTGCTGTCACAGCGGTGAGAAGTAATGTCTGGCATCCACACAAACACGCTCTAGCTGGCGGCATGGCAGATAGCTCTTATCTTGTGTGCCTCTCTCACTGATAGTGGTTTCCTGGAGTCTTGTGTAGACAGGGGACAAATCTAAGGCTGCTTCAACCCAGAGCCAATGAGAGCAATAATTGATTAATGATGCCTGCCTGGAGCACAGGAATGATTGACTAGTGATGCCTGCATGGGACACAGGGATGGCTGACGTGAGGTGCTTGCCTGGGGCACTGGGGTGATTGACTAGCGATGACTGCCTGGGTCATAGGAGTGGATAATGTTGGTGTATGTGTGTTCCATTTGGAGGAGCAGACTGAATTCCAAATATGAGTCAGAAAAATCCTCAGAGGACTGAAACAGCATTTGCAATCTAAGTAGGTGTTTACTTTTGAAGGGGATAGTTTTTCCCTTTGGAAAGAGTTTATCTTTAATTTGAACATATGTGGCAAGCCTAGGCAATATGCAAATCACAGTTTCATTATAGCTCCCTTGGGGCAAGGAAGAGGCAAGTCAGCACATGATGTACCGAGTGTTACACATGGAGGTGGAGGAGGACGGGGGCACGGGTTGCATGGCATTCATCTTGGGTCGTGGTGCCCCCCATGCTGGGTGGGCTTTGATGATGCTCAGTCTTATCACAGGCTTCCTGGGTCTGTTCTTCCCATCTGCAAAAGCTCTGGCTTCTGGGTCTCCTCACAGCAGTGGCAAACTCTGATGTTTTGTCTTCTTAGGTTTCTGCAGATGGAGAGAGAGAGGCAGAGAGAGAGAGAGGCAGAGAACCCCCTTGTCCTACCCCAGGTCATGGTGAAGGTGTGCATCTGCCTGGGAGGAGAGCTGGACGCAGTCTATAAATAATGCAGCTGCTTCTGCCCTTGCGTTTGGAGCTCATGGCAACTTTGCTGCATCACAGAACCTGCTGATGTTTAGCACAGATTTGCTTGGTTGGAAGACTCAGACTCATGTTTAGTTTGACCCTTAAGTTGTACTCTGGATTTTAAAATGCACTTAAGAGGCCCCCTTTTATCTCGTACATTGTTGTGAAGTCTCTCTTCAGATTTTCAAAGGAAACTCAGTTTGAATTTGCTTTAATAACAAGGTGCCTAGAACTTTTAGGTGAAGCCGCAGGAAAGGGACTTGTGTAGTCACATTGGGATAAATTCTACACATTCATAATCAGTATTTGGCAAGTTAAATGGCTTAGTGATGTAATCCAGTGGTGAGAGTTGTTTTTTTCTAAAATATGCCAGATTTTGAGTGGATCAACGAGGGAAGGGGAGACGTCATTCCCTGAGTGCAAAAGGATGGTGTGAAAGCTTGGTTGGATGGTGCGCTGCTGTGGAGAAAAGGGTGAGAGGTAGATTTCCTTGGGTTGATAGTGGAGGCCTGGGAATTAGGTAAACAGGGAAGACTGAAGCCGAGGCAAGGATTGGTGATAGAGAATGCTGATATCGATTAGCAATGTCTGTCAAGGGCAAAGGCAATGGTACATACATACATGTTATCTTTTTTTTCTAAGAGAAAGTTGTGTAGGAAAAAAACTGGGCAGGTAGAACAGACACCATCTGTCTTGGAAGTGAGAAAGCAATGGATGAAGTCCATCCTGACTGGCCATTATGGGAGGAAAACTTTTGATTTAGACATTGGCAGGCTCCAGCGTATCCCAAGAGCGCGAGCCAAAAGCATTGTTTAAGGGCTAAGGCAAATGAGGAGCTCAGGCAGAGGAGGGACAGGAGAGAGAACAGCAGGTCTTCTTTTGGCACTGGTTGATGACGAGCGGAAGAATAAAAGAAGTTGCTTTGTGGGAGCCCGTCAAGAATAGTGCTGTGATTGTTTCTTGGAATTCCTGTTCCTTCTGCAGCAGACTAATGGAGTCACTTTGCCTTGGACATGGATTCAAGCGCTGACCCCACCATGCCTAAGCAACCCTGGATAGAACCCGTGAACCTCATGACCCTTCTTCATATGCAGATGTAAGACTAAAAGATATGAATACAAAACCCATTGATCTCAGAAGACTTAGACAAAAGTGGACTGTTAACCACCTCCCATACAGAACCAACATGGTGGATGTGATCGGCAGGATGTCACATACTTAGCATGTGTTCAGTGGTAAGATTTGAGAAACGAAAAATCCAGTTAGGATCCAACTGCCTCTGTGGTGGTGGCCTCTTCTTTTTCCTCCCTCCCTCCCTTCCTTCTTTTCCTTCTTTATTTCCTTCTTTCTTTCTCATCTTGGGGATTGAACACAGGGCCTTCACCTTGAGCTATATTCTCAGCCCTTTTTAAATTCCTTTTTTTTTTCGTTTGTTTGAGACAGGTCTCATTAAGTCACTGAATTGCCCAGGCCGGGTTCAAATTTTTGAACCTCCTGCCTCAGCCTCCCAAATCCTGAGATGATAGGTCTGTGCTGCTAGGCTTGACTTTTAGACCCTTTCCTTTTAGAAGTGATGCTGTCCAGAGTGTCTCTAGAGAAAAGAAAAAAAAACAACTCTGTTGTTGGCTTTAGTCACTGGACCATCATTATGAATTCAAGAGACTTTGCTGAAAAAAGCACTGTGGTGGTTGAAGCTCATCTCAAAGGAGGTGATTCAGCCGGATGGCCTGGACTACCGAATCCCAGCTTCATGGATGTCCTGGATGCTGGAGTTGTATCTTCTTCATTTCTTGCAGCTGAAAAGGGGAGAAAGATAAGGAGTCTGTCCTGCCAGGTCTTTATAAAGCTCTAAGATTACACGTGGACCAAGTATTCTCTGGCCATCTGAATTTGTCAGGAGTCAAGTTCTGCCTTTGTTTAGGAATTTTACCCCCAAAATCATTATTTTATTAACATATATTATATGTGCATAACACACAAAATAGTTACATTCAACATGAGAAATTAAAGCTCGTACATTTGCATCTTAGTCATTTTGACTTCCCTTCCTCTCCCCTCCCTGTCTCTTCTTCTGTCCCAAGATCCCCTTTCCATGTTTACAAAGTTGACTTCTCTCGTTGTCCATCATGTCTCCTTTATTTTGTTCTTTAAGTTACTTATATTTTGAGATTTTTCCTATTAAAGACATGTGATATTTTCACCTTGTGTGTCTGATTTATTTCACTGAGCATTATGGTCTCACAGTGCAACCGTTTTCCCACGGATGACTCAAATGCTGCTTTGTGGTAGGGTAGGACTCTGTTGTGTGTACGTGTCACATTTTCTTTATCCGTGTGTCTGTTGAGTATATTAACTACTTCAAGATCTAGCAAGGTATGCGCCGTAATGATGGGCATGTATTTTTCACTATAATATGTAGGCGTGAGTCCTGAGGACAATGAAATTTCCATCAGAGCCACGGGAGATGCCAGGAAGGAAAGAGAGGAGCCTTGATGGGACGGTTGCTACCAAGAAGCTCCGCTAGGAAGTCCATGCAGACATTACGCCTGTGACTGTGTATGCCTTTAGGTGATTATAATCAATCGTCAGTAGTGAGTGGGTGAGGAATTCTTGCTTTGCTTTTTAAAATAAACTTTCATTCCGGCTTCCCAGAATAATTGAACATCTATAATACATCTAAGTAGATTTTTCTGCACTTACTGTGCCTAAGACCCACCCATCATCACCCAACCTTGATCCTCACTGTGTAGACATCAAGTGTATAGTTTAAGTCTAAAATGCTCCCAAATCTCATGTGTTTGGAAGGTGATTGGATCCTGAGTGCGCTGTGCTCATTGGCGAATTCATCTGTTACCGAGTTTATAGTTGACTCTGTTGTTAGGAGTGGTCACTCTGGGTGTGACTGGGAAGGGTATCTACTAGTTCTGGCTTCTCTCTTTATTTCTGCTTCCTGGGGGTCATAGAGTGAGCAGCTGCCCTCTGCCATGCCCTTCCACCATGCCACTTCTGCCTTGGAGCCAGATGATCATGGACTGAAACTGTGAGCCTAAATAACCTTTCTTCCTCTAGTTGTGGGTGTCCAGAATTTTGTATCAGCAATAGGAAAGTGGTCAGCCAACATACGAGGTTCCATGAGCCTCCCTCACTTTGGAACTTAAGCCAAGATCATCCTACCTTATCGATTTTTTCCTGCCCAGCTATTCACAGTAGGTCCAGGTTTAGGTCCTGCTACCGCCTCCTGCCTCTCTCTCTGCAAACTGAGAGGTCTGGAAGTTCGTGTTCAAAGTCAGCATCCCAAAGCTTCTGTGTTGGGTGAATGTGAAGGTCCTGCCTGTAGAGGAGAAAGGCCTTGCTCCCTGGGGCTTTCTGAGAGTGGGAGAGCGGAGCTCGGGAGGTGCTGCCCCCCAGGCAATCAAGAAAGAAGTGAATGCCGTGTTTTTTGGGCAGCAGCTTTTGCTTTCCTTTACCCTCAGGGGAAATTAGCTTGCTGGCACGGACAGAAGGAGAATAAACAAGCCTAACCTGAAATATGCATTAGAGTTCAGCTATTTTTGGAGGTTTCCAAGATTGAAAATGGCTGAAAGCTGACCGGTTCCCATCTGTCCTGAATTAACTTTCTGAGGGGCTGGGGCTTGGGAGAATACTTAGCCAAGGCTGGCATTGATTTGAGAAGCTGGACAAAAAAGCAAGGGCTGGGAAAATCCCCTTCTACCTAGTGGCTAGCTCAGAGGGAAGATGGAGCCGGAAGCAGTGTTGGGATGGCGTATAGGCCTGGAGGTGAAGGGGAGTGTGGGATGTCCCCACTCTGATGCTGACTGTGTTTGCTCTTGAGGAACAAAGTTGGAATCTTGAACCTACAGAGAGGGAAAACATGGAGGCTGCTTAATGGGCAGGGGTGGCCTTTTGGAGGAAGAAAAATGTCTTGAGCCAAATAGTAATGTATGAGGTATCACTGAATTGTTCACTTCAAAATGGCTATGGATTAATCCTGATGTGTCAGCCTCATTGAACTAAGAAACTTCTAGTAGATTAGTACAGCATACCTGGGTGTGTCTGAGTGGGTCATGGAAGCGTGACTGTGGGTGTGATGCATGGTGCCTGGACCCTTGCTTGCTGGCACTGTCCCCTGCTCAGCTTCCTGGCTGCCATCAACTGAACAGGCTTCACCCTCCAGGCCTTTTCCCTGTGTTGTTCTTACCTTGGAGCTTGCTGACTATAGACTGAATCCTCTGAAACTGTGAGCCAAGTCAAACCTCCCATCCTTTCAGTTATGGGTTTTGGGTAATTCCCATTACTGGAAAAGCTGTCACAATGGCTAATGGTTAATTTTATACTAGTTAAATTGACCCAAAAAAAGAAGAAGAAGAAAAAAGAAAAACTAAAAGGTAAAAGAAAAGGAAAGATGAGCTTGCACAATCCAGTGGTCCTCCCCATGCATGCGGATACTCAGATCACCAGGAGATTGAGATTCTGATTCTGCTGGTAATTTTTCAGAACTCCTCAGCAGATTTTTAACCTGCAGCAAGGTTAAGAATGCTCAACTAAGCCTCAAAGTTCCTGCCAACTCTATAATTTGCCATTCAGTGTGAGTTTAAATTTGTTCATCCTTTTCCCACAGTATTTCTAATCTTTGCTGATCATGGAGGAACATCCCCACTCTTCTTTTTTTATCCCCAGAGGATGTCACAGGCACGGGCTGGTGGAGCAGAGCGCAAGGGGGAAGGTAGGTTTCCAGGCCTCTTTCAGTGCCCCTACCTCAATCCCTGACCCCAGAGCCCTCAGCTACTGGGACACACCTCTCACATGCCTGCTCAGACTCAGTGTATTTAATGCTTAAAAAATACATGTGCTGCAGCCATCATTTTAAGGCATTCAGACTTCTGTGGAGTCATTTTGGTCCATGTGCTTATACTGTGAGATTTTTGCCAAGTGCCAGCTGTTGTGCTAGATGCTGACAAAGATCAGAGGAACGGAAACGAATCAGAACTCAGTTCAAGAGCCCACTACATAATCGTGGAAGACAGAATGCTGCTCAGGAAAGGAGCTCCTGAACTCCTCTCCCTGCCAGGATTACCCCTTCACTCTGTTGGCCGCATCACCGCTTAGAGTGACCCTGTCCATGTAGCGAGAGCCACATGACTTTACAACTTTAAATTTATTAAAAGTAAATCATGAAGAAAAATCTATTTCCTCAGTCACTTCAGCCATGTTTTGAGTTGCTATGCAAGGGACAGTGCAGAACATTCCAGAAAGTTCTATTGGATAGCACAATCAATGTCTCTGATGGCCCATGTACAACATTCTGTCTGTCTTTGTAGAGAAGATAAGTATATGATCTCATTCGTGATGGCGTCCATTGGCACACACGGTCTTTTCAAGTTCCCTGCATTTTTCTCCATACTTACTGGTCAGCTCATATATTAGGTACTTTTGTTGCTGCTGTAGCAAATTAACACACATGCAGTGGCACAAGACACATTTGTTACTAACAGTTCTGGGAGGGAAGTCCACACGGGGTTTTGTACGTCTAATACTAAGGGGTCAGCAGTGCTGAGCTCCTTTCTGGCGGCTCAGGGGAACAGTCAGATTACTTCTTTCTTTCAGCCTCTATAGCTCCTCCTCTCACATTTTGGCTCATAACCCCTTCCTCCCACTTCAAGGCCAGCAATGGGCAGTCAAGTCTTTCCCATCACGTCTCCTCTCCTGGGTTCTTCTTTCACATCCAAGGACTCTTGGTTCTTTGGGCCCATTTCGACAGGCCTACTGGTTAGCAAGCTTATTTCCATCTTAATTCCCACCTGCCACGTGATGTAACTTTTTCAGAGTCTCAGAGTTAGGGTGTGATATCTGTGGGAAGCCATTTTTCTGCCGAGCACGCCACCTAGTGTTGTGGAGGAAGCACAGGAGATGCCTGAGGGTGGAGGAGGGATGGTCTGTGAGAAGCTGGGTTTTGCAGTTTGAAAACCCAGGGGGACGTGGAGGAGTGAAGAGGGTTTCTGGAGCCAGGCTGCATGGCTTTCATTGTGGCTTTGGGCAAGCATCTCTGAGCTCAGTTTCCTCACCCATAAAGGGAGAAAATGCACGAGGCCCCCCTGGCAGAGTCCCGGTGAGGATTAGGAAAGATAATGCGTGTGAACCCTTGGCAGATAGTTAAGCCCTCAAATGTCAGTTACCATTTGGAAGCTAAAAATGCCTTCACATTACGGTGTGAATGCGTTCTATATTTGAAAATAGCTCCACATTCCATTTATGTCAAGAAACATGCTGTTCCCCACCCCTGTGTGTGATGGGCCCTCAGAGTTAGGTGGTCATCAAGAACTTGTGGAAGGAAGGAGGTTCTGCCTTTTGAGAAGGTCAAGGCAGGATGTTTGGAGGCCCGACCCGTGTCCTTCTGTCACGAGCTTTGACTTCAGGACTTCAAGACCAAAGCACTTTTCTATCAACCTAATAGAAACGCACTTGTCTTCTTGAGTGCAGTGAAATTAGTAGTGGCAATGTGTTTCAGTGTATTCCTAGAACATGTGGGTCACAGGAAAATCTATCTGGACCATTCTGATGATGTTTGTGGGTCATGGAAGCGTGACTGTGGGTATAACGCTTGGTGCCTGGTCCCTTGCTTGCTGGCACTGTCCTCTGCTCTGCTAAAACAGTTTCTATAATCTAGAGCAACCAGTTTCTGTATATTTTGAACAACCAAGAAATTGGAGGAAGGAGGTTTGGAGGTTGTCTCACCATGCGGTCCAGGCTGCCTTGACCTCTTCAGTTCGCCTGCCTCAGCCTGTTAAGTGCTGGGATTTCAGGCGTGTGTCACAATGTCTGGCTCATGAATTTTTATTTTCTGTTGAACAGGTGATATACGCGCATGGTGCAAAATTTGGAAAGGCATACAACCTCAACCAAATACAGTCCCTCCCTTTCCAGAGCTAGTGTTGGTATTGTTTTCTTCTGCGTCCTTCCAGATGGGCCTGGGCACTTAAAGTCGGTGCATTTGTGCTCTGCTGCCTCCTGTCCTCACGACCCTGCGCCCGTGGAAGCTCACTGTGCTCTCTATTCAGTGTCTGCTTGGCCCTGTCCCCTTTCTCATGCCGACTTTACCTGCATGCCTTGCGGGCTGCTCTATGTTGCCACGGAGAGGATCACTTCATTGCATGGTGTGCCATAGCTTCTCTTACCAATCATGTATTTAGAGATTTAGGCGATTCCCCTCCATTTGAGGGTTACGAGCAACTCTGCAAATGGCTGGTACATACACAGGACTCTGGAGAAGCTCATGTACGATGGAGGACATCTTTTTCCAGTGATGTTTCTGGATCACATGGTACACGTATTTTTTAACTTTAAAAGTTTGTGCCAAATGGCTCTTCGGAGATGTTTATCAATTTAACATCTCACAAGCAATTAGGAGAGTCACTGTTTTCCCACAGTCTCAACACCACAATTTGTTATCAAACACATTTATTTTTGCCAATTAGAAGTTAAAAATATGTTGCTACAATTTTCATTTGCATCTATCTTATAATTAGTGTGGGTGAACACATTTTCATATGTTTAAGAGTCACTTATATCTCTATTTTTAACTGGAAGAAACTTGGTCCATTTTACTCTTGAGTTGCTGCTCTTTTTCTTGCTTACTTATATAAAACTTTTTTATCTGTAGGAAATGACCATTTCCTCTGGGTCAAATAAGTTGTTTCCCCAGTTCTTTACATTATAAAAAACTTTGTGTTCTTTGAAGCCATAAATTGCTTGTTTTATTCATTCAAACATACCACTCTTAAGTATGGGTTGTGAACTTGAAAAAAAAATCCATAACATCTTCTCTTTTCAAGGTTTTATTAAAAATTCACCACCATTTCTTTTAGCATTTCAATGGTTCTCATTATTTTATGTTGAAATTTTTGATTCATCCGGAATTTGTTTTATTGCAAGGTGTGAAATAAGGGTTTGACTTTCTTTCTCTCCAGATGGCTTCCCAGTTGTTACCATTTAATGAATAGTCTGTCTTTTCCCCACTGGTAGGAATACAGTGTCATCAGGTACTAATATTAGGCATGCCTGTGGGTCTAGTTCTGAATTCCATGTCTTTTGGTTTTATGCCCTTTGAGGTTCCTCTTTGGCCTTTGTTGATCTCCACTGCAATTTCCCTTCTAAGTCCTCCCAAACCCAGGGAAGGCAGACCCTTCTTAGTTGGTAGATTTCTGGCCCTCCTGGGATGGCTTCTTCCCAGGGTCGAGTTTGTTCTTGAGAAGGGGACACACTGAGAAGAAGGGCACAGGGGGTAGGAGATTCCTCCCACTACTGGGCTAATTCTCACCCTCTCTCAGGGTCCAGAATTTCAAATTGCTGCTCTGAAGAATTGGAATGGAAAATGAGTTGACCTCCTGTCTTGCAGAGACAGATGACTGTAGTAATGATGATACAGATAATTACAAACTCTCATCCTGGTGGTGCTAGGCGGTTTAAATAGTTGACCTCATTGATTCTTGCATTGCTGATAAATTAGTATTTTCATTCCCATATGAGACTTTGAGGAAAGTGGAGAGGATGTGAGGAAGGGTATGGATCAGAGTCACGTAGAGATGGTTCCTAATCAAGGACCCTCAGCCATTCTGGAACTCCGGAGCGCTGGCACAAGACAGCTAATGGAATCACACGTCCTTCACTTCCACTCTTCCTCATTGACTCATCCGCACTCACTTTGGAGCTCTTGGTTGTCATTAACAGGAGTTGTGCAATCATCCACCTGCAGGGACAGGCAGGAGACATGAAGATGTCAAGTTGCACAAGCAGGAAAGAACAGGAAGGGACCAAGACTACCACAGATGAGACCCATGTGAACTCTGATCCCTCAGCCTCACCTGTTGCCGCTGGGGAGCAAGGTGAGCCCAGAGTTGTCCCATCTTAGGACGCTTCAGGCGAGCCACCCCTCTAAACTTTCATGTGATGCTTTCCAGTGTTTGTACGTCGAGCAGTGATAAAAATCAATGGATGTTCTTTAAAATGGAATACTTCAGTCTATCCAGTGCATCAAACAAGTGGATTTTTATTCAAATGACTCAACAGAGGAGAGGGACTGCTGACACACGTGCGCAGGAGATGAATGACTCAGAAGCGATGAGCTGAGCAGAAGAAGCCACACACACCGGAGGGTAGGTGGCACGTGTCCATTTATTTAAAATGCTAGAACAAGCAAAATTAACCCATAATGAGGGCAGAGGTTGAGTGGGAGGGAAGTGAAGAAACTCCCTTGGTGGTAGTAATATTCAACAGCATGATAGGGTTTTAAATTGTACTGACATGCACTGATGTCACTTGGATCTGAAATGTCCCCCCAGAGCTTGTGTGTTAAAGACTTGGTCCCCAGCCTTGGTGCTTTTGGAAGGTGGTAGTATTTTAAGAGGTGGGAACTAGTGGGAGGTTTTAGGTCACTGGGGGCATGTCCTAGAGGGGTTCTGGGAACCTGGTTTTATTCTATTTCTTTCTTGTTCTGGCTGCTGTCATGTGAACAACTTTGTTGTCCCATGGGCTCCCTGCTATGATATGCTGCCTTGCCACAGACCCAAAGCAACGGGACCAGTTCCTCATGGCCCGAAGCTTCCAAAATTGGGGGTCAAAATAAACCTTTTCTCCTTATCAGTTGATCACCTCTGGTGTTTTATTATAGTAAAGGAAAGTTAACACGCAAACACACTTGTTAAAATTCTGAAAAAGTCCACTTAAAATGTGTATATTTCAATGTATGTAAATTTCATGCAAAAAATCTACAAACAAAATTTAAAGTCTAGGTACTGAAAACCATGCTCGAATATATTAGAAGAAAGTATACTGACACCTGCGATTTCCTTTGAAATGAACCAATAATAAGACAGATTGATGAGTAGAGAGAGGGAGGGAGAGATGGATAGAATGGTCATCCATCAAGTTCAGTAAAATATTAATGAATCGATGTGGCTGTGTGTTTGAAATTTTTCACAATAAATCATTGGGAAAGAAAATAAAATAAAACCTTAAACTTATATATGAACTTAACATACAATCAGGCATATGCAACATCAGAGGGCTGGGTCTGACTCACAGGTGCCAATTTTTAATTGTTGTTGACATTTGCACTATACCAATGTGTCTCCCTGCCACCCAGTTACATGATGTCGCCCCAGCAAGTGGATTGTAAGGTAATTGTTCCCACCGCTCCAAGCTCTTGGTCTTCTGTCTTCCTCACATGGGACCTGATGGATCTGGCATGGTTCAGCGAGTGACGGTATGAGGAGATCCATCACCTGGTGACATCATTAACATTTCCCCGGCACGATCTGTCTGGAATAAAAGCACAGCCAGACCTCCTTCTCATTAATCAAGGGGCGGGGGGAGAAGAAAACCATTTTGGCGACCCAGCTCCTTGGCCCCTTCTGCTAATCCATCTTGCTGCACCCATGCTCTCTTTCCACATGGCATTTAAATTCAGAGGGGACAGGAGGAGCCCAGAGCGCCCTTCAGTACAGAGCAAAGCCGTGGAGAGTGTTTGCGGGCTGCCCCACTGCTCCCAGCCCTGGTGGAGCACAGGAACCTTCCCTTGGGAGCAGCGTCTCTGCCTAAGGGCCGCGTCCCTCCTCAGTATCCACCATGTGCCCTTGGTTGTGTCTGGGGTAACAGAATAGGACCCAGCCGTGTCCCAGCCCTGGAGGTGCCACCAGGAGTGGTGGGGACAAGGGAAGAGGGAGAGCGGTTTCTCCTCCACGCAGTCCTTCTAAAAGCAGCACCTTTTCAATAATTTAAGAAGGCTATTTATTATGCCCATAATTGGTGAGACTATGAAGCAGACAAATTGGGCGAAGCAGGGGCCAGCCTTGTAGACACGCAATCGATGCCTCGGAGGGCACATCTGAGACACGGCGAGGTTGCGGTCAGCGGTAGCGCCTTTGTATGGGTCTCGCCTGATGCCAGCTGGGTTATCCACTGGGATATCCACTCCTCCTGCTCGGAGGAGGTAATGCTTCTGTCACCCCCATAAGGTCGTGCTCCAGACTCACTCTGGCCCGCAAACTGTGAGAAGCAGTGACCTGAGTCACTTCCAAACAGAAGCGTAAGGAGCTGCTCTTGTTTTTTTTCCCTTGCTAAAATGACATTCCGTGTTGGAGCTGGTCCAGCGGCTCAGGTCTCCGGGGAGAAGACATGGGATGCAGAGCGCTGGCCCTAGCGGACACATAGCAACAGCAAGAAGCAATGATTTGTGGGTGTTCATTACTGAGCAGTGGGAGGTGCTTGTTACTGCAGCAGCACCTGGCTTCTCCTAACTGACACAACTGTAGCCTGTCCCTGTCCTCCAGACGCCATCTTCTTGACAGCAAGCCTTCTCCACAACACATCTGCTAGATTTGTAATGATGAGGATTGCACAGTATAAAATGGCCTGGGGAAAGGCAAAGATAAGACAGTTAGGTGCAATTATGTGGCTAGAGGGTGGTTGCTAAGGGGAGAGGCTGTGGGGATTGGTAGAGATGGCGTGGCTGTTAGGCACAGACGTCCATGGGGCCTATGGGGCAGCGGTCTAGGAGCCAACAGGCAAAGCTTGAGTCCTGGACCCTTTCTTCGCTAGCTGTGTGGCTTGGGACTAAGCCTGGGTCTCTGTAATCCTCGTGGCACACCTACAGCTGGGGTTGCTGTGAGTTAAGTCTTGGGCGGGGAGTAGGTCAGTTCTAAGACCTGCCATCTGGAGTCCTTTCGTCAACTTCCTTCTCTTCCTTCTCGTGTCTCCTCCTCCTCCTCTTTCCTATCCTGCTCTTCCTCGTTGGCTTGACTAACAGTAGGGAGTGCAGTGGGAACTACAGGGAGGAGCCTGCAGTTCCAAGTGTTCTGAGTGATTCAAGAGTAGCCCACTGCAGGGAGGAGTCGGCGTCAGAGGAAGTTTCCAGGAGATGTGGTAGGGTGGTGGCTTTGTCGTTTGCTGGTTCTCTTAGCCTTTTCTGAGACAAGCTGCAAAGGGAAGTTGGAAGACAGAATTCACTTAATTAAAAAAAAATGACAAAGCAAAAACAAATAACCTTACACAGGAAAGGTTTTATTCTTGATAAAATATTAAATTTTCAAATTTGTGGTAGAAGAATGTATGTAGTTCCTAAATAATGCATTGAGTAACTAGTTTTCCTGGGCGGTCTAATAAAGCCATGAGTAGTTCCAAGTCGGGCTAAGCATGGGTAATATTTTGGGAGGTTTACAGTATTTGTGATGGAAAACTATCAGGCGGGAAAGTTTTCTCAGCTGTACTGAGGTGGGTGCCTCTATGTTTGCATTTAGTTAAAGGAAGTGAAGACTTTTAGCAACAAGTGATTGAAACATTTTCTCTAATTTTTTGAAGTTCATGAACTCTTTAAATTTTATCCAGGACTTTTTGTAGATCCCTGAACCAACTAGATTTTATTGAGGAGGCTGCCTCTCTCCTCTGAGTTTCTGTGTGTTTATTTGGAAAATGAATGCATTGCCGTCGATATTATATCCAAGAGATATTGTTGCAGTTGTCTTAAGGTGAGCAGCCTTATGGGACCTTGACTCGCTGGAGAATGGATTTCAGATTAGAATAACATAGAGGAATAAGCACATATTTCTGCCTCCTTTTTACCCAAAATGCTACAAAATGTCAGTAGAGGGGGAAGCAGAGAATATGAATGAGAATATATGAAGCAGCAGATGGAAAACAGAAGACAGTGTCATCAATAAACCAGAATTTTGAGGTATTCTTGACAGACCAAGACCAAATCATGTGTTTGGAAAGAGGGCCACCGAAAACCGTGGCCTGAAAGCTTTTTAGAAAAGGATAGACTATTTTTTTTAAAAGAGCCTTTATTTTGTGCTAAACGTACTTGTTAGATTTCAGCTGGACCCAGAGGTACTGGTCTGTCATTCCAGCACTGTGGGAGACTGAGGCAGGAGGACTGTACGTTTGAACCCACATTCAGCAACCTAGCTGTTTAGTGAGACCCTGTCTCAAAATCAAAAATAAAGATGACCTAGAGCAGGAGCCCAGCGTGAAGGCCCAGAGTTCAACCCCCAGTACCACAAAAAAAGAAAAGATTTATCGTTGCCTTATTCAGTAGAATTCTTACATAAACCTGGATATAGGGTTCGCCATTACTTCCAGTTGATTGATGGAGGAACTGAGGCTCTGAGAGTGCAGATACTTTCCCAGAATTTTACAGTTGGAGAGTGACAGCCAAGATGTTGGGACCCCTGGTCTCACACCTCACAGCCCGTGATCTTGTCCAATCTCTCCCGGGAGTTAATTACTACATTCAATTCATGTGCAGAAAGAAGCCGAGTCTCTCTCTGTCTCTGTCTCTCTCTGTCTCTGTCTGTCTCTCTCTCTCCCTCCCTCCCTCCCTTCCTCCCACTAGAATCAGCAGACTTATGAAAACAGGATGAAAACTGCTCTTCCGGCACTTCTGCGTGTGGGATAACTTAAACTGCACCATGCCATTTTGGGAAAATGGAGGTCCTCGTTAACCCCTTCTGGGTTCGTGCAGGTGGAGGCTCTCCGGCTCTGAGGATCGTCGGGAACCTGCCTCAATCCATGCAGGAAGGCCTGCACTGGCGCACAATTACCTCACCATTTCTCTTCAGCCGTTTACCCTAAAAATCCACTTTGACATTATGCACAAACATTGGAAAGACATTTATTTGGCCCTGACCTTTGTATGGTTTCTGCTCAAAGAGATTCAGTGACACACAAAAGGGACTGAATTATTTATAGGTCCAAGGGGAAGTCAAAGTTGCTTTTATTCGTATTGAAAGTGTATCAGAAGGCAAGAGTGTGCCAAATGAGCCTTGGCTTCTCCCAGAGGGATTCTGGCTAGTCCCGAGGGTACTCATTAAAATTGGGGGTGCCCTTCGTGACTGGATCTGTGGAAATCTCCCTAAACTGGGACTATTGTACCTTTTGAATACCTTGTCAGGGCATAAGAGTCTGCACCTGACTTAACAGCTACCAGGGCCCACGCGGAAGAGAAAGGAGTATTTACAGGCCTAGCACACTCAAGAGGCTGCACATGTATGAATTTATTTGTTGTGTGAATGCACACTGATTGGACACCCAATGGGCATGGGGAAGAGGACATTCATTCTTTGTTACTTCCTCCCCGCCCCTTGCACCCCCCGCCAAAGATTCAACACCTGTTTACTTCTCATGGAAGGTTCTGGTTTGGCCATTGGCTGTTGGTAATAAGGCTGAGAGGTCTTACTTCCAAACAGGAGACACTGGTGCGTCACCTTTGCTACCACCGCCATCATCCATACGCACTGAGTACTGATCAGTAGCCAGTCCTAGTGTTAAGTGCGTCACACGTAGTAAGGCCACTAATTCTCATTAACACTCAAGAAGAATTACTCTTACTATCCCGTCTTCGGTTAAGGGCATCAAAACACACAGAGTTGATGCAACTCACTCAAAATGTCAAGCTGTGGAAGTCGTGAGATGGGGAAGCAGTCCCCTCCCCTCCCTACACAGGTTGTCTGTGATAGGGTGTAGAACTCAGGGACGCAAGCCACGCCGGGAAGGGGTAGCAGAGGCAAGACTTCAAAGATGAGCAGAAAGACAAACCATTTCACTTCACTGAACATTTCCACACCTTAGGATGTAAGGTGAGACCCAGATCACAACTCTTATGGAACTTAAAACGAAAAACAAAGTGAAACAGGGAAGTAGGGCGGGAAGGGAGGGAGGGGAGGATGGGGGAGGGACAAAAGAAGAGTGGGAAAGTCCTTGTCACCTTGACAAGATATGTAGGTGCACAAAATGCTCAACTTCACTGTAAACCTTAAGCTTTGCACTAATACATATCAATAAAATGGGGGAAAAAAGAGTAAAGACGAAATTTTCTGCCTTGTTTTCATTCTTGCTGCAGTCAGGGAAGTGTGACCTTCTGCCCGGGGTGCCGATCACCTCAGCCTTCTGGGCTGCTGGGCATTGATAGAAGTCATGCTTGTCTACATGAGCTATAACGTGTAAAGAAACCATGAGAAACAGAAGGCACTCAATTCTTCTTAATTATTTCTTTTTCTCATAGGTGCAGAATGGGGCAGGAATTGCCCCAGAACCAAGTTGCCGACATCTTGGTCCATTTCAGGGGGCCTAAAAACATGGCCAGACGCGTGTGCTATCCTGGCTGTTGTGCTTTCTCGAGCTCACCAGGCAGGTTTATCAATCTGGGCTAATTCTGTGTGACATCGAGTTTGGGCCTCATTCCATCTGGCCACTCAGTGAATACAGATCAGGATGTTGGGAGCTTCCTCCTGGGGAAGTGAACTGCCTTTCCAATCATTTTCATTTACAAACCAGAGCTTCATGGGGGAGGGAGCAGGCTTCAGAGGAGCGCAGAGAGAGTTTGTGTGGGAGGGAAGCCATATTCACGTGGATTTAGACGTCATTTAACTGGGTGTGGTGGCACACACTTGCAATCCTAGCACTTGGGAGGCCAAGGCAGGAGAATTGCCGTGAGTTTGAGGCCAGCCTGGGCTACAGAGTGAGATCAGGACCAGCCTGGGCTATAGAGTGAGATCCTGTCTGAAGGAAAAACAAAAAAGAAACAAAGGAAAAAACAAAACACAGAAAAACCAAACAAACAAAGCTACAGTTCTCCCAGAAATGCATGCTGGGATTTTTGTGTGTCCCTAAATTTTTGTGTTAGAATCTTCATCCCCAGAAGGGGCTGCATTATGAGGGTGCCGTGGACTGACTCCAGTGCTGTGGAGTGGATTAGGACACAGGAGAACAGGTGGTCCTGAAAGCGAGTCTGCTAAATCTGGTTTCTTTTCCATCATGATCTCTGGTCCTTCTGCACCATGGCCCTCCCTGGATGCAGGCTCCAGGGATCCAGGTCCCCGTGCTTCGCAGCCTCCAGAACCGTGGGCCGGGTGAACTTATCTTTACAGATTCTGCAGCCTGTGATATTCTGGTACAACACTGAGGACAGGACTCAGACTACACACATGACCTATATGCTCCCAGGCAAGGAGGAGTCTATTTGGAGGCTTCTGTCACTGGACCCGGCTGGGAGCAGTGGAAGGAGTTCTGGGAACTGGACCGAAAGATAGAGAAGAGAGCTGGAAGGGAGGGAGGTTCCTGTAGCCACACCAGGGAGCATGTGTTTATGGTATGCCAGTCCTTGATCGCGTATTCAACAAGAAATGATTTATGAACGCTTTCCACAGGCCTGACAGTGGGGGACAGAGTAGTGACCACGTTCCAGGCTCTGCCCCACAGAGCTCAAGGTCTGGAGGACAAAGCATCACCCTAGCCTGGCGCGGTGACCCAGGACAGCGGGAGCGGGGTGGAGGGAAACTCAGGAGTTGGAGCAGGAGCGGAGGCAGTGACCCAGGAAGGGCGGTTAGGGGAGGCGTTGCCGGAGGTTGTGCCGAGCCGCTGCACAAGCGTAGAACACTGCAGGTGGAGGAAGGCGTTCGTGCAGTGGGTGGCTGCGTTCACTGATGGGGGCAGAAGAGGGTATCCAGGGTTGAGCCAAACCACTTAAAGGACATTAGGGATGAGACATTTTGGAAGGAGCCTGACGTGGTGAGAGGCGCTCTCACCCGGAGAAGCTGAGACCATCTCAGAGGGAAGTGAATCTTGGGCCAAGCTGATACAGAGCAGTGACTGTGCACGGTCGGTCGTCTCCCCTTTGCTAGTTCCCCTTGCGTCGCTCCCGAGCTGCCCTGGTCTCCTTTTCTCCTTTCTCATGTAGCTGTGCCTGTTCTCAGGATTCGGTGCCGCCGGAAGTCGCTCTTTTCCATCTGTCACCTCTTCCGCTTCTCTTTAACCTGAGTTCATCTTCTCGTCCTGTCCTGTGCATCATCCTACCTGCACGGAGGGCCCCACGGGGACTTTTGTTAGCTTCATCGCCGAATGAGAGCAATCTGAGAAGATACCAGGGCTCCTCACCTTCCTGAGAGCCTCTTGGCCAATCCTGAGCTATGTTGGATTCTTGTGTGTCTAATATTACAGTCTCCAACTTGGCCGAGCTACTGTTGAATTTCTTACTGATATTTTAAAAGCATGTATGTTGTTAATTTTAGGCAAATTCACTCTATGAAAGCCTTGAATGAAGGGTATTACTAGTGGGCCCTAGAGCTCTTTTTATATTCCCTCTGAAGACATTTTGGGGCTGGAACACATTCTTGCAAGGTGGCCCCTATTGGCAAAATGCAGTATGGCCGCCTTCCTCTCATTTTACCGGGAGTTTTCATATAGTGAAAAAATAGAGCTGAACTTCAAAATTTGAAAAAAGGAGTGTCAAGAGATTATGATGCAGTCTGGGACATAATTCTGTGGCCTTAAGAAGATAATTCTTGCTTGGCAAGAGGGAAAAGAAATCTTGGAATTCATGTAAAATGATGCAAAACTCTGAAAACTTTAAAAAAATCCTTCATTTTATTAGCAACCACACAAAATTTTAGACCTTACCACCCAAGGCATTTTTCCCTGATACTGGATTGATTTTTTCTTTGTCTCTTTACAACTTTATAAAGAGGTCAATGATGAGGTTGCACTGATCAGGCTACTTCTCTGAAATACCTCTCCTTGCTTACGCAACCAGATGCCTATGTTGAGATAAATAAAAATCAGCTACTCCAAAGTCAGAACCACTGAGGCTGTCCAAAGTGGTGTCTTTTGATTGTCACCCTTCCCTCAAGCTGTTCTGGAGGCCAAGTGCGGGTACCAGGGCAGACTTCAAGGAGACATCCCATGGTGAACATCAAGGAAACATCTGGCTATGTTCAGAGATCAACTGCTAAAAATATCTCCATATGCTGGGGCCAGTCACCCACACTGAGGACTTGTCAGACTTGTCTTGAGTAACATTCCAGCTTGAAGTCTGCATACGACACCTCCTAAAATTCCATTAATGGTCCAAGCAGTAAGAACCCTAAGGAAACAGAGACTTTCATCTCTAGCGCCCCCAAGCGGATGGCCTCAAGTTCTACCACTGTGCGTGTTTGGCACATGTACTTTGTGTTATTCTAGCTTCTCTCTGAGATTCAAGTACGAATTGATGCTGCTTGTGTTGTAAGCTAGAGAGGATCGTGAAATTTTCACATAATTTTCAGTTAGAGTCTTACTGGCCCATGTGATGTTTATTGCTTGGGTCCTGTGCTTCGCAACGTACACACACAATCTCACTGAAGTCTGTCTCAACACAAAGGAGTTGGGGCTGGAGTTATCTCCACTTTACAGATGAGATAACTGAGCCACAGAGATTAGAAACTCCTCTATGCGCACGGTGGTGGCAGAACAGCTGGTATCAGCTACAGAGCATTTACTATTTTTTTTTAAAAATTCATATCTAGTATTCTGTAAAAGTGGTAAGATGCATATTAAAAATTGAAGTCAATGAAGAAGGACACAGAAGAGTGGAAACTACTTCACCTCATTTCACATTCTACAGGAAAGACATAATTAATATTTAGTGACTATCATCCTAGAAATCTTTCTGCACATGTTTGCAGCCGTAAGAACACAGAGGTCAGTCCCAAGATGGATGGAGATTATTTTACTAAAGGCAAGCATGCGGTTCGTGTTATTATTAATAAAATCATTAAAGTTTGCCTGGAGAAAATGAAATTAGAACAACGTCCTCAACCAGAAACAATTTCTTCTCCAAAATTGTTATTTCCTTAATGTTAAAGAAAATTTACAGAATCATTTAGGGGTTAGATTATGTATTTCAGCCTGCTTTTCTGAGGGCTGTCCTACAAAATGTGAAGAAATAATGTGCCTGTGTTCCTCTTGCCCATGTGGTTTTAGTTGTGTGGACAACGAGCTCGTATTTTCAAGGTTATGGTGTTGGGATTGGGTTCCGAAGCCATGACTTTCTCATTTATTTTTCTTTTCCCCCCGTTTTATTGATATTTATGAGAGCAAAACATAAAGTTTACATTGATCTTTACTCCCTCCACCTTCCCTCTAGTTCCCATTATTCCCCACATTAAATTCTATGAAATAATTGTGATCAGGATTTCTCATATCAGAAAACCATCCAATATTTCACCTTTTGCTTCCGACACACTTCACTAGGCATGATGGTCTCAAGTTGCCTCCGTTTACCTACAAAAGCCTCCAACCTGTCTGTCTTTATAGATGAGTAGTATTCCATTGTGTATAAATACCATAATTTATTCTTCCATTGGTCTGTTGGTGGGTATTTTCGTATCTTCCACATTTTAGCCCTTGTTAGTTGTGCTGTTGTGAACATGGGTATACATGTATCTCTGTTATGTGTTGTTTTCAACTCTTTTGGGAAAATTCCCAGAAGAGGTATGGCTGAGTCAAAGGGGATATTTATTCCCAGTCTTTTGAGAGGCTTCCATACTGCTTTCCATAGTGGTTGTACCAATTTATGTTCCCACCAGCAGCGCAGGAAGGTTCCTTTTCCTCACAGCTTCAGCAACACTGATTGCTATTTGTGCTCTTGATATGGGCCAAGCTCTCTGGAGTTAGATGGTATCTTAGTGATGTTTTGATTTGCATTTCTCTTGTGGCTAAGGATGTTGAACATCTTTTCATATATTTATTGGCCATTTGAACTTCTTCATCTGAGAACTTGTCTATTCATTTCTTTTGCCCATTTTTTAAGTGTCTTTGATTTTGAGGGTCTTCCTTTTCTTCAGTTCCCTGTATATTCTGGTTATAGGCCTCCTATCTGAGGTATTGGTGGTGAATATTTTTTCCCCAGTATATCACTTCTCTTTTTACTGTGTTTATAATTTCCTTTGCCATGCAGAAAATTTTAATTTTTTTACATTCTCTGTCCTTTATTTTATTTACTTACTTAGTTATAAACATATTTTTATTTTTTTTGAAATTTTTTAATTTGACATAATCCCATTTGTTAATTCTGGGGACTGTTTCTTTTGCTTTTGGTGTCTTGTTAAGAAAGCCTTTGCCTATACCTATGTCTTTTAGATATTTGCCTAATTTGTCTTTCAGAAGGTTCAGTGTTTCAGTTTTAATATCTAGATCTTTGACCTACTTTGTTTTGATTTTGGTGCATGGTGATGGGTGTGTGTCTATATTCATTCTTCTGCATGTGGATGTCCAACTTCCCCAGCACCATTTGTTGAAGAGGCTGTCCTTTTTCCAGTGTATGATTTTGGCTCCTTTATTGAAGATTAGGTACTTGAAGATATTTGAGCTTGTCTCTGCATTCTCAATTCGATTCTACTGGTCTACCTGTCTGTTTTTGTGCCAGTACCATATACTCTTGTTTTTTTTTCAGCTACTGCTTTATAGTATACCTTGATGTCTGGAATTGTAATGCCACCTGCCTTAGTCTTATTACTTGATATTGATTTGGCTACTCTAGGTCTCCTTTGGTTTCATATGAATTTAAGGGTTATTTTTTCAAGTTTTGTGAAAAAATTATTGGTATTTTGATAGGAATTGCATTGAATCTGTATATCAGTCTTGGCAGTATAGTCACTTTAACTGTATTGATTCTTCCATAATTTAATTGAACATGGCCTGGAAGCCTATTATCTGTCCTCAGTTTTCTTCTGCACTCCCATAATTCCGAGGTTTCTCTTTGAGTCCTGCGTCAGCAGTTGTAACCATCCTTTTCTTCCTTTTTTGTTTTGTGTTCTTTATAGCCTTCATGTTCTAGCGCAACGATTTTGTCTTCTAGGTCTGACATTCTATTGTCAAAATGTTCAAACTGCTTATTTATTTTTTCCTGTGTGTTTTTCACATCCTGAATGTCTGCATTCAATATTTTTTATCTCTGCTGTATTCTCTAACTTCTTGTATTGCCTTCGTTATCTTCTGGTTTATATCTTCTTTGTTTTCCTCTAATTTCTTGTCAGTGTTTGCTGGCAGCATATCGCTTGCATTTCCTGTCTCATTTCCTGTTTCAATTCTAAGTATTTCTGGGCCCAGGAATTGTCGTCGTTTTTGCCTTTTTATCTTTGGGCTCTGCTAACTCAAAATCCTTGGTATCATTTTCTTGGGTGTCAAGTCTTTCTGTAGGAGATTTATTACCATGTTTCCTCATGGTTCTGTTACAGTGAGTTGAGGTTCTGGTATTGTTGATGGGCTCTGTTTCTTTTCCTGAGATTCTTAACTTAGACTCTTTCTATCTTAAGTGTTACCTGGCTGTCTCAGTGTGCAGGAGGGACAGGGTGTGCAAAGGCCTGGTCCTGTGAGCTCCCAGGTGCAGGTGGCACTCTGCTAGTGGCTATCTGGCTGTCTCTCTCATTTGTTTTTATTTTTTAATTAAGTGACGGAGTGCTCACTTCTTGGCTTTACCTTTCTCAAGTCCTTTTAATTGACTAATTTAGATACATTTCCTTGTCAAGCATTTTCTTTGAGAACGGATCAGGGGTTTGGTATTCTAAGTCCTCACCTGTCTGAGAATTTTGTCTCACTTTTAAAAAGAAGTGATATATTGTGATATAGTATTAATGCATAGATTTCACAAGTCTTTGGTGTATGGCTTTTTAGGAAGAGTGTGGAGGGAACTTTTGTCTAACTGCGTTATTGAGGGATAGTTGACATGTAACCAGCTGCACAATTTAAAGAGTATGATGTGATAGATTTTGACATACGTTTACACCAGGAAATCATCACCGCATCACATAATGAGTGTATCTGTGCTCTGCAGTGCTCCCCTTATGGTCCTTACTACCCCTGTCTTTTCCCTTCCTCAATTAATACCCCTCTCTCCTGGCAACTACTAATCTGTTTTCTATCACTGTAATTTGGTTGAAAGCAAATAAATGGAATCATAGTGTAGTCATTCTATTTCACTTGGCATAATTATATTGAGATTCATCTATGCTGTCATCTGTGCCTGCGTCACATAGTTTATTCATTTTTTATTGCCAAGTAGTATTTCACTGAATGGTTGTACCAAAATCTGTGTATCACAACCTGTGCAATCTGAATGCTTGTACTACAATTTACTTGTACAATGGACATGTAGTTTGATAACAGTTTTGGGCTATTACAAATAAAACTGTAATTTACATGTGCATGCATGTTTTTTGTATGGACATAGGTTTTCATTTCTTTTGCGTGAATACTCAGGAGTAGAATGGCCAAATCATAGTGGCATGTCTGAGTTTTTAAAGAATTGACAATGTTTTCCAAAGTTATAGAAGCATCAGCTCCTGCCGGCAGTGGATGTGGGTCACACCATCTCTGCATTCTTGTTCCTACTTGGCATGGCCAATCTTTTTAATCGGCCATCCTAAAGAAGGATAATGTTCCCACTTGGTTTTAGTTTGCCTTTTCTTAATGATTAATGATATTGAATATTTTTCATATGCTATGTGCATAGGTACCATCTTTTTAAAATTAAAAATGTTTAAATGTTTTGGTTACTTTGAAGTTATTTGTTTTCTTAATTTTGAGAGTTTTCAGAATTTTGAGAGTTCTTTATGCAACCTGGGCACAAATCCTTAATCAGAAATCTGTCTTGCAAATAGTTTCTTCCAGTCTGTGATTTTCAATTATGTTCCCTTAACGGTGTCATAGGAAGAGGCTACGTTTTAGAATTCAAAAGAGCACAACTTAATGACTTTCCATTCCCTTCTTGCATTTGGTGTCATATATAAGAAGTCTTTGCTCAACCACAGGTTGCAGATTTTTTTCTAGAAATTTTAAGTTTAAGATGTTTAACTTAGCTTTGTGATCCATTTCAAGGTAATTTTGGGATATGGCGTGAAGTATGGATCAAAGTTCACTTTTTTGCATGTAGATGCCTATTTTTTCTATAAATGTCAGCTGAGGTAAATTTCTTGGTAGCCTTGTGAAGTTTATCCCTAGGTTTATCCACTTCCTAGATACTTATTGTATTAACGACTGAGAGAATCTCCTCCCACAGTTTTTGAGGTTTTGTCTACTTTTCTTTGTAGGTTTATCATTTTTTGTTTCATACAGTTTGAAGCAAATATGAAGCTTTCTTTTAGAAACTGAGACTTTAGGATCACAATGTCCTCTTGCTAAAGTGACCCCTTTGTCTTTCTGAGATGAATCCTTTCACCCCTGGGCATGCGCTTAGCTCTCCAATCTACACTACATGATACTAACATAGTTAATCTAGTACTTTTTTTGGCCAACTAGCATGTTATATCTTTTCAAATTTTCTATTTTTAAAATCTGTTTCTTACAGGCATTATAGAGTTTGTGTGCCAAACGCTGTGAATTTACCTTCTTGGATGCTGCTATTCCTGGAGTGGTGTGATCTTTGACTATACTTCCCTCTCTTCTTTATAGATGGTTCTTTTCCTTGTCCTGGATAATTTCTTCCCAATTAAAAAAAATACCCTGAAGATTTCCCCAAATGCTTGAGAAGCGTCCTCTGCTTTTCTGAATGTGTGGTGTCATTTTTCTCCTGTTTTTGACATTTTTCTCTTTGTCTTTGGTTTTTAGCAAGGTGATCATAGTGCACTTAGGTGTGGTTCTGATTGCAGGCTCTCCCACTTCAGGTTGTTTGGCTTCTTTTATCGGTAAGTTGGTATTTTCCATCAATTTTGAAAAATCCAGACATTATTTCATCAATTTATTTTTTATCTGAAGCCTTTTTCTTACTTCTTTTCTGAGATCCAGTACAATGTATTAGATCATTTGATAGTGTCTCCCAGCTCTCTTAACATGCTATTAAAATTCATTTTTCTTTTTTTGCTTCAGTTTGGATAATTTCTCTTCACCTGTCTTCAAATTCATCCTTTCTTCCACTATGATGTCCATCTAATCAACTTCCCATTTCAGATATTTCAGTTATAAAGCGCCCATTTGATTCTCATGTTAGAATTTGCTTGATTCTACTGAATTTTCTCCATATTTTTACCCAATTTGTTAATGTTTGTTTGCCTTCAGACTCTTTCATGTGCCTTATTGTAGTTATTTCAAAGTCCTTGTCCACTAATGCCCTGTGTCATCTCTTGGGCGACATCTAGTCAATTGTTTTTTTCTTGGCTTTCTCCCCCACATTTTCCTACTTTCTCATATGCCTTTCTGTTTTTTAAAATTTGTATGCTAGATCGGGTATAAGTACCAGAGACTGATCTTGGTATTGTTTTATTCCAGATGTGGCCCAGAGGTTTCTTTCCTAGGCAGCTCCTCTAAAAGGTTAGTTAGCTTCCTTAGGATGTCAGAAGTTGGGCTGGCAGGGGCTGGTTTACTGTCTTAGTTAGCGGTGGCTCCTGTCTGTCTTCATACTGTCAAGGTGGGAGTGGGTGTAACCTATCCGATCTCCATGGTTTGGGGATCGTGAATAACTCCTCCCACCGATCCTCATGTGGACAGTGTCCCAAGGTGGGAGAACGGGGGAGGTAGAGGAGGAATTCTGGCTCTGGCTCTGACAGATCCCATCTGCATACCAATGCTTGATATCTAGAGCTTTTATTAAAAAAATTTTTTTTGAGACATGGTCTTTCTTTGTAGTTCAGGATAGACCTGAACTCACTACGTAGCCCAGGCTGGCCTCAAGCTCATGCTAATCCTTCTACTCCAGTCTCCCAAGGGTTAGGATGACAGGCTTGTGCCACCGCACCTGGCTAATATTTCTGTGTGGTGCTGGAGGAATTGAATCCGGGAACTTGTGCACACTAGGCAAGCAGTCTAACCACTGAGTCCCTTTTATAGCTTTCCAAGCGTTGACTAGCTCGCTCTCTGTTCTCCCCTTGTCTTCCCTTCCATTCCCGGCTTCATTTCCAGCCGTACTGTTTTCTGAGCTTGTTTCGCTAAAGTGGCATTTACCACCATGGTACTTATCTACCTCTCCCATTTTATTTTATAGACCGAATTCTTCCTGATCCATCATTTTTTTTTATTGGGGGATAAACTTTTCTCATTAGTCTTTTATCCCTTTGTTTTTGATTTTAAGAGGCATCTTCGGTCCGTCATTTCTGTGTGGTCATGGAGAACTCCTATTCTGTGTCCTCAGTCACTTCCTCTTGCAAATGAAGTCTAAAAGAAGCAATTACCACATTCCTCTCCTCCTTCCCTTACTGCCCTTTTCAGAGGGTAGACTTCCTGCCCTTCATTTATTTATTTTTTATCGGCTGTGGATTTTGAATCCATGCAGTCTATTACTGAAGGGCTATCCCACTCTTTAGCTTTGGTTGGTTTTATTGTTCGAAATGCTGCCAGGCAAAACAAAATCTGCCCCGTTTTATTGTGTTACTATGACTGCTCACGTGGGGAGCCTGTTCCCCCCTATATTTTGTGCTCACAGAGACTCTCAGCAAAGCTTTTTCTTTCCCAATTCTTTGTGTGGTCAGCTGGGAACGTCCAGCCCTCCTGTTGCTACTGGTTCACCTCCAGCCCTGAGATCCCCTTAGCTAGGTCACGGAGGCATAGAGCAGTGGATCAGTACAAAGTCACCTTCCATACCTCCTTTCCAAGTACCCCGATGGGTCACACTGGGCCACAAGAGGCCTCTTCCGTGGCCTTTCTGTACACCTTAGGGTTAGTCCTGATGAGAGATTATTTATTTATTTTTGGATAAGCCTTTCATATCTGTGACATTTATTTTCAAGGAAATCGGTTTCCTGCTTGATGTCTGAGGAGGTCTCTGCTGAGATTTTGTTTCCCCAGCTATAATGATGCTGACGACAGCAGCAGCCCCTCTCCACCAGGTGCTCTGCCCACATTATCTCTAATCCTCCCAGCAGTCCTGCATGGTAAATATTATCTCTATTTCACAGATGCAGCTTATTTATACCCACCATGTTCCAGAACAGTTTGTAGAAGGCTTTAGGAGGATTCATGAAATAGAGCTAAGTAGTGAGAAGTAAAGGCAGCGAAAGAATTGCTTTCTAAAAGCAGTTCCGCAGCGGAGCCTCGGAGAGCTGGGGACCTTGCCGCACCCACAGTGTTGAGGAGTAGACATGGGACTTGAATCCAGAGCTTCCAGGCTGAGGAGCTCTGACCTTTGTCCTAAGCTGGACGGACAGGCACATGTAGAAGGCCAGGTATTCTGGGGATGGGCCTGTCTGAATGTAAGCTTTGACGTGTGAGTGCTGGGCTTGGATCTGGGATCACTCCAGCGATGCTGACCACAGTGGGCTCAGGAGGGGGTTGCTGTGGTGGGCTGACCTCAGGACTCCTGGTGGCTACTCCCAGCACCTGACTCAATGAAAACAGTGAGCGTGGGGAGCATCTTCACAAAGCTGTTCTACGGTGCTTATTGAGTCTGCTGTTGGTGGCAAGGCATGGCCTTATGTGAGCACAGCAGACTCTGTCTCTCTCCGCAAGGAGCTTGTCCTCTGAGGCAGCAGTCCCCAATCTTTTTGATACTAGGAACTGGTTTCATGGAAGATAGTTTTCTGTGCACCAGAGGCGGAGGATGGTTTGGAATGATTCACGTGCCTCAGCTTAACTTAGGATCATCAGACATTAGATTTTCCTAGGGAGTGTGCAACCTGGAGGCCTCACGTGTGTGGTTCACAGTGGAGTTCGTGCTTCCATGAGAATCTGGTGCTGTTGCTGATTTGACAGGAGGCGGAGCTCAGGTGGATGTGAGCGATGGGGTGTGGCTGGAAATACAGACGAAGCTTCTTCGCATGCTGACCCATTGTTCACCTCCTGCTGACTGATACTGGTTTATGGGGTTGGGGACCCCTGATCTAACGGACTGGGCAGATATTAAAGAAGGAAATCTACGCACAGTAAGGAAATTATAAGTGCTGTGCAGGAAAGTAAATAGATTCAGAAAGAAGGTTCTCCTGGGTGAATTTGAAGTGGGCAGGGAGGTCAGGAAGGGGCAATCTCAGAAACACCCCATGCCTGGAGCTCATGAGCTGACACCTGCTGCGTTTGTATTCCTGTCACTATCTTCCTTGCCAACAACACTGTTTCTTTAGGGAAAACCCATGTTGTGTCGATTGCATGTGGCTCCTCCCATTCTGTCAGAAGTGGGCATGTGACCCAGACCTGGTCCTCCCTGACTGCTTCATCTTCTAGCCAGAGTGATGGTTCAGGGAAGGAACATGACCTGACACAAGCCAGAACCCCCCTGGAACCTTCCCTCCTACCTCCCAGAGAAGAAATTATTTTCCCAAATGTTCTACCCATCATGACATGCTTCCAGGGCTCTGACACACATCCTGGGCCCACGTGGAGAGAGACTGAGCACCATTAACTGGTCTTTTGGTTTCATGAACAGATGGGTTTCCTGCTTTTGGGGTGCTGAGTTAGATTTCTGTTCCCTGCTCTAATATACAACTGGAAAAGGGAATTCAGCCAGGTAGACTTTGGAAGGAAGAGTGCAGCAGACAAAGGGAAGAACACAGGTGAGGAGCTAAGATGAGAAAAAGCTGGACTTTACCTAGCCGAAAGAGGCCATCGCAGCTGGAGTGAATGACCAAGGTGCGTAGTCACCGGGCTTGTGCACTGTACAGCATTGCCATGATGAGAGGCCCACACACTTGGTAGATGTCCTGAGGTGAAGGGTACACCTTAAAATTTGTGTCTACCCAGAACCTAGGAGCATTACCCGAGCTGGAAATAGTCATTGCAGATGTAAATAATTAAGATAAAAAGGATGGGCCCTAAGTCCAATGCATGGTGTCGTACTAAGACAGAGAGACTTAGGGAGAAGCCATGAAACGACAGAGGTAGGTAGGGCTGGAGTGGTGCAGCTGCAATGCAGAAAGCATCGAAGCTTCCAGAAGCCAGGAGGAGTCCAGAAACGTTTTACCTCTAGAGCTCCAGTAGCAATGAGGCCTTGCCGCCATCTTGCCTGGGGACCTCAGGCATCTGGAGCTGCAATCCAATACCAGGTGCCTTGACCTTTGAGCTTCCATTTGGGGAATCCCGATTAATCCAGGTCTCAGGATGGTTTGTAGTAAAAGGCTTCAGGTGAAGTTGCGTGGTTGGCAGGCGCTCCATGACGAAAGGCCTTTGTGATGGGTTATGGGTTTGGATCTAATCCTCAGGATCACAGGAAACTCCAGAGAGGACCGGAGCAGGTTGTGATATCTGAGATACATGTTTTAGGTATACTGCTGGCTACTGTTGGGAAACTGGTTCATAGGGCAGCAAAACAGTTGCAGGGAGACACATTGTCTTGATTCTTTTATCAATCATGATCTGAGTCAAAGGCTTCCGCCAGGGCCACAGCAAGACGCACAGGGGGACAAGAGACAACTTCCTCTCCGTGCATGGTGGGGACCTCTTGCTGTGCTGTAGCCCTTCTAGTTAACGTGTGGCTGCTGAGGAAATCTCATTCCCTCTTCTCGCTGACAGACAATGAGCAGCTGTCAAGCTAGTCTTATAAAACAAAACAATCTTCCCCCGTGAATGGAGCTCAGGCTGGGAGGGAGGGAGCAGGGGAAAAGGTAACCTAGAGCCCCCACAGCCACTGTGCAACCAATGCCCGATTTCAAGCAAGGAGCGGTGATTTTCCAACTGTCGTGGGAGGCAGAGGAGGAAGTTGGGACTGAGGCAAAGAGGACCTTTTGGGCTCTGCCTCCTGCTGTGTGTTCCCATTCCTCTTTTAGAAAGAAACTTCCCACCTGCAACACCTTTGGAATTTCTGCACGACTTGTACCTGCAATTTACAGGTACAAGTGACAGTTGGGCACCCTTTCAGGGGGCTTGTGAGTTCATCATATTCAGATGGGGTCCGCTTTGATCTGGAGTCTACATGTTGGAAGGTGAATAGAAGGTCATCTAGTGTACCCAGGATGCAAAGCATACAGTAGGCACTCAAGACATCTGTCCACCTGTCTTTCTCTTCTCCCTTTTCTTTCTTTTCTTCCTTTTTCCACCCCTAGTCTTACTTATGCTGCCCAAATCACCCATACAGCCTTTAGTCTAGCCTCAAGTTGAATAGTAGCAGTGACAGAGAATTTACCCCTCATAGTCCTTCCATTCTAGCCCAGCTCAGAAAAACAATCTTTCTGTCTGCTTTCCTATAAAAGATTTCAATAGTTTTTATCTTCATTGAAATGGCTGTCCCCCTCTTTTACCCCCGAATAGTGCACCTGTACCGATACAACCAAACACAGCACAGTCTACCAACACTTTGTTTAGGGGCAACCACTTTACCCGCTAGCTCCTGTTAGCTTAGCATTTGTGAAACTCCACTAGTCAGGGGCTGAAAAGTTAAACACTGTCAGGAGACAGACAGGATCCCAGCCCGGGCTGCCTGCTGGGAAAGGGACCGTCTTGTGACAAGTGAGTGCCCTTTTCATAGAGGGCAGTGATCCTCAGCTCCCGGCAGTTGTTGCCAGGTGGATTGTGGGCTCAGCATTAAACACGAGATGTTTCTACTCAAAACCCTAGATGTACAACTTCTTTAAAAACCAGAGTTCTAGGAATGCTGTGTTCATATTCATCTGGGGCTGAATTGTGAGTGCTGAGATGACTTGTGGGCATTACTGCAGAAGCAGCTAAGAAGGCACTGGCCGCCTTCTGTGTGACGACCCTGAACTCATCTATGAGCCAATGGGATGGGTCAGGTGGTCTCCGGAAGAAGAGGCCCAGATGCTGTCTTTCCCAGTGCGATTCATGGAAATGCCTAGCAGAAGGCAGGCTCAGTCTGGGAAGCTCAGCAACTTGGCATCTTGCACTTTATCGTGGGAGATTTTGCAAGCTCACTACTGTGTAGGAATTACTACACTTCGGTAGAGAATGGAAGGAGAGACATGATGAGAAAATCTCTACATACATGCTATTGAGCGCAGGAAAAGGCTGGATGGGCACACATCAGGGAGGGGAAGGAGAGTGGTGGAGAGTGTGGAATAAGGGATAATTTAGGCAGAGACTGGGAAGGTGGCTTTTTACAAGTGGCCTGCTTGGAAGGCATATAGAAGTCACAAGGGTACAGAGGAAAGCAATGGGTCTGAGTGTAGCAAAAAACTATTTATTACTACATAATTCTGTCTTGAGAAGAAGATGAAAAGGATATTAGGGAAATCCTTTTTCACTAATGAGCACCCCTAGGTGTTCTGAACCTTTCTCTCAATGCCTTGCACACTTACCTGTTGAAGCATACATCCCAGAGAAGGCTACATCCTCCTTTCACACCAACAGCTGTTCCTCTGGGCTGGAACTTAACTCTCTGGTTGCCCCCAGGCACCTCCACTGCATGTTGTCTTACCCTGATCCTCCCTGTGCAGTTACAGCAGCCACTGGACACTCAAAAGCATTTGTGTTCGGGACCCGTCACTTGGGACCAGTCCTCAGGGAAGGCAATGCAGTTCTGCTGGACCTCAATGCCACGTGACCTCAGTGAGTTGGGAATCACGCGTGAATTTTGGTTTCTTTGTTGGTGAGGTGTGCTCATTGTGAGGAGCTGGGAAAGCGGGAGACAGTCAGCTTTGGTGATGACTCTAAATGCTGACTCTGGAGCCAGATGAGCTTCCCCCAAATCTCCATGTTGTTCTTGGCCACGCGCCTGCATCTGTGACCCAACAGCTGTTTTCCCAGCTTCTTCCATGTGCCCAGCACTGTGCCAGGCACTAGTGGTGTGCATTCCCATGGCATATGATAAAATAAACATGCCGCGTGTACAACATACAGGTTGAGAGAAATAGGGAAAGGGAGGGGCATGATGGCATGAGTCAGGGCAGCATCACAGTCTTTCAAAGCCTCAGTTTCTTCTTTCTCTTTTTAAAAATTTTTCTTTTAAGTTGTAAGACAGGGCCTCACACAGTCACAGAGATGCTCGGGACGAGCTTGCAATTACAATCCTCCTGCCTCAGCCTCCCTGAGTGCTGGCATCACAGGTGTGTGCCCCACGCCTGCTGCCTTTTCTATAAAGGGTCCTGGCACATATTTCCTTTTGCCACTGCTGTGAGGGTCAGAAAAGAGGGTGCTGTGGCTGCCATAGGTCCTACACATTTGTATGTTGATGTCCTGGTTTCCATGACCTGTGCATGTGGCCTTACGGGGGTGCAGGGTTTTCACAGTAGGATCAAGTTTATGGGCTGGGGGCTACCTAATCCAGTATGACTGGTGTCCTTTTAACAACAGGAAATTTGGATGCACAGGTAAGCACAGAGACAAGATATTGTGAAGGGACTTAGGGGAGAGGACAGTATCCACAAGCCAAGGACACAGGCCTGTCCCAGATTCTGCTCTAGATCTGACCCCGCAGTCCTCAGGAGGAAGTAGCCCCACCTACACCTTGATCTTGGCCTTCAGCCTTCAGACTGTAACATGAGCTGCCCAATATGTACTTCTCTGCTTCCACAGCCTTAACAAGCCAGCATGGAAGGGCTCTGAAATGTGTCCACGCCCATGCCGGCACCCAAGAAACGTTATATTGGCCAAATGGGGCTGCTGCAATTACAGCCAAGGTAAGAGACTGTCTCACCAGGCGAGCGCGTTTTGTTCATGTGCCCTGCCCTCTCCCCCCCAGCAAGGTCTGCTGAAGGAAGCCATCAGCGAAAGCCCCCTGCCCCGCCCCGTTCCCTTCTTTCTTGCCCTATACCCTGCTCGATATTCTCAGATGGCCGCTCGCAGCCGGCAGCGCTTCTACCGAGCAGGTCTGACTTGATGAAGTCGTCACGTTTGAGGAAGAGAAAAGCTTCCCGCTGACAGTAGCTCTGGGGGAAGACAAGCGACCCGTCACCACCTGACGTATCTCCATCACGGATTTTCTTCACCGTCTCCAGGCCACACAGTTACTTTATGAACGGCTTCATGCAGGGTGTCACCTCTGGCTTAGCTGACAGGTGGCCGCTCATGTGGGCAGCTGGGCTGCCCTCTCCCAGCTGTTATGAGGAAAGGGAGGGCTGTGATTCCCCTTCTCCAAATAACAGACTGTTCTCTCAAGCACTGTGTGTTGGACATAGAGCTGTTTCCATGGCTCCTTAGATGGAGGTGGGAAGCAGAACCTGTCTGGGGGACCCACCTTCTGGCATCCTCACAATTGCACCTCACCTTTGTGTGTCACACTACACCCATGTCCACTGTTGTTTATTTATTGGATATATTACTTTCCCATCATTGGGACAAAGTACATGACACTAGCAACTTCAAGGAGGTAGGTGAAATTTGTTTTGACTCATGGTCTCAGTGGGGTTAGTCCATGGCTTGCTGGCTCTAAGGGGGAACAACATGGAGGGGGAAAGCTGTTTACCTCTGTGGCATCCAGGAACCTGATACGGAGGGGAGAAGCTAGAGACAGAAATATACTCTCCCAGCTCACAGCCCCAGTGCCCTGCCTCTTCTGAGCAGGCCTCACCCACTGGCAGCACAGACAACAATGAACTCATCAATAAACTAATCCACTGGCGAGGATATAATCCTTATGATTCCATCCCCTTCCAAAAGCCCCTCCCTAACCATGAGAGCACGGGGGCAGCTTTAGATCTAAACCATAACACCGGATCAGATGGATCCTGAGATTTTGCCAACATCCAATAGTAACTGTTGGTTTGCAATAAAATGTTCCTTCTTTCCCAGCAAGTGTCTCAATTACTGGATAAAAGACCTACTGTGTGCCAGGCATATAAAGCCATTCACTGATCCACAAGTGTTTATTGAATTTTTATGTAGTTGTTAGTATAAGCAAGGTGGTAGGGATACCCACTTAAAGTGGTTTAATTAACAGTAAATATTTCTCTTGAGAGCTCTCCATACTGCTTTCCAAAGTGGTTGTACGAATTTACACTCCCACCAGCAGTGCAGGAGGGGTCCTTTCTCTCCACAGCCTTGCCAGCACTGATGACTATTTGACTTGTTGATGTAGGCCATTCTCTCTGGAGTGAGATGGTATCTTAGGGTTATTTTGATTTGCATTTCTCTTATGGCTAGGGATGTTGAACATCTTTTTGTGCATCTATTGGCCATTTGTACTTCTTCGTGAGTGACCTGCCTCTTCATTTGCCCACTTTTCAATAGGATCCTTTATTTCGGTTGGCTTACTTTTCTTCAGCTCCATGTATATTCTAGAAATAAATATCCCCTTTGATCCTGCGAGCCCCCTCCTGGGAATAAATCCAAAAGAGGCCAAAACAACACACAAAAGAGAAACATGTGTACCCATGTTCATAGCAGCACAACTAACAATAGCTAAAATATGGGAGTCACCAAAATACCCATCGACAGACCAGTGGATACACAAAATGTGGTATTTATACACGATGGAATACCATGCATCAATAAAGTCCAACAGCGTGGAGGCTTTTACAGGCAAATGGAAGAAACATGAGGACATCATGCTTAGTGAAGTGAGTCAGAAGCAGAAGGTGAAACATCGAATGGTCTCTCTGATATGAGAGACCCAGATCACAACTCCTATGGAACTAAAAGTGAAAATCAAAGTGAAACAGGGGGGTCGGGTGGGGAGGGGGAGGGACAAAAGCAGAGTGGGAAAGCCCTTGTCACCTTGACAAGATACGTATGTGCACAAAATGCTCAACTCCATTGTAAACCTTAAGCTTTGCACTTATACATATCAATAAAATGGGGGAAAAAAGACATTTAAGGCCGCAAGATAGAAAGTGGCTCCATGGGAATATCTATTTAGGCTCACCTGATTCCAAGACTTTGTGTTTCTTCTACCAAGGTCTGAGCTCTGTTGACTTTGGTCCAGGTAATTCTCTGTTGTGCGAGGCTGTCCTGTGCACAGAGGGGCGTTCAGTAGCTCCCACGGCATTACCTACTAAACGCCCCTTGTGCCCCCAGCTGGGCTGATCTTAAATGCCTCCAGTCATGGCCAAACGTTCAGACACTGCCAGGATCACCTGCAATCAAGAGCCATCACCCCATGGGAAGCTCTTTCTGACCGTGAGCGATCAATGTCAAACTGTCTGAGTGCTGAGCCTTTAACACTACGATTACTACATTCCCTCCTCCAGTGTGGGGTTCTCGCTGTGCGTCCTCTAATTTGGTATGCTCGTTGATCACGGAGGGTGAGAGCAGGAGATGAACAGGCCACAGAGCTGCCTGTCATTGCTAAGTGAACCTTGAGCCTGTGCCCATGCCCCATCGTAGTGAGGCTGTGGAGGGGTGTTTCGCCGGTTGGCTCTTCCCATCAATCTCACGGTACAGGTTCTGTCCTCCTCCTGACCTTCAGATGCAGAAAATGAGAATGAGAACAGTGAGGTCACTTGCTGGAGGCCTTGGGGTGTGCAGCTGGTTCAATGCTCTTCTGGCACCATCTTGAAATTTTTAGTTTTGAACCGGAGTCCCATGCTTCACTTTATTTGGGTCCTATAAATTATGTAGCTGTGCTCTGAGTTCTGGATGTGAATGACGACAGCCCTGGGAAGAAAACTGGAATGGGGAGGTGGAGGGAAGGCCCTGAGGAGGGTGAGAGAGGTGTGGGACCTCTCTGATTTCTTATTGAGGGATCATTATCTGGATAGAAGATCAATGGGAAAATCCTTACCAGCCAACCTAGGTCTGCTTCACTTCTTCAAAAAACCTCCTCTGCCTTATAATAGTTTTATTTTATGGAGAATTTCAAAATACACACCACTGGAGAAATACTGCTACATGAACTCGTGAACTTATCTCTTAAATTCAACAATTATCAACATGTGCTTGTTTCATATCCACTTTCCCCAAGGCTCCCTCTACCATGTGATTCAGAAGTGAATCACTGAACAGTGCCATTTGAAAAATTTAAAGCTTTCAGGATGAATTTCTAAAAGGTAAGGACATTTAGGAAATACATAACTGCTATACACCATTATTCCATCTAAGAAAGGAATAATTCTTTAGTATCATTTGATATCCTGTCAGATTCTAGGAAAGATAACTGCTTTCTTTTTCCCTTACCCTGCTCCCACATGTGATGTGTCAAGGAGTCCCACCAACCCGTGACCCGTCCTGAGTCCACCCTCTGTTTCCCCCTCTCTGAGACCTGCACTCCTCCCCCTGGCTAGTCCAGATGATCCCTGACATGGACAATTGCTCATCCTTACATGATTTGGCCTCTGTCCTTCTGACTGCCACATCCCATTACCCTGTCCTTCCTCTCTCTCCATACCAGCGACTGTTCCCCATTTTTGGTCCCCAGACATTCCAGCCACCCTTTCTCCTTGGGCTCTCCACCTTGATGCTCCCAGAGATGGGATTCTCTTCAACCCCTCAGCTTATCCAGGTGTCTGGCATGTCACCTCCTCAGAGAGACCCTCCTGACCACATTGTCTGAACTGTCCTTCCCATGATTCTTCGCCTGTCACCCTCACCCCTTATTTCTGTCTTAAATCAAGCCATGTGCTGTGGCTTGGTGTCCAAGGGTGCTGTGATTTGGAGCTTGGTCTCCAGGATGGTGCTGCGGGGATGTGGGATGTGATGGAACACTTATGAAGTGAGACCTCATGGTGGGTCCTAAGGCCACTGGGGGGAGGACAGTGTCTCAGAAGTTATTTCTGATGTGACCCTTGAGTTGTCACAAGAGGTGGTTGCAAAAACGAGCAAACCTGGGTCCCCTGTTCTTCCTGTTTCCTGGTTTGAGGTGTGACCACTACCCTGGTGTGCATTCCCACCATTGCTGACCATCAGCCACCACCGTGGGGCCTTGTTCAACTGGACAGACCTGGGTGTGGGGCCCTTGAATCTCTGAAAAGGTGAGTTACAAAACCTTCTTTCTTTCTAAGTAGCTTGTATCAGGTATTTCATCATGGTTATGACAGGATTGTATGCCATGTCCTTATTGTGCCATTGACTTGTTTATTGTTTTTTTTTCTTTCCCTACTAAAGCAAAGATCCCATAAGCCCCAGGCTCGGTCCACCTTGCTCTGTCCTGCATCCACAGCCCAATCCAAGTGCATGTTATTTCCTCAACAAATGTCTCACTAAGTGGATGGATTCGCTGGATGACCTCTGCAGCCCTTTTCTTCGGGCCCCCTTCCCATCTCCATGAAGTCTACCTCTGCTTTCTATAATCTATTGTACACAATGGATTAGCACTCTGCCTTAAAGACTGATAAAATTGAGTCATCTGTAGGGAAATAGATGCATCTTGTGATCATGACGCTGTGTGAAATAAATCAGACAGAGAAGGTTAAGCATCGCATGAGAAAACCAAAGTGGAAATCATTCAGAAAGGCTTCTCCTTCTAATAGGATTGCTATTGGGTATTAGGTCTCAGTGCACAAATCTGATGGGGAAACTGTGACATGGCCAGACTATGACCCTGAGAGGAGCAGGGGGCACTTGTGCCCTGTGTGCACGCCTTCATTAGAACGTGCTCCTCCAAGTCACCTTCCTTGAAATTTCCTAGCAACAAACTGGGTGCAGGGAACCAACGAGGAATGCTTTCTGCCCCTTCTAATGTCACTGCTGATTCTATATTCTTACTAGAACTTGGTGGGGTTATTAAATTGGTATCTCAGCCCCCAAGTTTGTGTCACTCCATAGCTCATGATATTTTTCTTCAACAGAGTTAGCTGGGCAAGACCAGGAATGCCTGGCCAGGGCACAGGGGGCTCCCCTCTTTACCTAGAAGGCACCTTTCTCCTCTTCCCTCTACACAGAGCCAGTGCTCCCACATGCCTGGACCACCAGCTTCTAGGTCTCCTTTCATTCTTCCTTTGTCACTTTCCAAATACAGGATCTGCCCTGTTCACCTCAGAACTCTTTCCAGAGATAATTCTTCCTTGCTTTTTGCTGCTGCCTGTTCTAGGCTGCTGCATCAGCCCCAGCCTCTGTTTCTTCCTCGGCAATCAGCCAGCCCTTCTCCTATCTCATGAACTTGACCTTGGGAGAGATTACTTGGATTTACAGTGACTTTGATGAATGAGAAAATTGCCTCAAAAGAGGAGAAAATAAGCCCAAGGGACACTGAGCTCTGAGAAATCTGGGGAGGGTCCCTGGAAGGGAGGTGGCTTTGGAGAGTGGGCAAGGATATGGGATGGGGATGAAGATGTACCAAAGAAGAAATATTTACCGTGCACCCATGGAGACTGAGACTTGCATGAGAGGGAGGCAGTTGCCTTGGGTGCCAAATTTAAGGGTGTGCTCCAAACTTAGCAGTCTAGACAAATAATATTTCAGTGCAATATTTGAATAAATCAGAATCGAAGACTGCAGTTCATGATGAGCTCCGTCTCTGACTTTCGAGTGGAGTCGTGTAGATAGAGCTCCTTGCTTGGGTGCTGGCCTGTGTGGGGTGTGACAGAAAGAGATGGTGATTGTCCAGATTGTAAAAAGGCGTGTGACAGTCAAAGACACATCACTGCGAGCCCTCCTCACAGTGCCCCCTCCTGCCTTGACAGTGCTTATCTTAGCATTCTTACCACTTCCTGGAGCAGTTCTGGAAGTTTTTCCTGAGTGTCGTTAGTTGCGCTGTGCGGCTGCCTTAATATCTTGAATCAATTCAAAACCTGCCATGGTCTTTTTGACTTTGGGGAGGAGCCAGAAGTTACGCAGTGCCAATTCCAGTGAATAAGGTGGATGAAGACGTGTTGTCATGTTTTTATGCCTTTCCCAGAGAAATGAGAGAAAGGACTGTCTGAGCTCATGAGAAAGAGGACTTCCGGAGCTGCTTCAGAATGAGGCTAGAATGATGGGATAAGTGTGTGTGTGTGTGTGTGTGTGTGTGTGTGTGTGTGTGTGTGAAGAAAGGGGGAACATTTGGAGGAGGATTCATGGCGACGTCTCTTACTCTAATAAAATCTTAATTTTAAACACTCGCTGGACATTTCGATCAGATTTCGTAGCAGATTCTACGCAAGAATTGGAAAGTAATGGTCGCGCCAAATGCTCCCGGCACCCCTTGTGGGACTTTGCACGTGCTAACTCATTTAACCTTCGCCATCACCCCATGTGGTGGATTTTCTTGTCTCCATTTTATAGATGAGGAAAACAAGGGCATGTGGAAGTGACAGGAACATGTTACTGTCATATAGTAAGCAAGGGGTGGAACCAGTGTGAGAACCCTAGTTCACTGATGTCAGCATCCTCAGGGTCGGTGCTGGTGAATTTGACCTTCACACTGGAATGAAAAGAAACCAAAGTTTCCCCATCCCTCTCAGTGTTCATTCTGGGTTAATGCAAAGAGGATATGGCCAATGGAGAACCTTTCCCAGAGCTGTAAACAGATGAAATTAAACGACAGGAGGGATATCTGTGGGCCCCACATTTGCACAGTGCCTGTTAGAAGTGGAGGGGGCAGCTCTGGCTCCTCCGGGATTTGGCACCAGCCTCGTAGGTGATGCTGTTGATTTGATTTGATGGTAGCTTCTGGACAGCCACCACGGGGAGAAAGACAGCCTCAGGGGAGCAGGGGACATAATCAGTTTAACCTTTTTCAGTGGCTGTGTCCTGTGCAGAGGGACTGTCCTTTTCCAGGAGAGAGATTGTGAGGTAGCAGGTCCTTGGGGAGAGGGTGGCCCATCCAGGGAGGAGGGACGAAGGACTTGCCAGCTCCAATAAGTCTTCATGATAAATACCAGAGCTTAATTTGAACAGAAAAATCTTTTCAGAAAAGCAAAGGGTCATATGTCTAGTGCTGAGGCTGGTGTGACTTTTCTGTCTCTTTTTTCGTTGTGCCCTTCAGAGCACCAGATGGTTATTATTTAATTCAATTAGACATTTCCTGACCTGCTTGCTTGCTTAGGGTCCATCCTCCCGATGGACAGAGATGTGCTAGAACCGGTATCTCCTTCCGGCACCATGTTGGAGATGGACAGTTTGAAACAAATGTTCACGGGGAAATAGCTCCCCCGTGGGAACTGGTGATTGCCTCCAATCGGGCGCTTCTGCCCCGAGTCACAGCACTAAGCTTGGGGAGCTGGACACCATATATGCTTACCTTCTGCCCGCTGCTCTGCCTCTGGCTCAGAGTGCGGCACGCGGTGCTCCTTGGTACACACTCCCTGGCCTGAGGGAGAGATGAGGTTGTCGCTGCTTCTCTTACTCCGGAGAAATGGTTTCAACTCAAGTTTGTAATGTTGAGTTCTTCCATACCTTGTGTCAGAACCTAGGAATTTTTTCTTTTTTAGACCCTAGGAAATTTAAGACATGGTTTTTTGCCTCCCAGTGGCCAATGGTCTGGACCAGGGTTTTGGGAGAAGGCAGCGTGAGGGACCCAGGCAGTGCCACAAGTGACGCTAAGGAAGTTTAGGAGACCGGTGACCAGATGGAGGGTTGAGTGTGTGCCTGTGGGAACGCGGAGGGGTTATTACCAACTGTGTGATGATTCTCTGCTTTCATCCCATGGAGCCGAGCAGATGGGGACACATGATGGGCTCTGGGGGGCTCAGAGCTGCGTGCAGCGTCCTGTCCCACTCTTCCTGGGCTGTGGGTCCCTGGTACCTGCGTCTCTGAGTCTCAGTTTGCTCATGGACAGAAACAATAACATGTGCCCCCGGGTGTTGTTTAGAAGGATAAATTAAACGACAAATGTAGATGAAGTACTGATTGAATCAAATGAAAACGTCATCATCTGCTATGTTCGAAGGCGCAATCTCCTTTCCCCTCCAGTGAGATGGATCCCGTTCCTGGGTGGGCGCTTCCCTCTCTCCTCCCCTCGTCTTCCTCTTCCTTTGCTTCTGTCTGTTGCTCTCCTTCCAGCCTCCTTCTCAGTCTTCCCGCCAGCTCCCTTTATTGAGCATCTACTTAGCACCTGGCCTATCTCGAGTGCTTTGCATAGACGAGTTACTTGGTCTGTGCCACTGTCCTGCAGCCTGGTGCTGCTCCTACTGGACATTTTAAAAGACGAAAACAGAGTGTCCCTTACTCTGTGTTACGCTGCCAAGCAGCTGGCAGGGCTGGGAGGGGGTCTGGGGTGCTGTACCTTGTGCCCTGTTACACCACTTTCTTCTGTCCCTCCTCAATTTCCTCCTGCCGTCTTCACTTCAGATATGTTGTTGGCGTGTCATTGAGGCCTGAGACCCCTTGCCAGGCAGAGCACTATCGGCCTGGGGCTGCTGGTGGCCTCAGAGTGAGTGGAGATGTCCTAGGCCAACAGGGCTCAGAGGACCTTTTTTTTGGGGGGTGGGGAGGGAGGGTGGGGTTCTGCTTGGTTCCCTTGGGTACCAGGCTGCTGAGGAGAGAAGCTGGCCACTCTCTTCGCTAATGAGAGAGACTTGGAGAGAACAATTAGCAGCCTCAGATTGATGGACTCCCACGAGGGGCTCTCCTGCCTCTGGTCCCAGCAGGCTTTCTTCTGGCAAAAGCAGAACTTTGCCAAAAATGTGCACAGCAGGAACAACCAAGTGTTAGTAGAACCCCCCTCCCCTCAGTGCAAGTTCAGGAACTGCTCACCCCAGCCTCCCTCCGACTCTGGCCTCTCTCAGGAGCTTCTGGCCTAGATCCTGGGGTGTACTGTGTCCCCCACATCTCTGCAGGACCTCCAGCCTGTCTTCTCCCTCACCCCAGACTCCCTCAAAGTCCCCTGGACTCCTTCAAAGATTCTGGCCCACGTCCTGGGAGGTACTAGGGAGCTCTGTAAAAAGTGACCCTGGGATCACACAGCCCTCCCTCTTCTCCCCCAGCACCGGCTAGGCCCTTTCCAAACTGACTTTCCTATTCCCCATCTTGTCTGCCCTCCAGGCACCAGGTTAAAGTCTGGCATCACCTGTGACACCCAAAGAAGTATGTATTTCATTCTGCTCTCAGTTCCTAACTGAGAGTTTCCAAAATCCTTTAGCCCCCTGAGTGATAGAAGAGGTAGGAGTATTTTTTTGTTATACTATTTGATGCTGGTTCCAAACACAAGAGTTTCTAAGACCCTTGGGTTCTCCAGTGCCTATTTGCATATGATAATGAGGTGATCACTGGCTGGGGTCTCGAACTATTCCGTAACGAGGGCTGATTGGCGGAAGAACCTCCAAGGGTAGGAGGATGGGACTTCCAGGCTTACTTTCAGGCCTCAGCCGAGTGGCCAGAAATTGAGTTCATTTGCTACCAGCCATGATGGACTCCATCACCCCCATGTGAAGGGACCCTCATCAGAGCCCTGAATGGGGGGTTTAGGGAGCCTCTGGGATGGTGAACACACTTGTGTGTAGGGAGGGTGGCACCCCATCTTTGCAGGTATGCAAGTGCCCAAGTGGGGGCCCTTTTACATACCGCTCTTTCTACCTTGTCCTCTGGCTGCTTTGCGGTCCACAGGTCGGGGTAAGTGAAGTGTCTTGAATTTTGTGAGTCATCCTAGCAAATTATTACACCTGACAGGAGGCACAGGGGAGCCATCTGATTTGTAGCCAGAAGAAAGGGCCAGGGATTGTGACTGGTGTGCAAAGTGAGGCAGCCTGTGGGGCAGAGCCCTCACCTTGAGGTCCACCCCGATGCTGGAAGTGAGGTTACATGGCAGGACACCTAGCTGACATCTGGGTAGCTGGAGAATTGGTTGGTCCAAGAGAGCTGGACGTGATAGTAGATGCCAGTAACCTCAGAAGCCTGGAAAGCACAAGACCATAACTTCGTGTCTCTCTTAAGGCTCACTTCAGATGCCACGCGGGGAGTGGGTCACAGGAGAGGCAGAATAAGGACGATGAAGTCATCATGGTCTGGCAAAAGGGGCCTCCTGGCTTGGGCCCTGATGGTGGCAGAGGAGGCAGAAGAATCGTGTGAACTAGAAGATCGTGAGAAGGCGAATTGACAAGACAAGGGACTTATCTATCTCCATATTCATGAACTCAGGGACATAAGGCAGAGTGAGCTGTTGGCTGCCTACGTTTCATGCCCCTCTCCCTGTTCCTTGCCATGATCTCATCAGGTGATGAGTTTACGCTCCATGTCTTAACTACAGATTCATCCACGTGACTTGCATTGGCCAAAGGAATGTGGAGAAAGTGACATATACCTGTTTCAACTTGAGGTCTTAAGAGACGACCCCTACCCCTCTTTGTCCTCTTGCACCCCTGCCTCGGAAAGTGCCCTCCTTGGGTTGCTGCTAGTTCCCCAGCCTAATGAATGGCTATGCATGGTGTAGAACACACAGTTCTGGTGTTTCCTGCCCTCCCTCTGCCTTCTCTTCCCCTCCTGTTCTGTCCTATCCTTTCCCTTTCCTTCTTTTCTCTTCCCTTTCCTCCCTTTCCTCTGTCTCATCACTTGCTGTGGAGAAAACCAGCCACCATATTTTGAGGGTACTCTGGCATCCTATGCAGAGGTCCATTGCATAGGCGAGGAGCTGAGGTCTTTAACCAGTGACGAGTAGGCCCTGAATCATGCCAATGGCAACAGGAGTCATCTTAGAAATAGATCTTCCCTGGTTGAGCCTGGTGACCACTTACAAATGACAGCTTGATTACAGTCCTATGAGGGACACTGAGCCAGAACCACTGGGCAAAGTAGTTTCCAGATTCCTGATGCACAGAAATTATGAGATTATGACATATAAATTATGTTACATAAATACTCCTTGTTTCAAGCTGTTAAAGTTCGAAGGTAATTTTCTATGCAGCTATAGATAACTAACATGTCCATCCAGTAACCTCTGTGTACTTCTCATTGGCTAGACTGTATCGCGTGGTTGATCCATTCTCAAAGGAGGCTGGGAAATGTAGTTTCAAACAACGCAGATGGTCAATCTGGAAAAAGCCAAGAGTCTTACCAGTTTGGAAGAGGAGGAGAAAGGAAATTGCATCAGACAACTTCTGTCTTGCTCCTCTTTTATATTTCTAACGGTACAACGTTATAAGAAGTGGGAGCTAGTTTATGACATCTTTTTTTTTCTTTACTAATTTGGGGTAGTTAGAAAGTATCTCTGGAACGGAAGTATTATTGCTTCAGTTGCTGGGCTTCAAATACAATTTGGAGATAAGAAAAGTCGAAGTCCTTTGTGTGACTGTCTCTTGTAAGCAAGTCAGTCACAAAGCTATCTGCATCATCCATCAGCTATTTAATTTCTTAAGAGGACATTCATTTAAGAATGTTCCTACTGGCCAATTGTATGGTTGTGTGAGGGTTTGGAAGGATTTAGAGCCTCTTAATTTTTCTAACTGGCACTTTCTCCTTCATTTCTTTTCAAGAGAAGAGGACCAAAAAGCCATCATAATATTTCATGTCATATACTTGAATACCTGCCACAGTAACATTTTACTTTTTTTCCTAATTAAATTGGGGAGTGCAACCCTAGTTTTTATGTTCTCATAAAATGCATTTGTTATGCCAAAAAGCTTTTTTGTGTTATTTCCCAGTGGGGAGAAAATTAATATTCCTTGATAGCCCACTGTGTGCCAGGTGCTTTACATTTATTAACTGCCTTAAATGTGCACAACAGGCTGATGATGAGGTCATTATTAGGAGGTGTACTTTGTACAAGGGATTCATGGAAGAGGTCTTCTCAGGAGAGAGTACAAATTTGATTCCAGGACTCTGGTTTCCAAATCCTGGCTCACAGGTTGTCTTGTATCCCTGTGCTCCATTTCAGAAGGACATACTGATTCTTCCTGACCACCATTCCATTTTTTCCCAGTCATTGACTCTTTGACCCAGTTAAAAAAGTTAATTCCAAAACTTTTAGGCACTTACATACTGTCTAATTGTATTTTAATATTTAATGTGGTTAGAGACGTATGAAGAATTAGTGTTCGTTCTGAGCTGGTTATGACACTCTGGCATGTCTTACGGTATGTGAACCATGGCCTTCAGAAAACTTTTGACCTTCTCTTTCTAATTATTGCCATGTGGATATGAATGTGCTTCTATTCAAGGAGACTGTCTAGACTTTATTTTTTCATCATTGAAATGGAGGAAATGGATCTTATTTTTCAGAAGACATTGGCTGAGTGGCCAACGGCTGGTATCATGTGGCTTTTGGAAGGCCCAGCTTCTTCCTAAGTATAATTTGAGAGTCAGGGTCATCTTTAGTCAAGATTTTATTTTGTTTCTTAGTTTATTTTTAAAAATGGAACTTTTCTTGGGGAGATCATTTTAGATTCACATTCAGAGGCAACAGTGAAGACAGACAGATACCATTTGTCTTTTGTCCAGTTTCCTCTAATGGCAATTTCCCGCAAAGCTAAGGATGACATCACAGTCAGGATGTTGACACTGACATTGTCACAATTTGGAACTCACAAGGGCTTTTTCTCTTGTCTTTTAAGAGACAGTCTCAGTTAAGGAATGCCTTAGCTACTTTTCCATTGTTGTGAGTGGATATGTGACACCTAAAACTTAAGGGAGGAGAGAGTTATTTTAGCTCACGGTTTCGGAAGATCTCAGTCCTTTCGTGGATGACTGGCAGTGGTGCAAGCATGTGGCAGAAGCGTAGCTGCAGGAAAAGCTGTTCATCGCCTGGCAGACAGGAAGCCAAGTGAGCAAGAAAGGGCGGAGCTAGCACATATCCTTCCAGGTTAAACCCCCAGTGTTCTGCCCCTTCTGACAAAGTCCCACCTCTTAAAGCATGCGCTTCCATAGGAAATCATAACATCCAAACACATGAGGCTTTTGGGGGACATTCTAGATTCAAACCGTAACATTCAGCTACTGGTCCCCAGAAAACTCATTTCCATCTCCTTATGCAAAATTCATTTAGTCCTTCACTGAGAGTTGTCAAAATCACAACAGTTTCAGCACTGCTAAAAAGCCCAAGTCCAAAGTCTCCTCTGAGATGCAAAACAAACTCTTCATTGTGGGCCCTTGTGAAAATCAAAGAAAAGTCGAATACTTCCAGCATACAACGGCACTCGGTAAACACTTCCATGACAAGAGAGAGAATAGGGTAGAAAGTAATTAGGCCCAAACATACATAAAAGGTTTCCAAGCCACATGCTCACGGAGAGCCACAGCAATAGCCGCATGTCTCTGGTACCAATTTCTGTCTTAGTTCTTTTTTGTTGCTGTGACAGGATACCTGATGTCTACAACTTAAGGAGGAAACAGTTATTTTAGCTCACAGTTTCAGAAGGTCTCAGTCCAGTCATGGGTGGTTGGCAATGGTGGAAGCCCATGGCAGAAGCACAGCTGGAGGAAGAGCTGTTCATGGCCTGCCAGACAGGAAGTCAAATGAGCAAAAAAGGGCAGAACTTCCAGGTCAAACCCCAGTCTTCTGTCCCACCTCTTTTTTTCAGTTTTTCCTCCATTTTATTGATATGTATATATGCAGTACATAATGTTTACATTGAACTTGAGTATTTTGTGCACATGTATATTGCATCATGATCACAAATCCTTCCTCTCTTTCTTTTTGGCCTTTCCCCACCCTCCCCTTCTCATCTAGTTCCCACTATCTCCCCATTCTGTTCATTGGAATAACTGTACTCTGGGTTTCTCATATTAGAGAAACCATTCAACATTTAACTTTCTGCATCTGACTCACTTCACTGAGCATGATGGTCTCAAGTTGCCTCCATTTACCTACAAAAGCCTCAAACCCATCTCCTCTATAGGCGAGTAGTATTCCATTGTGTATGTATACCACAATTTATGCATCCGTTGGTCTGTTGATGGGTATTTTGATGTCTTCCACATTCTATTTATAGTTAGTTGTGCTTCTATGAACATGGGTATACATGTGTCTCTGTTATGTGATACTTTTGACTCTTTTGGGAAAATTCTCAGAAGACGTATCACTGGATTGAAGGGTACATTTATTTTCAGCCTTCTGATGAGCTTCCCTTCCAGGCCCACCTGTTAACAGCATGTGGGTTCACATGTCCACCTCAACATCCACATACACCTTGCTTTTGAAGGATGATCCAGATCCAAACCACAACAAAGTATTTTTGATTGAAATTAATGAAATCAAACCAAGAGAGCTGAAGCAAGGAGGAAAACACGACATCCTTGGAAGGTGTAGGTAACACCTGCGATCGTCTGTTTGCCACCTCTTGGTCCTTTCTTTCTCTTTCTCTGCTGGGGGACTCATAGATCTTGCTTCCATTGTCATAGAAATTGACCAGGTGATCCACGCCCAGCCAATCATGGTAAGTCATTTCTTAGTGAATAAGGACTGGTGGTGGGTCCTAACTGACTGTATTTTCAGCATACAATGGTTACTTGGAACTTGAGTATTTTGTGCATATATGATTGCATCAAGATTACAATCCCTTCTCCTCTCCCCATTTTGATCCTCCTGCACTTCCCCCCCCCCCCGCTCCCATTATCACACTCATTTTGTTCTATATAATGCAGGTATTCTGGGTTTTCCATCTCAGAGGAACCATGCAACTTGAGGACATCAGCTTAGTGAGGTGAGTCAAACACCAGTTTCTGAAGCAACCTATTGTCTTCATAGCTCGGCTTACTCAGTTGGGAGTGAACTATAATAGAGACTAAATACCAGAAAGGAAGAGTCTTTGGAGACCAGGTGTGGTTGTGCAAACCTGTAATCCTAGCACTCTGGGAGCCTGAGACAGGAGGTTACAAAGTGAAATCCCAGCTTTCTTATCTCAGAAAAGAAAAAAAGGATGAGTATGCTTCTGGTTCAATCCCCAGCACCACAACAGAACAGAACAGAACAGAACAGAACAGAACAGAACAGAACAGAATAGACCAGACCAGACCAGACCAGACCAGACCAGACCAGACCAGAACAGAACAGAAGCAAAAACAACAGCAAAAAATTCTTTGGGGTCCATGTTGAAAGGTGGTTAACATAACTAGGTATAATAGTCCACTCAAGCTTGTGACAATGTGAAGGACTAGCAGGCCTCAATTTCCTTCTTAACTTTTGTGTGTGCATGTGTGCACATGTGTGTGTGCATGTGATACTAGGGATTGAACCCAAAGCTTTCCCACCAAGTTACATCCCAAATCTTCGACAAAAAATTTTCAAGTTTTTATTTCCCGTTTTGGAAAGTGTATGCACTACAATCTCATTTCCATGTTGATTACATACATACAACTTGGGAGAAGTGGTGCCCATGCATACTACTTTTTGACCCCTCTTGACAATTTTTTCTCCCCTTTTCTCTCCCTCATCCCATCTCCCCAGGTCTTCCAAAATTGCACAGGTTGGTCCTCTTTCCTCGGCCTCCCAGACTGTTGGAATCATAGGTGTGGGCTACCGTGTCTGGCTACTCTCAACCCTAACAACAATCTCTGCATTTAAATCTCTTAGCCCTGATCGGAAGGGACTTCAGACACGGCTGTTTTTCTCTGAGGTTCCAGGTGCAAGGTTCATGAGTCTAGAAATGTGCTCTCTGCCACCATGGTGGATTTCGTTTTCCTTTTGCACCCTACCAACACCCCAGGATCTTCTTAATTCACAGTTATTTCACTTACCAGTTAGCCTTTGTTCTAGCACTGAATGGAAGGCAATCTCTCCCCAGGAGGGCCTGGGGCTCCAGGAGGGGCTTCACTCTGAAAACTCATGAAAAGTAGCAACACAAAGACAAGTGTCATTTAGGAGCTCTGGTGGGTCTCAGGCTGATTAGAAAACCATTGTAAAATAATTGCATAGCTTGAGGAGCCTCAAGAGTGAGCCAGGCAGGTGATAAGGATGTTGCTTAAAATCAGGCAGAACAAAGACTATTTGGTGGAATGAGCCAAGCCTGTTAGAAACAAGGAGGCCCCTGGCTTCCTGCATTACTGCAACCCCAAGACATGAAAGCCGTTGTAGCACATCCAGGCCCCACAATGAAGGGAAATTTCTAGGTTGATTGCTGTGATGGAAAGAGAAAGAGAAAGAGAAAAGAGGAAAGGAAATGTAAAATTTGAGAAAAAGGAACATCCAAAGAGAATACCTTCCTTCCTCCCTCCCTCCCTCCCTCTCACCCTTCCTTTCTCCCTCCCTCCCTTCCTTCCTTCCTTCCTTCTTTCTTTCCCTTCCTTCCTTCCTTCCTTCCTTCCTTCCTTCCTTCCTTCCTTCCTTCCTTCCTTCCTTCCTCTCTTTCCTGCCTGCCTGCCATCTTTTCCCTTCAGCACCGTCTCTTGCCTGCTACTGGGCATTTGGAGGAAGGGAGGGAGACAAAGGCTGAGGACAGGTGGACGAGTGTGTGACGGAGACAGACACTTTTAAATTTGTTTTCTATTTTGTTGACTTCCCTTTTTTTCTTTTAGCTGGAAACATCTTATTTTTTTTATCCCCTCCACCCCCCATGTATAAGCACAAAATTTAAGGTTTACAATGAAGTTGAGCATTTTGTGCACATTCGTAACTTGTCAAGGTGACAAGGGCTTTCCCACTCTCCTTTTGTCCCTCCCCTGACCCACCCTCCCCGACCTCCCCTCCCTACTCTCCTGGTTCATTTTTTAAGAGACAGTAGGGCCAGTTTTACTCAAAGGGGACCATGCAGTGGTACGGGGCCTGCTGGGATGGGGTCTGGCAGTGAGGAGGAGACTAGACTTGGTTGTCAAAGTACTTCCTTATTTGTTGAGCTGTGGGCACAGGGCTTTCCTTTCCTCCTCCACAGGAGATGGCCCTTCCTCTCATGCTCAGCACCTGCTACGACCAGGTGCCAGTGAACAGACACCCATGTCCCCGGGGGTGCTCAGGCGGGCATGCACTGGCTGGTCCCGTTGCTGGTGGAGAGAAGCTGGCTTGGTGACATGCCTTTCTTTTCTCTTTTGTCCTGAGGATCATGGGGCAAGAATTTCTGTTCTATGCCAGGCACCAAGGAAATGAGCCTTTTTTATTCCCTGCCAAGGAAATTAAATGATTTTCAAAAATCAGTCATAAAAACTGCTCCCTTTCCCTGGCTTCAGCCACCGCCACACCCTTCTGACCAAGCAGAGTGAATGTGATTGAAGTTAGATTCTTTTCTCTCGCGTGTGTTGTAATCCCACTGTTGCTTCAGTGACACACCGCATTCAGCACACCCGGACACAAAGGCTACAAGCGCAGGCAGGGGTGCCAGGAAAGGCAGTATCTCCATGCAGGAGGGGAGGGCACCGGTGCTCCCAGCCGAGGCTCTGAGGTGGGCCCTGGGGCCAGACCTGTGCCAGGGTGAGGCCTCAGAGCCGTGCTGAGTCCTGATGCCCCTGAAACTCCTGCCCAGAACACCAGAGGAAGCATCTTGTGACTCAGGGAAGCCCCGGGCTGTGAAATTCGGGGTCCTAAACATGAACCACTTCTCAGTACCTTCTGGATAAACACACGGTGCAGAGATGTGTTCAACTCGGCTCGGTTCTCACCGACTGGACACGGGCATGTGCTCAGCCTGTGCCCAGGGCCTGGGGTGTTGGGTAGGGGCTTTCGAATCTGATGCCACAGGCCTGGGTGCAGCAACTGAGTCCAACATTGCTTGTGTCCGTGTGACTCCCTAAGGCCTGGAGTGCTCCCCGACCCGGCCTGGTGAATTTCCTCCTTCCTCCCTGCAGTCTTCCCTGGGTCCTGGGGAATGGGGGGTGGTCGATCTGCCCTCTTCTTTCTTCTCAAGGCCTTCATGTGATTCTCTTTCTTTCTCTCTCCTCTCTCTCCTCTCTTTTACCGAAACACACACACACACACACACACACACACACACACACACACACGCACACACACACACACACACAGACAGACACACACACACACACACACACACAGAGAGAGAGAGAGAGAGAGAGAGAGAGAGAGAGAGAGAGAGAGAGAGAGCTGTTCACTGATCTCCTGCATGCCATTGTCCCTCACTGGACTTCCATGGACCTCTTGAGGCCAATATCTTATTTGTTTCTCTCTCCCTATTTTTTTAACTTCTTGAGATGTAGCAGGTGCTCAAAAATGCTCGTTATGGGAACAACTAAAGGCATGATTCTAAGTGTTTCCCATTTCTCTTGGGCCCTTTATATCCTGGGCTGTCCCCAGTGTGACTCTGCTCAGTGGCCTCGAGTCCCCCTGGGATCCACCATTCTTTGGCTTTGTAGAGGGCTGACTTTATGCTGGCGCCCCGTGGCCTGCTGGCTGGCGGAGGAGATGCTCCAGGTCTCCGTGCAGATGGGAGATTTTTATTCTGAGATGAAGATGAAAAGAAAAAAGATTCCTCAGGGCGACTTAAGGTCTTCTTAATGTTCCCCTGTGTGTGTCCACTGACCTTCTTGAGATAGACAGTTATGTCTCTGTAGGTGATGCTGGCAACACCAGCAAACATCACTGGCTCTTGCCAATGCTAAGCTCTCTTCTGGTTCCTGAGTACACGAAAGCCCATGTTTCCTAGACCCACAGGTTCAGGTGAGACCTAGTTGCTCCTCTAGGCTAGAAATGGTGGCTCATTTAAGGGCTGGGGTATCTTAGGGAAGAAATTTGCTTATATCTCTCTTCTCCAGTTCTAGCAAGGGAAGAGGCCTCCTATTCCAGGTGCTGCAGCTACAGGTACGTAGGACTTCCAGGATCCTGAGAGACTGTGTGGAGCAGAGTGCCCAGATAGCTCAGTGGGGCATGTATGATTGAGAAGCAGAGTGGTTTCAGTGAGATTCAGGGATGTTTGTTACTGCAGCAAAGCCTTACCCATCCTGACTGATAGCCATGAAACTCTCTGTGGCTCTCATGCTATAAGTTTACAAGTCCTGAGCCTTACACGGTGGCTTTCTTCAGGTGGCAGCAGGAGCAGCTCTAATGTGCCTGGACTAGCCAGTACCGCTTTCTACTAGCCAACTGCTAGAACTGGAAAGCAGCGCTTTTGATAAATGGCCAAGAAAGGAATGGGGAGGGAGAGAGGGACCAACAGTGTTTTCTGGGGACTTTGCCATTCAGATGGATGGCTGTGCCTTATTCCCTGTTAATCAATTCCTAGATTTTGCTGTTATGACCAGCCAGCTGCCCCATCCCTTGGGGTCTGGGGAGTCAGTTATTCATCCTTTCCAAGCCTGCAAAGGAGTGAATTGCCTGTCCAATATATTCTTGAAAGCATGGGCTGTATCTGGGATACTCAGGGCTAGATCTGAGCTGGAACCATAAACTGTGCATCCAAACAAAGTCCACATATAACCCTAAGGAGAAGAACCAGGGAAGTCAGGTTGAGTTCTCCCTTGCAAGGTGTCATAAGATCAGGGAAGAAAAGCAAAACATATTGCACGATTTCAAGTTCAAGTTCAGACTCAGATGACCTCAGTGTGAATCACAGCTACCCCTTTTCTTAGCTATGTGGTCTTAGAGAAGTTGCTTTATGTCTCCGAACGGAGTTTCATCACGTGTAAAGGAGTTAAGATGACAAAATGGGCCTGACTGGCCTCTTGTGGGTTCTGAAGGGCATGAAGTGTTGTGGCAGGCATATGTCTAAGGCCACAAATAGACCAGGTAATATGTGTAGCCCTTTCCCTGTGTCTAGTGTCTGTTACGTGCACACTGATGGCAGAACCTCTTCAGTTTTATGGTTCTGACTGACATGTTTGTGCTGATGTCATCACAAGAAGCAAGTCAAGCAATCCTCAAGGGCTCTACACAAGTCTATGACCTCAGGAGGTAAGAAATATTGGAGATCATTTCTGTTAACTGTCACCTGGGAAACAAGATGCAGGTGTCTTCACTGCTTCCCAAATCTATGCTCTTCCCTGTGGTCATGTTCCCCTGGGACTTGACTGGGGCAAGTGATGGGGCCTAGAGTTCAAGGTTCTTTCTTTGAGATATAGCAATTTATAATCTTCCCTGTTCTTCTCCCTAACTCAACTCAACCCTGACAATCTTTGAGTCCTTGAAGGCAGGAAAACTCATCGAATTCATTATGAATTCTCCCAAATCTATTATTAATAGAACTATTTCTATGCCCAGAGTCTTTTAAGGCCTTGACTTCTGATGCTCAAACCCTAGGATTTTGAAACTCAGGAAATGATTCTCTCAAATTCTCATTCTTACTAGGAGTTTCAGAAGCTTGTCTTGAAACTCAGAAGCAGAGATACAGTTTTTTCTTTTTCCTGGATTTTGGCCATAATATCTTTTTTTCCAAAGGAGAGAACACAGAAAGCACCAGTGTCCCAGGATGGCAGGGGGGTTGGCAGGAATGTGGGAAGGGGATAGGACAATTACCTCTCGCTACCTTGCCATGTCCTCATGATTTCGCCCCACTCTTTGTAATTTTGGCTGGAAGTGGGACAGTTTTCGGAGACCAGCAGATAGGAAGATTAAGAGTTTGAGTGAAACAAGGGGTTCTGGTCCAGGGACTGGAAGTAACAGCCACAGATACGGGTTCATTGGCTATTAATAATTTGGCTTGGCTTACAGATAGCAAGGGAGGGAGGACCTAGGAAGATGGGGAAGGAAATAGGAGATGAAACAATGTCAGTGCTCAGTACTATGCTGGGGTGGCTGGGAGACACAGTGCGATTCACTGGGTCAGCTTACATGGGAAGCAGGAGAGTTCCACCACAGGCTTTTGAGATCCTAGGTTACTTCTAACCTCCCCAAGATATCAGTTGAACAAATAGATATTCAAAGAAATAAGGGGTATCCTCATAACCTCACCACTGCCATCACCAACATCACCACCACCACCAGTTCATTAATATTTTTGAATTCTGTACCAAACATGTATCGAGCTATTTCATCTCCTGGGCTCATCCGCTGTCCAGCCATTGCTAGGCTTTCTAGGCTTTCTAATCCTAGTCCCCTTGCTTTCTGGCCAGGCTTTCTGAGGTCTTATGGAACCCTTCTGACACTGCAGCAGGGGTAGCCTGGGTGTGTACCAGAGGGCCCCCAGGGAGCTTAATTAACAATCCCCTCCTCTGCCTTCGGGGCACATGGTTCTGACATTAAGCACATAGCATAGCTCCTTTGTTCATGCTGGTGGCTAACTTGAGAGGACATTCTTTTTATGGATTTCTCTCCTTCCCTGTTTTACTAGTTTCTGTCCACCATTTCTGTCCCCCTAAAATCACATTTCCAGCAAAATGCCTGTCCAGGAACTTTCATCTCAGAGTTTACTTTCTGGGTTAGAGTGGGAGCCTTGTCTAAGGCAAATTTTCTGTACTAGATCCCATACTAAAGTTTTCATCAATAATAATTCATTCAGTCCTTGTGACACTCTTCAAGGTAGGGGTACTTATCCTCACTTTACAGATACAAGAAGCAAAATTTCAGAGAAGAGAAAGGACTCCGCCAAGGTGTCATGGCCAGAAAGTGGCAGGGTTTGGCTGGATCCTGGTTCAGTCACCTTCCAAGGCATGGCTCTGAGCTAGTGCTCCTACCTGAAATCACACGTCCGTTCAGATGGCAGCGAGTGCCAGTTTGTGCCATTGATATGTCCTTCTGTGGGGAGAGAGGACCTTCTCACTAGCTACATTACAGGTGAGCGCTGTCTTTGTTCCATGTCTTAGGTCTGCTTCTGTCCCCTGGTAGCTGAAGTTCTAAGATTGCAAATTCAGGACCATGGCCAAGGACTCAGAGGCTCCCACCCTCCTGAATTCTAAATACCTTTAAACTCATTTGAGATTCCTTGGCAGCCGAGAAAAGGGAAAATGTGCTTGACTTGCTTTTTTGTGTTTCTTTTCTTAAAGAGACTGAAAGGTCGTTTTGGTAGCAAGCCCAAGGCCCTCGGACCAGTCAGTTCCAGTTTGGAGATAGCACCAGACTACTGATGTCTGCTGGAGCTGGAGTTGCTTTGCCCTTGCAGAGAGCAGGTGAGTTCCATCTTTAAAAGCCTGTCTCCGTGTGCCCCGATTGATCTTCTGCAGTGCTGACCTCTGACCTCTAAACTTTTCCCAGCCAGGCTTGCAATTTGGTCAGCGGTATCTGACTATGAATGCAATTTAAAGGATGCTGGAAAAACTTCAGCCTCTAAAGTCAATCATTGCCACACATCAAAGACTGGAATTCCATCTTCGCCGCAGGTGACGATCAGAATGTGCTGGCCATCGCTCCGGCTAGGCGCTCTGTGTTACGTAAAGTCTCTCTCTTTCTCTCTCGTTATATTTCTATTATATGGATGAAGACAAGAGGCCCAAAGAGAATACTTGACTTGTCTGAGACAAGAAAAAAAGATTTGAATTGAGAACTCTTAGTTCTGTTTAAATGGTTTAGATCTAAAAATCTTCTCCAAAAGTCTCATGTGTGTGGAAGATGACTGGATCGTAGGATGCTGTATTCATTATTGGATTCACCCATTGATGAGGTCAGTTGTTCAATGTGTTGGTAGGAGGGCGAGTCTGGCTGTACCACTTAACTGGGAGAGTGCCCTGGGTAGGTATGTTCTTGCCCCTGGATCCTCTATTTTCTTTCAGCTTCCTGGATGCCATGAGTTGAATAACTTTCCTCCACCAGGCCTTTCCTCACGCCATTTTATGTGTGTGTGTGTGTGTGTGTGTGTGTGTGTGTGTGTGTGTGAGTGGAAGGAGACCACCTAGTCATGAACTGGACCCACTAAAACCTTGAGCCAAACAAACCTCCCCTCCTTTAAGTAGTGATTGCTCTGTATTTTGTCCCCGCCACAGGAAGTGACTAGTACACTTAGCTTTCAGAGTCTGGACTTGTCCCACCTCAACAGCATGCTTCTATTAGTGATCCTTTCCTTTGGGAGAAGGCTTGCTGTTTCTGGAGAATCATGACGAAGATTTGATTAATGAATCCATGGAAGCTGTCTGGTGGGTGAATGAAAGTTCCAAGCCAAGCTACTGGCTGGATCGATGGTCCTTCCAAGGGCTGGCTCAGCCAGACTCTGCCTGGACCCGGGACTTGGAGATTGGGTTACATCACAGATTTTTGAAAATGTGAAATGAAACATCACACAACTTTCCAGGGAGGGTCCATGCGAAGCACACAGCTGATTAGAGTGATGGAAGGATTAAGGAGGGTTCTGCTCTCCGCACAGCAGCTGTTCAGGCATAGAGCATCTGTGGAGAACTCCCTCTCCAAAGTGCGCCATGCAGACCAGCAGTGTTGCGTCATGCCCCAGAAGGCTGGGGAAGCTGATCTCTGAGAGCCTGGGCCTACTGTGTCACAATCTGCATTTTAACAAGGTCCTGGGTGAGATGGATGCATGACAATGTTTGAGATGCATTGAGCAGAGAGGCGAACCTGTCCAACACTGACTCAGCCAGGGTGTCAGTGAGTGCTCACGGCCCAGCTGACCAACCCAGGACTGTCTCTCTCAAGGAACCCCGTGACACAGATGAAGCTTAGGGTGTCAACCCCCCTTTGGTATCCTGATTTGACTTCATGTACATTTTTTAATGCAAACATCAAGCACGAATTCTTTTGACATTAATTTTCTGCAACAAAGTGTTCTGTGAAGCAAATTCCATTAAGCCATTTTAATCTAGGGTTTAATTCTCTATACCACTCAACTAAACCATTTCCATTTTTTCCCATTAAAATGTTCATTTGTACCAAAATTGTTTTCATGGGATCAATTATTTTCTGTTTAAATTTTACAGCAGACTTTTGACTCTTCAATCTCTCTCCTTCGACTAACTTTTGCTGATTAGAACTTTTGCTATTTGGGGCGTTTTCTTTGTTTCCTTGTTCTTATTCTTTTTTTGGCTGTTTTTTTTTTTTAAAGTTCAAATCTCATGAGTCAAAATTTGCAGATCTAACTTGTGTCAGCAGTACTTTTATCAGATTTCAGCTCATTACAAATTTTAGCCACTTAAGTTGTGTCAGTGTTACATGTTGCTGATTATTTTGGCCATTAATAGATGTTTTAAAAAAGTACTAGAATGTGAACTCTTCAAGAGCAGGCTTTCTGTGTTTTCTTTTTCCCTATCTTACCCTCCAAGTCAAGAACTGTACTTGGTATGTTGGAGATACATTGTAAATATCTGTAGGCAAAATGGATACAATTCACCAATGATTGTGCCAAAGACAGAAGATTGATCTGTTTGTCTGATGAGAGTGACTGTTGAATAACTTCAAGAGATAAGTACAAGTAGAGATGAGACGGGAAATTGGAGGAGAAGAGAAAAGATGAGGGCAGTGCCAATGCACATGCATGCATGCACAGATCATGTCTACAAGCACATACATAGATACAGCCGCACACGGATACTTAAACACACAGAGAAAGACATATATGCAGAAGTACAAACACAGTCATACAGATGCATATGCAAACACAAGTAGACATGCACAGAAACACATTAATGTGCCATCAAACACACAAAAGTGCACACAGAGATGTGTACAAGACATAGTACGCACATGCATAAGCCACACATGCATACACACAAACACATAAATGCACACACAGACATGCACATGCACAGTCAAGTAGCCATGCATATGTGCACATGCAAACATTGATACATGCAATAAAACACACATGTACATGTGCACACATGTGAACAAACAGTGGACACACATGTAGAGTGTCATACTCAAGCACACAAACATCTGTGGAAATGCATGCAAGGATGCATGAGCACATCTTCACCGATGCACAAAGGTACACACACAGATCCAAATATACACATATGCCCACATGTTTCAATGCGCATGTATACACACATGGACCCTCGCATGTACATGACACATAGTCTACTGGCATCCTGATGGCTGAACTGTTTGATGCAGGTCCTGTGAAATGTCCCTGGAACAAGACCAATGGAACAGCTTAGCACACTCCTCTTTAGGGGGTTTGTGTCTCTGTTTTACAATTTGTGCTTAATTAAACGCATATTGAACTGAACTGAATATTGGAAAGCCACTTGCTACCTTGGAGTGAATTTATTTAAACCTCCTACGCAGTCCCCTCTCCAGGTCAGTCCCGAGGTCCAGTTCAGGGTAATGGGGAGGAACTGAGCCCGGCCTTTTGTTCGAGAGCATCCGGGCTGGCTGGGGAGACGGATGGGAATCTGAGCAATTAAAATGCAGCTGATATGAGCTGTGCGGAGAAATCCTCCTGGAGCCAGGGGAGCCCAGAGGAAAAGTCCTGGGCTGAGCGATTAGGGTTAGTGAGAATTTTTTCCCCACATTTTTATTGATATGTATATGTGCAAAATTCAAGGTTTACAATGAAGTTGAGCATTTTGTGCACATACATATCTTGTCAAGGTGACAAGGGCTTTCCCACTCTCCTTCTGTCCCTCCCCCTACACATCCCTCCCTCCTTCCTCCCCCAATACTACCCCCTATTTCACTTTGTCTTTCGTTTTAAGTTCCAAAGGAGTTGTGATCTGGGACTCTCATATCAGAGAGACCATTCGATGTTTCACCTTCTGCTTCTGACTCACTTCACTAAGCATGATGTTCTCAAGTTTCTTCCATTTGCCTGTAAAAGCCTCCAAGCTGTTGGACTTTATTGATGCATGGTATTCCATCGTGTATAAATGCCACATTTTGTGTATCCACTGGTCCGTTGATAGGTATTTTGGTGAGAATTTTGAATTCTGAACCATCAAACATTTCTTCTGGCTTCCTTTGGCGTATTTTTTACCCAATTATGAAATAACTGATTGTATATACATTTTGGGATAGGATAGGATGTCAACGCAGAGATGGAGCTGAGCCCGAGGCCAGGAGATCTGCTGCTGGAGACCCAGACTGCCCTTTGACCTGCACGAGGGGAGGCAAGTCACAGCACAACGCGGGACTTCCCAAGGGCATCTGCTCCGTCAACATGCTGGGAAGGCTAGATGAGAAACTGGGCTCCCAAAGACTCTGGAAAGCCAAGCACCAACTTGTGCTGATGGCTACTGATCCTCCCAGAACGAGAAGACATGGGCCCATCCTTAATTTCGTCAGTATCAAGTGTAATGGCAGGTGTAACAACTATGCCCAGCTGTGGAGCTTGCGACCTCAGGTGACTGTTCTCACTCAAGGGTTTGCAAGTCAGATAGATGGAGCTTAGCTGGATTAAGAGGGGTCTGTCTAGAATAGGCATTGATCCACATCTTCTCTGTGACTGCTTGTTCTCTGGCTGTCTGGAGACCTTATCTCATGGCACTGGCAGAAGTGGAGAAAGGCAAGCCTGTCCCATAGAAGACTTTTAAAAATTTAATCTACTGTGGTTGGCATGATGGAGTTTTGAACATAGGAAGTTAGGCAAGCTTGATCTAACTTCAGCTACTCTGCCACCTCCTTCATTTACACATAAAGTGGCTCGTTTTCCAGGCCTCTGCCAGCTGTGGCAGGTGCAGTAGCTCCTCCTTCCTTTTATGATCTGCCAAAGGGACAATCCTTCCCTTGAAACCAGTGACAGACTTTTGGTAAACAGGCTAGGAGGCAGGAGGCTGCAGGAAGTGTCCTGTCTAGGAGACAATGCCTCCCCCCAACCAGCAACAGACCATCTGTAAACTCATCCCACGGGAGATCTGAAGTTGGTTTCCTTCTGTAAACATTGCTTGAAGACGGACATGGTGTGACGCTCCCTCTGTCCCATGCTGTGAAAGACTCCTGCATACCGGGACAAGGGGGGACCAGAGATCTGAGATGAGAGTTCCCCGCCCTCCTCTCAAAGTTAGCTTTGAATAAAACTCTGTCCATTTGCCATAATCATCTCCTTCGATTTGATTGGTGGCAGGCAAATGAATCTAAGGGAATGATCTCTAGGCACCCTGAAACAATGGCATCAGCCCAAACCAGTCAGGAGCTGCAACGCACCTTCAACAGGCAGGAACACATCCTCCACTTCAGTGACTAAACTCAGCTTCAACAGGCAGGAAAACATTTCTCCATATCACTTAGCTCCATTTGGCAATCTGTTTAGGGAGGGAGGGAGGAACTGATACTGGGAATCCAAATTTCTGCAGCCTTTGGAGCAGGGCCAGATGCCTGAGGCTCCTGTGTCCTTTCTTCCACCTGATCCCCACCATCCAGAAATGAGATGTCAGGGACATCAACATCCCTGAGTCTCAGTTTCCTCATCTGTAAACCAAGCATATCAACAGTGCCGCTCCCCCAGGATCGCAGAGAGGATTGCCTGATCTGCATTCGAAGAGTTTTGTAGTGAGCTCTCTCAGACTTGCATTGAGTACTTGGGCTTCTCTTGCCCTCACACCAGCCGGAGTCATCCTTTAAAAACAAAAGTCATCCTCCAGGACAGAAAACAGTCTTGGCTGCGGGTACTGTGGAGAAAGAGAAGGAGAGAAAGGGTCATCGCTCATAGATAGGAAGTTTCTTTTTGGGGTGACGGCTGTCCAATGGGGACAATGTGATTCCCCACCCCCACTCCAGAAACCTTCCTTCTCCAGATACCTGCCCCACTCCCGGCCTTTGCTTACGTGTGACGAGGCTTTCCAGGTCACCCTGTGTGATCATATATACCTCTCTTATCCCATCCCTGTCTCCTGTTTCTTCCTGTTTAAAAAATAATCTAAAGTGTTTTCTATTTCAGTTATGTGCTTCACTTATCTTCCTTTCTTTCTACGCCCCTCTCCTCCTCCCTGAGATGGATCAGTAGACGGCAAGTATTTGCTTTTTTTTTTTTTTTTTGGCTTGCTGCTATGTCTGCAGGCGTGCTTGTGCATGGTAAACCCACCATAAATATTTGCCAAGCAGGTACTGCAGACCATAAAATGCTTACTTAGTGAGTGCTCATGGCCTCGAGAGTGCAAGGAACATAATAGATATTAACTTTTGTTATCATTATTTATCTCAAATAAGCTACATAATTACCAAATTTCCCGTCTATGGTGGCTCTGAATTTTGAGTCAAATGCTTTATCCCTGGAGTCCTTGCTCAACACCCAAGGTGTCTGTAAAGGCAGTATTTCTGACGCAGGTTTCCCCCTGCTGGGCAGGGCTAACTGTGATATTTATATATCTCTGGACTCTTCATCCCCTGCTGATCCACCCAGAAAAGTCTCAGCCTGTTGCTAAACACACTGCCCCGTGATGAGCAAAAGAATGAAGAAGTAGCACCCAACTTGGGGCGGTGACAGGAAACACTGCCTCCATCCCAGCAAGGACTGGAACTCACCCATGCTGTCCTTGGACTGAGTCTGAGGAGGTGCCCAGAGTGGAGATGGGGACCCTTTGACTCATGCCACCCTTGAGGCAGGTGTGCCAACTTCTATCACCGAAAGAGAATTTCTGTAATGTGTTCATCAGAGGCATAAAGAGATTTATTAGACAGAGTGTTAAGTTTCTATACTGAAAGAAATAGAGGGTGGGTCCTCACAAGGCAGACAGAAGTGCTTTATGGCCTAGGGCTAAGATGGAGACTTGAGGGTGTCCCCAAGATGGGTCATCTGGGATGTGCAATCTAGGGTGTGTGCCCCATTTGTTGGGTCATATTGTGTTGCATACTGTTTTCACGTGTCTGAGGCTGACACAGCCCTCTTAATCCTGCCCCTCTGGAGGACGGGGTGGCAGGGAGGAGCAGCGTATACAGGCAAAGAGCGCGGGCCCAGACCCAAGGTCTCATGGTCTTTGAGGCTCATTAGAAGCTTGTCCTGAAAAGGAAAAAAGCTTGAACAACTGTTGTGTCCTGAGGCTGCCATTTTTCTTGAAAAGTACAAGTATCTTTAGTTCCTCTATCTTACCGCAGCACAAGCCGAGTTGCCCCACATCCCCGGGGAATGGCGGTGGGAAGTTATCCCCGCCGGAGCACACATCTTTGGGGTGCTGGGCCTCCCGTGCTGCGTTCATGCATCTTGGGGCAGATTTGTTTTTTCGGTGAAGCTGTCTCGCTCTCCTTGGGACAGCCCCCAAGCTTGTGAGTCCTTTGTATGAATCCTGCGGGCTCCTTGCTCCCTTCTGTCTTCTGCGTGCTGACTTCTTCACCCCCAGTGCCCGACACTCTCCGTGTGGTTCCTGCAGACTCAGGCCACAGCTCCATTGACATGCTACTCTGCAGCCCTTTCTGATTACAATTCACGGCGCACAGTTTAGAGATTAAGCTGGGGTCCTTCACCGTCAGGCGTCATTGAATGGGAACTGCACGGCTGTGGCGGGGACTGCAGCATCATTAGTGGGGGATGCCCGGCTTGGTAAGGAAGAGCTTGTGAGCTCCGGGAAGATGCCCCTGCTCTCCAGGAGGCTCCCAGAGGCTCACAGCAGCCACGGGAGCCCTGGAGGATAAGCACATGAAAGTCAAATAGTAGCAGCAGGAGGCTGCACTGGCAAACCCACCATTTATAGAAGGACCTCCTCAATGCAGGGGCCTTCATCCATTAGGCAACTTCATTTGGCAGGACATTAAAAAAAATGGCCAGTGAGCTACAGAGGCCGGAGCAAATGGAGCCATTGAAAATGCATTTCCTTGCTCATGGCTGGATTTTTTTTTTTTTTTAAAGAGCAAACCATTTGAAATAAGATCAGAACACTGCATTTGGGCAGGCCACCTAGGTTTCGGGCCTGCAGGGCTCAGAGGCTTTGGCCAGTTCCTTGGCTAGCTGCCCCACTCTGGTTCCTGAGAGAGGGAAGTTCACTTGTCTTCAGATCAGCTTAGCACTTCCTCAGTAATGAGCCAGGGGTTCAGAGTAGAAGGTGCTGGATTCTTGTCCTCTAGGAAGTCGCGGCTCCACACCCTATAAACATGTTTCTGGCACAGCCCTCCCACATCCTGCAGGTGTGCGAGTTGAACAGTCAGCACCCACATTATAAGACTGTGCATGTATGACCATGAATTTGTAACCTTGCGCGCAGAGAGACCACTCCCTATAGAATTACAAATATAAAAAGATGTGCAGTTACTCTTCGCTTATTTTTTATTACTTTGCTTTTGTTTTTTATGCTTAATGGGGACTTCATATATGTACCATAGAATGCACTCAGCATAAGTGTGTGCAGTAGGAGCTCACCATCTGCAGATTCAACCAACAATGTATTCAAAGTATTGGGGAAAAAATTTCTTCTGTTCTGAACCAAAATACTATAGACTTTTTTTCTTGTCATTGTTCTGTAAATAATACAGTATATCAAGGATTTCCATAGCACTGACGTGGTGTTGCTCTTGTGGCTGGTCTAGGGATGATCAAAATATACAGAGCATTATATGGAGACTACAGAAATACTATGACATTTGGTGTAGGAGACACGCACATCCATGGATTTTGGTACCCGTGGGGGGGGGGTCCCAGAACCCATCCTCCATGGATGCTTAGGGAACAACTGCAACTTGGTGAAAATAGGTTTATAGAGTGGTGCAATTATCATTACAATCTCATTTTAAACAATTTCTTCTACCCTAAAAAGAAATCTCGTACCCATTCGTAGTCACTATCCACTCCTACCCCAGCCCAGCACACTCACTAATCTACTCTGTCTTCACAGACTTTCCTTTTTCCTGCACACATCAGAGATCAGAGTTAGGCAACATGGGGGCTCTACCGTGTTTGGTTTCTTTCTCTCAGCATAACTTTTTTTGTTGTTTATCCTTTAGACACCATTTTTTTTCAGTATCAATAGGCAGATGTTTTAACTTTGTCTTTTTCAGTCACCATTGAAGTCATAATTAATGTCAAAATCTGATGACGTTAGAGATTTGCCCTTGGTGCTCTACATTTGTTCCTTTCAACACTGGCTGAGATGTTGCTCCTTGATCATTAACATCAATGCATTTACTTTTCTGTTTTCAGTCGCTTTTTGAAATGCTAAGAGTGAAGTGTCCTGAAATGGCTAATTAGATCATATTATCAAACTCAGCGGTGGTGCTGAGCTGCGCTTGGCAAGCAGGGATACAGTGAAGGGGACTTGCTGGGGAATTGTGGATGAGACAGCCCGGCACGTGTGTTTGGTTTAGGGGCAACAGCGCACACGGTGTGAAGGTGCCTCTAGGTCCAAACCTGAACATGTGAGCATCCCTGACGACCTGTGAGTGTTGTCCCTATCATCTGTCCTTCTTGTGTGGGTCACTTCCTGCCACTGACACCACAACTTAAAGGAGGAGAGGTTTAATTTAACTCACAGCTTAACGGTCTCGTTGATGCATAAGTGGCCAGCAGTGGTGGCACGGAGGGCAACTGCTCACGGCATGGAGACCCGGAAGCAGGGAGAGAAGGGAGGAGCTGGGGTGAGAATCCACCCTTCCCGGCCATGTCCCCAGTGACCAGCCTCCTACCAGGTTCCACCTACTAACAGCACAGGAAGGGGATGAAACTACGATTGAGCACAGCATCCCCGTATCACCTTCTAAACACAGAAGACTTTTGGGGAGCATTTTAGGTCTAAACCATCACACTGATTGAAACCATTGCAACTCTTAAAGCAGTAGCCAGCGACTACCTTTCCCTGAGTGCGTGCTGTCCACACCCAGGCATCCTGGGACTTGGGTTTCAACCATTTTCTCCTTTTATTCTCACAACCATTATCAGAGCACACTTTGTCATTATAATTTTCATTTGGCAAGGCCCAGGAAATTTGTTTGAAGAAACACGTAAAAGTTCACACTTTGAATACGTTGAAGACCCAGGCTTTGAAGGCGAGGGAGCGCTTGTCTCCACAGGCGGCTCCAAGGTCTGTTGTATCTATGATGTGAACCAGGACAGAGAGAAGCCAGGTGGTGGTGGGGAATTGATTCTCTGGAAAGTGGAAGAAAAGGGACAGATTAATGAAGGAGCGGACTTGGGGGGTGGATAAGCAGGACTTAGCGGTGGACACACAGGGAGGGAAAAGTACACCAAGGGAAGGCAGAGGCCAGGCGAAGGCAAGTGGTGTGAGGCAGAGAGTGTGAGTTTGGGATCCCAGTAGGATCCAGGTGCCTGAGGGTGAGCGCCGAGGGGACTTTGGAAGATGGCCTGAGGGAGGTCGGGACAATGCCGGAGTACAGTCAGACCTTAGGCCAGGGCTTTCTTGATCATGAGGGAAGCAGAGGGACATTGCGAAATCTTACTTATTTTTAAATTTTTTTCTTTTAAAAATTTGATCAGCGTAGTTTGCAATACATAATATGTGCGTTCATCTTGGGGAGCAGGTGCACACACATGTTGCATCTTGATCTTTTTTCCATCACCTGCCCATGTCCACCCTCCTGTCTCTCTCCACATTCCTTGATCCCATTCCTACCATTAAAAAACATCTATATTTGTGTGTGTGTGTGTGTGTGTGTGATGCTAGAAGACAGAGCCCAGGGTCTTCACACTGAGCTCCATTCCTAGTCCATTTTTATTTTTGATTTTGAGACAGGGTCTCCCTAAGTTGTTAAGTTGCTCAGGCTGAGCTCGAATTTGGGATCCTTCTGCCTCAGCCTCCCAAAGACTACATCTCTGAGGCTAGTGATCTTTGAAGAATTTTAACTGATGTGAACACATATGAGAAAGCCAAGGAGAGAGAACGGTGCTCGGGATCAGGACTCAATTCTAAGAAGCAGGTGTGGGGCCCAGAGTGGCTCCTGATGCCACACAGACCACAGCACCGAACCTCACAGGGTCTGAGCCTCGTCTGATCACACTGCTCAAGTGAGCAGCCACCCATCATGAATTCTCATTTCCTTAGCTAGCAAAGACTTCTTGGTACCAGAAAAAGTCTTTATGGTTTCTTTTATTAGAAGGGCATTTAAAGGCCCCGAGTTGAGAAGCCCCGTGTACTGAGACGTGACATTCTTTTGCTTGTAAAAGTTAGCGAACTTCTTTGCGGTCCTTTTATAGTTGGTTTTATGGAGGAAAGAGAGGAAAGCAACAAAATATATGTGCCTTCATGACCTTCATCTTTCACCCCCAGTGGTGTGAAGGTGTGTGACTCAGCAAAAGTGGGTTATAAAGGAACCCCTTAGCTCAGCATTCCACGAGTCCATGACCGAAGGGCTTCCCCCGGAAGTCTTTTTCAGGCCTCAGTAGTCCTCCCTATAAAATGGTAATACAGGTGACAGTGGACTGCAGCACCAACTCATAGAGTTACCAGGATAAGGCGAGGTCCCGTTTGCACAGTATTGAGAAGGACATTTGCAATTTAGTAATGCCTAGAAGTATTTGATCGCGGAACTTAAATAGATTTTGAAGTGGAGCTGAGAGAATTGAAACTCACGTTCAAACCTCTGCCGAGCCAGGACTAATGTTAACTAGCAGATGACCCCCATGAGAACAAGAGAGTCAGAAGACCAACAAGCCATCCGTGAATAATTAATAGCAGCCTTTATCATGAGTCAAGGTGTTTACATTTATCACCTCACTTAGTTCAGCAAGGTACTTATAATCTATTACTAACCCTATTCTGCTGTCAGGAAAACTGAGCGGAGAAAGGTTAGTCTGCTGGTCTGCTCTGAGGCTGAGCCAAGACCTTATGGCTTCCCTTGTCCAGGGCAATCGCCCAGTTCTTTTTCTTCATGTACGAGCTGCAGCCTCACCAAAGGTGAGTCCCCGGGGTTTGCAATCTAGTTTTCAGCCTATGGGGATTTTACACAATGCTGATGCTCAGCCTCCCCATGCGGAGGTTTTAATTTAAAGGCATGGGCGGGAGCATTGGTCATGGATGCCAATGCGCAGTAGAGGTTGAAATCCATGAGGTTAAGTCTTTGCTCACTTCGAGAAGCCGCAAGGAAGACGCGAACAGTCCTCCAGCCACAGGCCACGAGTCCATGAGCACGTGGCAGGTGTCACACCTCCCTCCGAGCTGCAGCAGGGTGATGGAGAGGGCGCTTCAGGCCGTGTTCTCCCCCAGGTCTTCCTGCTGGGGGACCTTCACGGAACAATGGCCACGTGGCCTGGATTACCCAGGAGTGAGGCTTGATGTTTACTCCCTTTATGAATTCCTAAGTCAGGAAAAGGGATGTGGAAAGGTGGACCAGAAGGTAGGGAACTCATCAGAACGCCTGGCACAGGAAATGGAGTGTTCCAGTAGCAAAAACAGGACTGGAGAAAGGCAGCAGGAGTCCATGATGGAAAAGATGGCGTAGAGTCAACCCATGGTGTTCCCAAAGACCAAGAGGGAAAACCCTCCCAGGGCAGGGTTTTCCTTTTCTTTCTTTCTTTTTAAAAAATTGTATCTCCAGTTTCCGGGATAGTAGACCCCACATAAATATTTGTTAAATGAGTGATGGATATACTGTTTTTCAAGAGTCTGTCACGGTTCAGCTCCAGGGCTTCCTGTCTTGGTCCTTTTAAATGTCAGGATAAGGGTTATCTAGGACTGGAAGATAAAAACTTTTGGCTGGAATGTGCTAGAAAGAGTAGAAATGTCACTTCAGGAGCACCACTAGGAGCAAGGGGTTGGGAACATGATGACGTTGAGATGTGAGAAGGCAGGAGCCCATGCGGACATGAAGCTTGGCTGTGCAAGAGGTTAAGGTAAGGCTGTTCATGGAGCTGAAAACTGGAGGACCACACAGGGCATTGGGTCTGAAGATATTTTATTTGGGCTATCTTTTTATTAGTTATTTTTAACCTTTCCCTCAACTGCTTGAATCAGCTTTCCATTGTTACGACTGATATCTAAGGTCATCAAGATAAAAAAAAGATAATAATAAAGACAAAAGGTTTACATGGTAGACTTAGAGGTTTCAGTCTATGATTGATTGACCCCATGGCTTTAGGCTTGCAATAGCGTGGTAGGGGTACGTGGTAGGGCATAAGTGTGCATCTCATAACTGGGAAGCAGAGGCAGGGGCGAGGGCTGGTGTCCTACTATCTCCTTTAAGGACATGTCCTCAATAACCTAAAGACCTTCCTCTCAGGATGAGGCATAGCTTAATGGTTAACGTTCTTGTCTGACATGTGCAAGGCCCTGCGGTTGATTCTCCAGCACCATGTAAAAAGATCATCTGGGAATGGTAGTGCATGCTTGTAATTTCAGCACTTGGGAGGCTGGGGCAGGAGGATTGCTGTGAGTTCAAAGCTAGTGTGGGCTACATAGTGAGCTTCAAACCAGCCTGAACTATAGAGCAAGACCCTGTCTCAAGAAAAAAAAAAGGTCTCTTTTCCATTAGTTAGTCCTCACCTCTTAAAGTTTCCAATATGTCCCAACAATGCCAGAGTCTGAGGGCCAAGGTTTTAACATAGACAGTTTTGGGGGAAACACTTAAGATTAAAACTGTAAGAGATTTCTTTCAGAAACCTATATTTCCTTTGCTTGTCTTGAAGATTGGAAGCCTTGGCAACCCTGGGCTAGACTCCAGATTGTCAACAATTGGTGTTATGAAGGACTGTGGCTCCTGAGAATGAACCTCATGTCTCTTCCTGTTGGTCTTGACCTTTGCTCAAATGGCTTTGCCAGTTTTCCTTGCCAGCCTAGCATCTGTGGGCCTCAGCATCTGAGTTTCCCTGTGCTATGCTTTTGCTCCTGCCAGGATGTGGTAGATACACCTCAGCTCCTTTCCTCACTGGGCATTGGCATCTTTGCCAGCTTGTTTCTTAAAAACTTCTGAGCACCTCTTCGCATCCAAATCAGACTTCCTCCCCCAACGGTGGCTCTTGTAGCCCTGCTTGGATCTGATACCTTTCATCTGCCCATGTGGCAGGTGTCATTAGTTACTTGCCTGTGGTGGCAGCTGGGAAAAACGTTTTTTTTTTTTTTTTTTGGTTTGTTTGTTTGGACCCAAGCAACAGTCCCAAATCTTTCCTCTGTGGAGCGTGGTCCGTGCACTCTGCTCTAGCGTCTGCCCTACTCGGGGGAAGGCATGGAATTTGCAGGAAATGAGAGAGCTCCTACAGGTTTGGCTTTGCAAAATGTCACAGATGACAGAGCTATCCAGCAGAATTTGGTTCCCCTGAGCCCTGATTCACCGGATGCTATTTTTGTGCCATTTATGAGTCGCATGATAGAAACTGGCAACATGGAACCCGACAGTTAAAAGGAAGCGTTGGCACATATCCCTCTCAGCTGCCAGCTTCTGAGACCATGTGTTGGAAGCCAGAATACGGACCTTGGAGTCTGATTGTCTTGATTTCAAATTCCGACTCTGCCACTTACTTGTGAGCTATGTGACCTTGACCTGGCTACCCCAGCTGTCCAAGCCTTGGTTTTATCCCCTACACAAAGCCAGTGATTTTTTTTTTTAATGAGTCAAACATAGGAAGTGCTCAGCACATAGTAGGCGCTCAACAAATATCAGTTCCTTCTCTGCCTGCCTGCCTCAGCTCTGAGGTCAGCCCTAAGTAAATTTCTATAAGAAATACTCTATTTCACATAGAAAGAAGATGTTAACAGGATGTGGAAAGTTCTACTGAAGATTTCATAACCTTTATTTCTAGGTTCTGTGCCAGAGAAGTAAACCTTAGCTCTTCCCGCTATAAAAGAGAAAGAGCTAAAACCACCTTCTGTCTAATGCACAGTAAAGCTGCACTATTCTGCGACTTGATTAAAAGCTGCAGCTGAATGACAATTAAATAAAAGCCCGCGCTCAGCTGTTCATTGCCTGGTAAGGCAATGTGCCCCTAGAACAGCATCCCTTAGTCATTACTGTGCACTTTTAAGTCTCCTGTTTACTGATTGTCTTACAACTGGATGATACACATTCATAATTCTGTATTTATGGGTAAGTGCTCCTTCTTGACAAACTGAAACATCCAAATTATGCAACGCAAAATCAGGTAATTGCCAAGAAACATTTGTCATCTGGCATATGAGATCTCCAGGTAAATAGCATAATTATATGGTATCCAGAACCAGTAGAAGACAGGTGTTTGTTGTTGATCAGGTATCCTTCCATCAGCTTCTTGTTTTAAATACGAAATTGAAACTTAAGGAATGGCTTCCTCCTCTGGCAGTTCTTGTCAAGTGTTTGTGCCTCTGCTTACATATGCAGGTGTCATTGGAACTCGTGGGTACAAATGAGTGTGTTTAACTCAGGTGGCTACTTTCAGAAAGACTGTTGATTTCGCATTTCTTCTCTTCTGATAAAAGATCTGGCCAAAGACGTCATAGAACTCAGGTTGTCAAAGGACTGTATTACTTAGCCATCCATCATTGGCTCAATGGATGGCCATGTGATCTTAGCAGAGCCAATCAACATTCTTCCCTAGAGTTGAGTGTAGATGTTGCAAGAAAGATGCTTTCACTTTTGGCTGGAAAAATAAGGGAAGATGTAAAACTGGAGGTGGTGGCTGTTATCTTTTTTTTTTCTGTCATGTGAGTGCTTACTATGGTTGAATATGTTCTCGATGTCATGCAAAGCACTTTCCTGTGAGTAATGAAAAGTCTGAAGGTATTAAGCCAAGGAGAGAATGGGGTAAGGAATTAGTTTAGTGGGGATGAAAGAGACAGAGACAGAGAAATAGAAGACGAGAAAGAAGTGGAGAAGAAAGGTTTTGGTGGCGTCAAGACCCAGCTTCACTTCCTGTAGCTTCTTCTTCAAATCTGTGTACTTCCTCACAATCCTTCCCAATCCATGTAAGCCAATACATTATGTTTCCCTTAGGATGGTTCTGAGTGCAGCTTTTATTCTGTTTCACGCAACAAAAAAGTCTTGCACAAATCTCCCTATGTTAAGGAGAGCCTCTCCCGCTCTCTGGTGTCTAAGAGGATCTGTTCTAAGCCAAGCGAATCAGGAGATCTTTCTGTAGCCTGGGGCAGGGCAGGATCAGTGGCTTCTTACCCACTTTCTAGGTCTTTAGTTCAGCTCATTAATGGAGGCTGGGGGAGAGAAGGCAATGACAGAGCAGAGCTTGGGAAGGCGCGTGTACGCGCGCCTGTACACGTCTTTTGGGTTGCACCAATGGCCTCAGATGTATTCCTATCCTTTGGCCCAATAAATCTAATTCTTGGTCTCTATCCAAGAACATCCACCCGGACAGCCATTGCATAAGATGGAGCAAATATTTATCCATGAAAATGCAGATCAAGGATCTACCACCATGGTCAGTGGGAAACTACTCAGAGACCCACCCGCCAGGCAAAACTAAATTCATTATGGTTTTTCCACAGATGGCATTGAACTTATTCTATGGACAGTTTGAAACAATGTTGTAAATGTTTATGGCTCAATGTTGACTCAAAAAGTAGGCAGAGAAATCGTGAAAGCACTTTGCCAATGATATAAAAAGTCCTATGTGCAAAGACTGGAAGAAAATGTGCTGTTCTTTGTAACTGGTAGGATTGGAAAGCCCCCTTTTTCTGTTTTCTTAAGGTTTTCTGTGTCTTTAAAACTTTTTTCAATGATAATATGTTACCTCTAAAATTAGAAAAATAAAACCTAGATAAAAAAAAAGGTAAAATAAATCTTGGCTGGACTGCACACTACCTTTTTTTTTCTGGATGACAAGGTCATTTGGTTACTTATACCTTTTACTTGAGCATAGAATCTAGGAAACCAAACATCCTGTCACCTTTCACATAGTAACCCAGGCATTTCACTTGAAAAAGAGAGATAATAATTCCTGAAATGTAAGAAAGGTGAGACGAGTCACAGATGGAACATAGAGTATGAGGCAATTAAACAGCCACTTTAGGAGCTGCTTTGCTGGAGGTGGAGGGGGAATAATTATAGCAACCCAAAGGAAGTTCTTTGGGCAAAGTGGCAGGGGACTTGTTTCCAGGACGGACTCTATGGCGGACATCAAAACAAACTGGAATATTTCTTCATCTTCACAGTGTGCAGAACGCTGATTTCACAGAAAGAATGAAAGGTTCTGGATGGGGGTGATTGATAGTGGGGAGAGAGAGGTGTGGAGAAATGAAGGGGGAGAGAGAGAGCAAGAAAGAGAGTGAGAGAGAGAGAGAGAGAGAGAGAGAGGAGAGGTAACAGCTGTGATATCATAGAACCATTTCCTGTTTGCTAAAGTGCCTACCCATTTATTATCTCATTTACTCAGCCAACGTTCACTAGCACCTCCATTATGTACCGGGGACTGTGCTTGACATTGGGTCATGGATATATAAAGCAGCCAGAGTCTGCAGGGCCTATGGGAGCCGCCAAGCCTCTGCAGAACCCAGTTGACCTGGCCAGTGCTGTCTGACTGAAATAGGAACTGAGCTAGATAGGTGAGCCAGGAATGTAATTTTATATAATTGCGCAAATTATGGGCTCATATAATTTTATAAAGATCGTAACATAACATAACTTTGTATCCTTTAATGTGTTGTTGGCAGTCACATTAAAAAGTAAAAATAAACACATGAAAGCAAGTTAAATAATAGACAATATTTCATTTAACCTAATGGAGCCATACTATTGTTATTTCTACAGGCAATGAATATGAAAACATTATCAGTGAGTTATCTTCCATTGTAAGTAATTTTTTTAAAAAATAGGCTTTATTTTTTCAGAGCAGGTTTGGTTTCACAGCAGAATTAGGTGGAAGGAACGAGAATGCCTACAGGCCTTCTGTCCCACGCAGGCTCCCCACTAGCGGTACCCCTGCTGCGGTGATTTAGTTGATATACTCAGTGGCTCTCCCCTGACATAACGTTACCACAAAGCCCATAGTTTACATTAGGGTTCACACTTTTGTTACACATCCCATAAATTATCATAAATGCACAGTGACATTTATTCACCATTGTAATACTACAAAATAAAAAGTCGTTTGCCGCTTGAAAAATTCCATTTCCTATATTCACCCCTTCCTCCAAAGCCCGTGTCAACTACCAGTCTTTTCCAGACTCACTGTACTTTTACCTTTCCAGAATGTTCCACACTTGTAATAACACTATATATAGCCTTTTCGGTTTAGCTTCTTTCTCTTAAGGAAATGCATTTAAGTTCTCTCCAGGTCTTTTAACAATCTTTTTTTTTTGTACTAAATATTTGGCTTACGGGCATATTTCATGCTTAAAGCCTGTCTCACTCTGAACAAGCACATTTTGAGGGCTCGGTGGCCACATGTGGCCAATGGATGTGGTAGTGGACAGATAAGAGAGATTGGATGGTTCTCAAATTCACCCCCTGAGCTTTTGCTGCTGTGATAACTATGAGCTCAGACCTACAGGCACAAAGTGGATGACACCGTGGAGTTGCTGAGGGATACATACGTGTGGGAGCGTCCTGGAACCTGGGAGCCTAACTGATGTTCAAAGTGTGGGAAGTGTGGTCATGAGTCCTGAAGAGTTGGAAATGTTGGGCATGCAGTTATGGGACAAAGATTAGTGGCAAAAGTGAGCCCAGGAGATCTGATCTTTTGCTGGATAGATGGGTGAACTCCTAACCTAGGGATTTGGGGCACAAAGAATTTCAGCTTCCACTTACCCAGGCTGCGTTAATGTGGCAGCATCGTCTTCTGATGTCATGATTTGATCTCTTTGCCCTATGATGATAGAGAGGAGGGACTGTATTTCCCCTCCCCCTACTGTGGGAGACAGAATAAAAGCCACTTAGAGATGTGCACACTGAAAGAGACTCCAGGATGTAAGGCCATTGGCTTTGAAGGTGGAGGGAGTAGAGCCAATAGATGAAGGTGACCTCGAGAAGATGCAAAGGCCACGAAACAGACTCCCCAGAGAGCCTCCAGGTGCACGCACAGTTTACTAACACCTTTTTTTTTGTAGCCCAGTGAGGCAAAATCCAGATCTTTTGACCTCTAGAACTGTGACAACACATTTGTGTTGTTAATGCCTTAGGGTTTGCAGTAATTAGTTACAGCAGCAACAGGAAGTCAATATACTAACTGAGGCTCTAAATAAGGGAGGTGTTGTGTTTTGGATCTAATGGTCCCCTGGGGGCTCATGGGTTGGTGGCTGTGTCTCCAGCTGACGGTGGTGCTGGAACCTTTAGGAGGTGGGCGTGTGTCAGAAGGGTCTAGTGAGATCCCGGCCTCTTTCTTTTCTTCCCTTTGCCTATGCCCCCATGATGTGAGTAGCTCTCCTCCAGCATGGGCTCCTAACCATGATGCTCTGCCTTGCCACAGGTCCCAAAGCTACGGAGCTGACTGAGCCAACAGAGTGCTGAAACGAGAGCCAAAAACCCTTTCTGCCTTGATGCTGATGGTTTCAGACATTTCGTCATAGCGATGGAAAGCTCACTAGCATGGCAGACATGGGGCTGTTGTTGCTTCTGGAAAGTACTGGCAAATTTACTTTCTTTCTTAGAGCTGCCAGAGGTGGGTTTTCTAAAGAAAAGAGAGCCTGAAGAGTTGGAAGAGAGGGGGGGTTGGCTGCCATGATTAAAAGCAGGCTGGTTTCTCTAGATGAGTTGGAGGAGGGGCCTGGGGAAATTCCACGTGGTGGAGGAAGGTGCTCGTCCCCAGTGCCTACAGAGGTGGGCGTATGTCAGCATTTAAGGCAGACGAGAGAGTCTTTGTGACTAGCTAGACTTGTGGTCGGTTGCTTCTCTGACATTATCACCAGAAATGACAGAGAACTGGGTTCACGGTAGCACCAGAAAACGGAAGTGCCGATTCTCCAGTCCTCATCTAGCTGGATCCCTGCCTCTCATCCCTTCTCCAGGCACTGAGCCGTGTGGAGATTTTCACCTACAGGAGAAAGAGGGGGAAACACGCCTGAGCTTTCATTCCTTACGACACCTTGGCGACTGGAGCGCTCAGAGTCTGCTCAATTTGATTTGGATTTGTGTGTGTGTGTGTGATCGTTATGCTGAGTGCTGCAAAGCACTTTTGAACCTGATGACATTTTTTTTCTTTTTTGATGACATCATTTTCTATCAGCCAATCTTCTCTCTGGATAACCTGAAGTCAGAGGATTGCGGGATCGCTGGAGAGGCCACCGCTGTTTGGCTATTTCAACCCTTTTCAGAGGAAGGGAGGAGAGATTGATTACCTAAATTCACTGAAGGAGCTCGTGGGTGTTTCACCCAGGATTTTCTAGGGTGCAGCAGGTGTGCAGTGAGAGGCTGCAGTCTTCTTTTGAAAGAGCTTTGAAGCTGGTGTCCACTAGCCCAAACCCTCCATCCCTCTTTGAGTATGGGTTTTCTTTTGTGCAGAATAGACACAATGCCATTGCAGTTGGTCTGGTTCCCCAGGAAGTGGGCTCCGAGGTGGAGGTTTACTGGGGCATGTTTGGGGGCTCAGCACCGAGGTAGGGTGAGGGAAGCAGGGTCCAGTGGTGACAGGAGTTGAACTACTAAGCAACTGTAACACAGCCACCTGGGGCGTGGCTGACCCTGCGGAGTCCTCCCCCTGGGTCCATCATTGGACACAGGCTGACTCCAGGAAGAAATGGCGACCTGGGGAAGGCAGTCTCTTTGCACACTATAGGTGCAATCTCTATGGAGGGCTGCACTCCCAACAGCTGGAGGAATGGGCACTTTAGCCCTAAAGAGGTGATCTTGGGCAGCTCACCAAGGCACGCAGCACAGATGCCATCCTTCAGGGGAATGGAAGGATTAGACTTGACAAAGGGTGTTTAGTGATTGGCATGGGGGGTGGCACATTCCAGCCTCTCAATAAAGGGTTGTTGACAACACGGTTATTATTATCATGATTAGTCTGGTATCAAGAATATTTTTGAAGAAGCAAAGAGATAAAAAGGGTGGCTCTTGAAATCCAAGCAGCCGTGAGATCTAGGAAATTCTGAGGAAATAATAATCCTCAGAGGGTTCAGGAGCCATAGAAAAGCCTCTAATCTCAGAGGCGCTGACAGTAGATTTAGGTCCTGAGAAGGCTGCCAAGCAGGGACACAAAGGGACCCGTGCTGTTTCTGAAGTGGAATCCAGGAGGAAGCAGAGGCTTCCCCAGAGCCACTTTGCATTTGAAATGCGCCTAGTTTATGGCTGTCCGGAGCCAAGGACTGGGCAGAAATTACCAGAACTTTTTCTTTTGTTTTCCTGTTTTAGTCTGCCTTCTGCATTCTCACTGGGCCTGGCGCTGCCTGAGACTTTGACTAATTGTCTTCAGCATGAACTCTGGAGCAAAGGCCAGTGGGGAGCTCTTTGCATTTTAATGCAGTGGCTTGAGGTCCCCTGGCCCGGATCCTTGGCCCTGCTGGACAGCCTCGCATCTCTCCCTGAGAAAGGAAGAGGTCAGCAGGATATGTTGCTGAACGCACCAGGAAGTAGCCAAGAACCGAGACGTGACTTCCGTGACTTCCGCGGGTCATCTCCAGGGAAGCTGTGTGAATCAGATGGTCTGTCACAGATACCCACCGTACAGTGACGGAGAGACAGTGTACACTGTGCCAGACCCTTCACACACCCGCCAGTCTCGCTACCTCATCTGCAGTTCCCATTGCTAAGGCTGGCTTGACCTACTGCAGTGTGTGTGATGGCCTGCCAGTTCCCACGTGCTGTTGGGGCTGGCTGAGTTCTCTGGCCTCTGGGTAGTTTGTGCCTTGGATTGGTAAATATGCCAGAGAGCCGGTGCCCCAGCAGCAGGTAGCAATGGGTGAGGGTGGGAGCTGGTGAGTACAAATACCTCTGCTCCCTTATCCTGGCTGGGATGATCTCAGTGTGCTCTGCAGTTTTCCAGATGATCCTTGCGAGATGGGGCCTTACGCGCCCCAGCAATCCGTGCAATCCCTGCTTAGCTTTCTGCAGTTCCCACCTCAGGTCCTGCTTTCTTGCTGCTGAGTTCCCCTTCCAAATAAAGTCCTTGCAGCCAGATTCTATCTCTTAACTAAAGGACAATGAGTGGAGTCTGTTGTCTGTTACCAGTAACCTAAAACACACAGCCTGGGTAGGGTGTAGAGAAAGAAAGTTTATTGGCTCACGGCTCTGGATATACGGGGTTGAGTGGGAGTGTGTGGTGTGTGTGTGTGTGTGTGTGTGTGTGTGTGTGTGTGTGTCTGAGTCTTTTGGTCTGTCTTGCTATAAAGTCACCAGGATTCAATCATGAGTTCCCCACCTGAGGATCTATGGGATCCCTTAACGTGACTACCTTATCTAATCCTCGCAAAGACCACACCTCTAAAACTCCACCATTGGAGTATGTTTTTTCTCTCCAATGCTTCATGTTGGGGAGTAAATTTCACCACATGAATCTTGGGAGACACACTCAACCATATCTGTTGTGGTTTGGATCTGGAATGTCCCCCAAAGGTCTCATGTACTTGAATGTTATAGATTGTCTACGGTACCATGTGCTGTTGGGAGATTGGGGCCTAGTCTGGAGGGGTGGATTACAGGCATGTAAATTGGATTAACGGCGTGTAGTGGGGGTTTACCACACCCTCCACACTTGGATCCAGGAGGGGCTGATCACTGGGATGAGACCTGGAAGGATACATAAGCTGCTTCCTGCCTTCCTTGTGCGACTAGACTTGACTTCCCTTGACTTGGCTTCCCATGTGTGAGGTCGTGAGAAGCTGCCTCCACCTCTGCCTCTGCCGTGTCCTTCCACTGCTGCCTGCAGCCCCTGAATGGACTGTGACCTTCTGAAACTGTGAGCTGAAATAAACCTTTCCTCCCCTAAATTTGTGGATGTTGGGTATTGAGTCACAGCAACAAAAAAGTGACTTAAGACAATATCCACGTGGTAGCAGCAGCTAGTGCTATGTACTAGACTTAGCCCATCCACGTGGTTGTGAAGAGCATTACTTTGGGGGTTCCTGGGAGTTCTTAAAATAGATCTGGATGGCTCCCACAATTACAGATGACTGACTGGCACAGCATGAAGCCTTGCCAGAACATTTTCTTTGGTAAAACCCCAAACAGAAGGAGATAATATCAGAATGTGAGGTGAACAAGTGTAGCAGAGAATGGTGGAGAGTGCCTGGGTGTGAGTCTGGCTCTGTTGAGTGACTGAGGGAAGGCTTCTCTCTCACCTCGGCTCTGCCCTCTGAATAAGGACCACATGGTTTATGATCTCAGCAGGTCACTGGGAGCACGAAAGTGCCTGGCTCATAATTATGCCGGGCCCCAGGCACGAACCGGGATGTCAGAATCTCCTTCCTCTGGGTGATAACAGTGCTTTTGGGGAGCCCAAATAAAGACGGATGCTGCTCTTTTAATCCTTGCCACAGTCCTACAGGACAAGTCTTGTTATTATTTCCATTAGAGACACAAGCAAATTGACCCCAAGAGAGGCTCAACCGCCAGCTCGGGGCCTAAGAACTTGGTCACGCCTGTGTGCTGTGCTCTTGGCCATGTCGCTCCGATGGTGATGCTAGGGCAAGGGCCTGTGCTCCCGCAGTGTCGGGTGGGGGCAGCGTTCCAGTTCCACGCAGCACTTCCTAAGTGCCTGTTATGTGTCAGTGCCTCTGTCACCCTGCTTGTACTCACCACGACTCTGTGAGGTCCAGGTCCTGTGGTTATTGCTACTTAGCTGATGCAATTATTCATTGCTGCAAATGTTTGCCTTGGGTTCTGAAATGATCTGTCTGTGTCTGTGGGACAGATGCTGCAGCAGGGCTCAGAGAGGGTCGTCTGGTCACCTGGTAGACAGGGAGCCGCCCAGGCCTGTGCTCAGGATTCCTGGGAACTCCCAAAATCCACTCTTTACAAGCCATATGGATGGAGGCTGGATCATGTCTATATTACACTTGGGTGGTTCTTTAATTATGAATGGATAAATTGATCTCCTTTTATTTTCCAAGGCCATAAAACTATTCATTTAAAGTAGCTCCTGCTCAGCCCAACCTCACAGATAATATAAATAAAACTCAGCACATTCCCATGAATTATGCATTAAATACACATCTGTAAAACTTCCCCACCGGTGCTAGGACTTTGAGCATATGGGGGTTTAATTGGACACTAAATCAATTTTCATGTCTGTTGATGGAATTCTAGAAAATATTCCTAACATTATTTAAGGTGCCATTCTTGTTATGTGATTAAAAAAAAAACCTCAGACCCTTGTGATCTTGAGTCCTGTCACTTGTGCTCTTTCTCCATAATTCAGATCTCAGCCCAGAGACTTTCAATAGAGAGATGGGAAGGGTCCTTGGTGAGCTGAGCGGGGGAAGTTGTAGCACCAGGCAGTAAAAGGTAGGAAAACAGTCAGATGCATGGTTTGAACAGACAGATGAGAGAGAGAGAGAGAGAGAGAGAGAGAGAGAGAGAGAGAGAGAGAGAAAGAGAGCATGACTGAGAGCCCGAATTGGAGAGTTGGGGGGAAGGGAAGAGGGAGAAAGATGGCATGGTGGAGAGGTGCAGTTATTTGCTCTCTGCCAACGTCTTTACTTCCATGGTTCGTGTAATCTGGGTTCCTATTCTATGAACTATTGGTTCTGCTATACAGATGAGAAAAATGAGGTTTAGAGAATTCCTTTCCTCCCCCTCAACCCCCCACCAAACATTATATGTAGCAGCAAAGCCAGAACTCAGGCCCAAGTCATTTTCATCCCTAAGCACTTTCTCTTTCCTACACAAAGAGGGCTTGATGGCAAATTTTCTACCATCTTTCTGGGGCTGTTCCTCTCAGCTAGATGACAGTATGGCCACTACTTATGCATCGATGATATGACTGTCAGTTTCCTAGTTAAATGCTATGATTTTCCAGAGGCTTCTGGAGTAAAATATCAAATCTTAACATCTTTTGAGGAAAAGGTTCCCTATCACTGGAGCTAATTAAGGATAATTCTCAGGTAACCCTCTGGCATACCATCAAGTGAACCTGGAAATACCTGAAAGTGCATGAGGGGGAGGGGTTTCAGGCTCCTGCAGAGAAAAGCAGCACATGGAACTCCAGCCTTCAGAACAGAAGTAAATTTGTTGTCACGACACCCAGTCTGTAGTACTTAATTGTGGCAGCCCTAGAGAGCTAATGCATCACTTCAAAATGCTATTAGAAGAATTTAGTGGGTCAGAGGACTTAGGAGGTATAGTTAAATATTCAGTGAATGTCTAAATAATCATTAAAGTAGATGACATATTGACATGAATCCCCCTCAAGATAGTCCCCTCCTCAAACACGCTTGGCTCATTGTTCTTGCCGCTTTCTGAAGCAGTTCTGGAAGCCTTCGGTCCTGAGTGTCTTTACAAGGTGTGATGAAAAACATGGTGAACGCTGCTGCCGAGACCACCCAGTGGAAAGGCAGGGTGTCAAAACACGACGGCGTGCCCTCAGCTGCCTAAGTCACTGGACCTGGCACTGTGTGACTTCTGACTCTTCCACAAAGCCAACGTGACCATGAAAGGTGAAAGCTTTGAGTTGATTCAGGACATGGAGGCAGCTAACGACACTCACAAGAGAGGGCTTCCTGAAGGACTTCTGAGGATGGCAAGGATGATGGGATAAGTGTTTTTGAAGAGAGGAAGAGTATTTTGAGGGGCATTCATGACAAACATCCCTTACTGCGATGGGTTTTGATTCAGTGTTCATTTCTGAGCATGCTTTGTAAGTTAGGAACTATGTGTACCTGAAACCTAGACTCTGTGACTATTGAGGACAGTGGCAGTAGCAGTAACCCATGTGACCGCTGAGGACTCACAATGGCTCAGACATTGTGCTAAGGTGTTTATCAGCATTTTCTCAGCAAATCCTCTCAGAAACCCCATCACTATCACTCTTCCTCCAGACGGGAAGACTGAGGCACCATCCAATGGCATGCTTCAGGTGGCCTAGTTAATGAAGGGCAAATGCCAGGATGTGGACCTGAGCTCCCCTGCTTCGGGTCACTGTGTTGTGTTGACATTTACTGAGTGTTTACCATGCGCCCTTCTGAGCTGGGGCTCTACAACTCTATCATGGCCACCCTTTCCCTGGGGTCCTTGTGAGGCAGGGGCATTACTGGAGTCCACAGCTGGTGGAATCTGAGCTCTGATTTTCAGCCCCCTCAGGCCCCGGGGTCTCTTTGCTCTGCCCTGCTGTGGCCTATCACTTCATTTTAGCCTCTTCCCACCTCGTGGCTGCCCCCTGGTGGCCTGGAAGACTTCCCTATCCTATAGATGGTGTGACAGTCAGGCGTTCACCCAGGGCGTTAGCCCTGGCATGGCCCTGGTGCTTGTTTTCTCATTATTTTGATTCTGAGCCTCTGCAAATTGAGGACTCAGCAGCACCAGGATTAGGCAATTTTCTTGCCTCCTGTAATGTACTTTCTCTGAATTGGTTCTATCGAGACAATTATCTGAAGCCTTTGGATTGCTCCCGCAGGAAAGCTGAGACAGCAGAAGGCACATCTTCATAGGCGACGGGCCTTAGGGCTTCTTCCGTCTCTTATTTGGGCTCACAGCACCAAGGAGGAAGACAGGACAAAAAAGCAAAACTGCTCCGGAGACCTTGGCAAGGAACCTCGAAGCAGATCTAGGTAGCACCATGCATCTAATTGTCTGTGCCCCCTCCCCCATTTGATGTCTATAAATCCTCCCCCTGACCCTCTGAAATGGGTGCTACCATGGAAATGTGTCAACTGAGGAAACTGAGGCTCACAGAGGTGAAATCACACTCAGTTTAGAGCTGGGGAAACCAAGGGACATAATTGGATCAGGGCTGAGTAGGGAGGGGTTCAAGGCAATTGTCGGGTTCCACATCCACGACTGTGAACCTCAGCCATTCTGGTACAGCAGGGGTTGGGCATTCTCGCCTCTCTCTCTCTCTCTTCATTTTCTTTCTTCTGATTTCTTTTAATTCTTCTTTCCTTTCTTCCTTCCCTCTTTCCTTTTCACTTTTAATTATTGATCCAATAGTCCTATTCAATCCTAAAGTGTTTTGACATTAAAAAAAAAAAAAACTGTTCAAGTACTTTGTCATTTACCCAACACATTTGTGAAGTAGCTCCTGGCTGCTCGGCTCTGTCCAAGGTACTTAATACCACCCGAGTCTAACAAGTCCCCTGTCCAGCGCAGAGAGCAAAAAAATCGATATCCCCATTTAATTTAAATTGGGCTGCACAAGGAGACGTTGGCGATCATGCTTCAATGCGGGCCACAGTTCTTCTAGGCAAGCTGTATAGGGCTTCTCTCAGTGCTGGAGTTAAGAGCTGTAATCTGGCCTCATAAGACCTGAGGTGAGACCCTGGTTTCTTTTCTCATTCACCTGCCATGAATCTTTGGGCCAAACACTTATTTAACCTCAGTGACCTCATGCCTTCAATGGCTAAAATGCTCCTGACTTCCTGGAATAACATAGGACAGCACTGAGATGAAGTACGTTGAATGCCTACCTTAGCACCTGGCATATGGTGACGTGATCAGAGAATAGCAGGTTTTTTATTTTTTAATTTTAGATCTCAGGTTTTTAAATGAACACAGATATGGATTCCAAAAAAAGCTTTGTCATCTGCCTGGAAATAGGAGGGCAAGTTAATTAACCATTCTGAACCGCAGTCTTCCTAGCCGGAAAATAGCAACAACAACGATACCAACGGCGATAACACAGCAACAACAGTGACTGCCTCCCTTGCAACCTCTTATACATTTAAATAAGCTTGTCAGGTGTTTATAATACTAACTGAATCTTGGTGAGTATTCAATGCAGGATGGGTGCTACGTGAGTTATTCCCTTGGTCTTGCTGGAGAAGGGCCTCCCTCTTTCTCTATGGTTACAAAGGGGTCAGTGAATCAGCAGGAGCTGTGCCAGCCTGATGGATCTGTGTCTCCAGTATTATCTGAAGAGCCTCAGAGACCTAGGCCACACAGGCATCCTGGTGGCAGTCATGAAGGCATCTGTGCAACACAGAGCATGACCCCTGGTAGCAGGCATGATGTGGGCGGCAGGGACATGGGTCTGAGTACATAGGAGGGAACGTGGGTCTGCAGGGAGTCTGCTCACATCCTTCTGTTTCCCAGATGCCCCAAGCACAAGGGCCGCTTTGCAGGGAAAGGAAAGTCTCTCCAGGGACCAGAGAGTCAAAGCGTCCGCATACACGCAGGCTGAATTTCCAAGGAGTTGTTGGCAGCTGCTCATGGATGACAGCGCGTGATGGGGCAACTTTCATTTTATCTTTTAGGGTATAGAACCAACAGGCCTGCTCCGGTGCAATTATTTCTGAGATACTGTTGAGAACATGGCCTTTTGCAGCCCTACCTCTGAATTGTTCAAAGGATTTTGGTAAGACTGTGCACATATGTGTGTGCAAGTGCACACATGTGTTGTATAAATACAGTTATTTTTAATTCCTGCTCCCTTGAGCCTTTCTTTTCTTGGCAGAAATCCTCAGAGACTACTTGGCAGATGGATGCTGGTCCTTATCTGCAAAGAGCTGTCAATCATGAGATACCTTGGGGTTCACAGTGTTTCACAAGGGCCCTTCTACCATCTCGGGGTCATCGGGCCAGGAAAGCTCCAGGGAAAAATTAAAAAAACAAGAAACAAATTCAGATGTACTCTTGGTCCCTCATCAGAAGCATGTTTGGAAACTGGATAAGTGGCTTCTGCTCTAGTAACTGGCACAGGATGATGACTTTTCCTTCTTCGTAACAGTCACCCAATATGTTAGGGAGTTCAGCTGCTTTAGCACTGAGCCTACTAGGGTTGAGTGGATCCATTAAGGTCTGTCCTACATGAATTGGGGGACAAGGGTAGGGAAGCCAAATTTAAACTGTCCAGGTTTGGGGGAGTAGATTTTAATAAACCAAACCAAATATCACAGAATGAGAATGTTAATACCAGAGATCTAGAGGACAAATGTCTTGGTAGCAGTAAGAGTGATGATTCACTTGTTTGGTTGCTCAAGAACTTGTATAAGTAAAGAGAAGTCTTCTGGTAAAGGAAACAGAAGGTGGGGCCAAATGGAAGGTAGTGGATCACAGGGCCACGAACTCGGGGACACTTTCTTGTCCCCAGCCCCTTCTTCTAGGGCCCTTTCTCTTTTTATCTCCTTCCTGGCTGCCATGAGCTGAGCAGCTTCCTCAAACAGACCCGCCCGCCATGACGTCCCTGCTTCTCCCCAGGCCTACAGCGATGGAGCCAGCTGCCACGGCCGAACCTCTGAGACCATCAGACAAAGTAGATGTTTCCTCTCTAGGTTATTTTTCTCAGGTATTTGGTCACAGCAAGGATAAGCAGGGGGAGGAGAGAGAGAGAGAGGCTGTATGCCCAGTAGAATAATTCGCCACTTCTCTGTTCCTCCTGGCCCAGCACTCCTGGCTTCTGCGTCCCTCTTTCCAGTAGCAATGCTTCCACCACGCCACCAGCCCCCTCCTTAAAAGTGCAAAGGCATCGCCATTGTCATTCTTGCTGCTTCTTTCCGTAGCATTTTCTCCTGACTGGCCACTCCCTCCTCCCTGCAGGACTCCCCACAGTCCAGATGTCTCTGCAGCAGTAACTCACAAAAATAAGGACATCCAACACTGAGACCCACAGCCTGAGAGCAGCCTCTCTCTCAGACAGTGCACAGTCCTGGCTTAGCGGCTTTGCTAGCGGAGGCCTCAGTTTCCTCACATGTAAAGGGAAGAGGGGCGTTACCCCGACTGCAAGGGAAGCAGCCAATAAGTCTTTGTACTGCTCAGACGACCGTGAGCCTCAGGAAAACCCACATTTCCACCTCCTCCTGGTGGCTGACCGCATCTCTCGGCAGCTTCTCTGACATCCACTCTGCTGCTCCTTCCTGAAAGACAGCTCCCCTAGGGCTCTTTGCTGCCTCAGCCGCGCGCTGTCCCTGGGAAGGTGCGCCTGACCCCACAGCCTCAGACAGCATGTCTACGGCTTTCCCGTCTTCGGTCTCTAGTGCGGATCTTTCTGCTCTCCCAGCAGCTCACTCAAAGTGTGTGGAACCTCATCCTGGACCTCTCGCTGAGACCTCAGCCTTTCTCTGCCTGGACTAAGCGCGGGCACAGCCCTCTCCCGAAGCCTGGCCTTTCTCCAGCTGCCACTATCTGATGATCCAGCCAAGTCCTCCCTGCTCCTCCAGCCATCCATCCACCGCATCCTGCTGTTTTGCACCAACCACCCCATCCATTCCCACCGCCTCACCCTCCTTCTGGCTGGGGTGTCTCCGGAAGCCTCCTAATTGGTCTCCCTGCTGCCATCCCCGCCCGCCTTCACTCCATCACCCAGCTGGAGGGCTCTTTTCTCAGGAACATCAGATCACGCCATTCCCCTGCCTCAGGCGGTTCTCTTTATTCCAAGAATAAAGCCTTCCCTCCTCCACCCAGTGCAGTGGATACTGGAGGCGGGCAGTGCTGGCCTCCCTGACCTCCCTGCGAAACCCCAGCCCTTATTCTTCTGCCTGCCAGTTATGTCAGCTGCTGAGCACTGCCCCAGGAAGGGCGCTGTCACGTTCAAGGCCACGTCCTTTATCAGGAAAAGGGCTTAAGAGACAACTCCGGCCAGTGTGGAGGAGCACAGGTGAGTCTCACTTGCTCTCACCGGAGACAGCTTCAAAAGGCCACCTCCGCTCCAGATTCCTCTTCGGGATCAGTGGAGGCTTTTGTGGTCTCTGGTTGCTGCTTAGCTTCTTCCTCTGCCCTCTTCTGCTTCTTCCCCTCCCTTCCAAGTGTCCGCAGTAAGCCTCTGGCGCCCAAATCGCTATGCAGAGCCCATTTCCCAGGGAAACAGACCCACAACATCAATCTCCCAAGGTTGGCTGTGGTCTGGCTCCATTACAGTGCCAGCTGCAGGGAGATGTTTGGTGGATACCAGGAGTCAACTGGGTTCATTGCCCAGTTGCTTGGTTAGTTAGGCAACAAGTGTGAAGCCTAAAGAGTGAGAAGACACGCTCCCATAACTGGCACCAGGCACTGAGTCGGGGCTCTCAGGCATGTGGCTCTAGGATGTCGAGGGTGGCAAATGATCCAGGCAGATCCCAGGAAGCGTGGCAGGAACCTGCCACCAGGTGGTGAAGGAAGAGGGCTCCGGGGACCTTCTCTTGCTAATGTTTCTCCATTAGCAGAGCATTTACCTCAGAATCGATTTTCTTGTCCTCTCTAGACTGTCAAGTCCAGAACAAAAAGCAAAGGCCAACTTTCAGAATGTGCTTTTCTCCTGCAACTGATGTAGCTTTTGCAGAATTCCCCCTTATAAATGGCATACTGAGGGAGCAGTCCAGGCAGACCGCTGGCTGGATTCCTGGTGCAATCTGCTATTAGCCCAGTTCATCAAGCGGAGGGAAATGACAAAAGTAACTGGAGGCTGGACTTCGGTCACAAGCTCAGAGCTTGCTGTGTTCCACCTTGACTCCAAGCTTCTACGTCTTTTGTGTCTGCCTGTGATACTCTTCTCTGCTTTACATACATGCATAGCTCTGGTGTGTGCTTGGGATTCATCTAGGATAGGGCCTTTGCAGGGTAATGTACCTCTTTGCGCATCTCTGCAGAATCACGTACCTCTCCTCTTCAGCTGACCACAATAAATTGTTTCTTAAAATGTTTTTCTCTTTGCATTGGCTACGAGGAAGCTCACGACTCAATTTGCAATCTACCAGAACCCCATTCAACACATGGGTTACGGTCGCAAGTCTTACCTGTGACTTTCTCTTCTTTTGATACAGTTCCTTTCTTTCCTCTTAATTTCCTTCCCAGCCTAAGTGTGTAATCTCGTGCTGACTCCAATTATTGTTTGAAGTGAGAAAGAGGGAACATTAGAAAATGGAGCGCATAAAAAACTGACCACATGAATCATAATTGTCTACTTATCAATTTCCCTTTCTGAGTTGTGATCGTATGAAGAGAAGAAGGTAGCATCTTTTCTTCCATCTATCTCAAATGCCTGACACATAGTAGGTCTTCAAAAATATACTGAGTGAAAGGAGCAGGCTTAAGACCACAGGGGATGCAACTGGTGCCTTTGGAACTTCTTACTTTGCAAAGCAAAGAAGATAGACGAACCCAGATGTGTTGTTTTAATAAGATCATGGGTGATTTTTGACCAGAAGGTATGGAGCAAGAAGGAAGAAGTGAGACCCCTAGTGGGAGAGTGTCTCATCTGAGAGTGAACCCCTCAGGTGAGCTATGACTAGGACATTTGCTGAATGGCCAGAACTGTGTCGAAATCCCCCACATACATAAAACACTGAACGAGACCCAGAAAGTGCATTTCATCCTTCCCATGAAATAATCATCGCTTCTATGTATTTAACAGAACAGAATGACAGCGCTATTCAGATCCTTGGCATTATCACATCGAGTGCGGACAATGGCCCCTGGGCAATGAGGAAATGTTGGAAACTCCAGGAAACAAAACAACGCACGTGAGTCCCACAGCAGAGGGTCCACCGGAACGTGAGTGCCACCATCTGACCCCCAAACCTACCACTCTAGATCCTTTTATCTTTCCTAAATTATTCTTTCGATTGCTCCGTTTCTGATCTTTGTCTCCTAATTTTTTTACAAGGATGTTTTCGGGACAGGTGAGTTCTCCTGGCACAGCAGGGGGTGGATGGGCAGTCGTGGTTCTCACCTGTGATGAGTTTGCCTCCAGGGAACGATGGCTAATACCTGGAGATAATTTTGATTGCCATGTCTGTGAGTGTGTGTGTGTGTGTGTGTGTGTGTGTGTGTGTGTGCGTGCAGGTGTGTGCACACGTGGGCATGCACAGGCACTATTGGCATGTAGTGTGCAGAGATCAAGGATGCTTCTAGACATCCTGCAATGCACTGGCCAGTCCTTCTGGTCAAGAGGCATCTGCCTGATGTTAACAGCACCGAGCATGAGGCCCTCCAACCTGAGACAGTTCCCACTTTTTTCCCTCATGAGCAGCCTGTCCCCGGCTGTGCCTACACTGTAGATCACACCCAGGAGACTCTCTCTACATTCTGTCCCCAACCCTCTGCCTCCCGAGAGAAACCAATAGACATGGTGACACTGATGGGTGACAGCAGAGACAGAAGCATCCCTGAGGAGATCCGGGACTCACCAGGGGCCTCTTCAAAATAACCTATTTGTTCCTCCTGTCTCAAAACAGAGGGGCAGAGCTAAGCCACATTTCTGGGTATAGACCTGAGCTGGATTTAAGGAGAGAGATCATTTGTCATGGGTAAATTCTCGGGGACGAGGCTGGCTCAGAATTTCTGTCAACTTGGAGACATATGGGTGAAATTTCTGAGAAATTAAACCGAATGGTCCACAATTAATCATTGCGGAAGGTCTGGGGAGCTTAACTCTGCCTAATGCTCTTGAGTTCCGTCTCCTTGTTTTGATGCCCCATCATTTATTAAATCACTGCACGTTCAGCTTCACGAGCCAGGCTTTATGTGTAGGGCTTTGTCAGTGTAATCCCAATTAATCTGAACATTCACCCACGAAGTAGCTACCACCATGCTGTTTATTTTGCAGGGAAGCGGGTTGAGCCTTATCCAAGCAGAGCCGAGACTTGATCCCTGTTATGATGAGTGCTGGCAACACTCGTAACTTGTCAGCTCTTAAGTATATATTATGGTTTGGATCTGGAATGTCTCCCCAAAATCTCATGTATTTGAAAGTTACAGATTGCCTATGGAACCGTGTGCTGTTGGGAGGTTGAGGCCTAGTCTGGAGGAGTGGATTACAGGCATGTAAATTGGATTACAGGCGTGTAAGTTGGATTATAGGTATGTAGTGGGGGCTTACCACACCTTCCACACCTGGATCCAGGAAGGGCTGATCACGGGAATGAGACCTGGAAGGATATATAAGCTGCTTCCTGCCTTCCTTGGAGGACTAGACTCAACCAGTCTCAAATTGGCTTCCTGTGTGTGATGTCATGAGAAGCTGCCTCCACCTCGGCCTCTGCCGCGTACTTCCATTGCTGCCGGCCACCCCTGAGTGAACTGAGACCTTCTGGAACTGTGAGCTCAAATAAACCTTTCCTCCCCTAAGTTTGTGGATGTCGGGTATTGAGTCACAGCAATGAGAAAGTAACTAAGAGATTATGTTTAACCAGAACATGTGCTTAAAAAAAAAAACTATCTTCCAGTAGTCGAAATTTAAGAAAACATAGTAAAGATTTTATCTTCTAACTCATTCTGCGAAATAAGTGCAACTGGTGACGTTGTGCCTTCAGCTGTGGCCAAGCCGAAGCTGTCTTGTCCTTCTTGGACCACACGGCTACTCACTCACCTGCAGGTGTCCGGGATTCTGACCTTCAGTGAAAACCACCCTGGCATGGGAGTGGCATGGAGGGGAAAGAGCCATGTCCATGTGTTTCACGGACATCTCTCCCTTTGGGTCCTGTGCTCCCGGGTGACATCACTCTGCTTGTGTTCTTGAGCTTACCCAACTCCTCCTTGAGCCAGAGGGAGGGACACTTCACTGCCCATCACTGTGGCTTGAGGTGTGTAGAAAGAGAATTGTCCAGAGCTCCTTAGTAAGAGCCAGTTTGAAGGCTCAGACATTCTATTCAAATCCTTCCTCATCTTTTAACTGACACAGAGTTTTACAATTCCTCCAGATATTGCTAAATTAGACTTTGAGTCTAGGTCAAACTTCTTGATCATGGCAGCCGTAACTCTGGTGCCCCGAGGGAGCAAAAGTAGGTGAAGACATCCCACCTACATGCAGAAATCTGACTTAGCCAGGCTTATTTATGTGTCTGTGTGTCACAGGTTAAAATCACATCATCTTTCCCGGCACATACATAATGTATAAACGTGTATTAAATTGCCGTGTGTGCTTTGACGTCCCAGGGAAATGTGGAAACACAAATGAGTCAGCCTTATACGGTGACTTAGACTGCTCGCATCTTCATGCTTCTTGCATTAAATATAGGGTTGGGTGCCCTCGTGAGGAGAAGCCCCAGGGGAAAGGTTTTACCTACTGACATGGATTCAATTTGCAGGCAAGTCAAAGGTGACAGGCTTTCTGGCACATGATGGATTTAGTGATGTGAGGAGTACACCTGTCCCACACCACACTACGTTGGACGCTTTCCATGCCACATCTCTAATCTTCCTAACAACGCATTTGCAGTTGGTCCCATATTTACATTTTGCAGATGAGAAAACTGAGATTTCCAGAGATGACTCGCCAGAGGTCGCAAGCTGGAAAAAACCATCTTTGGTATGCAAGTGGAGCTTCGCTGGCTTCTGAAACGTTCCTCCTGCCACATATGTCAACTCTCCAGCAATTAAATCAAACCATTTGGCCTACCCAAGAGTACAATTTGGAAGATATCCATCTATTCCATTTCCTAATTATCCAATGAAAAATCTATGAGTCTGGGAGACTTAGAGAATTTGTCACTGTGTAAAGCTCGGGCGACTTTAGGAAGTGTAGGCTAAAGAATTCATTTAGAATGAACACAGAGAAAGGAGGACACAGAGCAAGGCGGGAGCGGGTTTGGGACAGGACAGCTTCCCGCCTCCCGCCTCACGTAACCCCGCCATGTTCCTGTAATGAGGGGGAAAGCCCAAAGATAAGTTAATGCAAGTTGCTAAATGGTTTAGTTAATGTCTGCTCTGTAGCAAGAAATGTTAACCTTTTATCCAGAGGCGCTCAATTAGCGCAAGTCAGCCTGTGGTTAATACGAGTCAAACGAAGTAGTTATTGAAGAAAAGCTTTTTATTTTTGTTTCATAAGAATCATTTGTTAAAGAGGAAGAGACTTTTTTTTTGGTTTTGTTTTGGTCTTTAACTGAAGAGAAAAAGGATGTGCTGAAAGCCTCTCTAAGCTCCAGTGGTGATTCAGAAGGAGACTTTCTGAAATCTTTTCTTTGAGGTTCAGATGGAAACAGGTGTTAAAAGGATTCTCCTTGTCCTTCTTCTTGTCTGTTTCTTCATAGCATTGCCTGCTTTCCTGGGGGATGGGGCCTGATCACAGAGAGTCTTGGCTCCTGAGTGCTCAGAGGAATATCAAAGGCCCTGGGGTCTGGGGGTGCATCTCACTGATTAGAGGTCTTGTCTGGGAAGCCCGAGGCCCTGAGTTCATCCCCTAGCACCACAACATAGCTCAGTGTGGTGGCACACACCTGTAATCCCTGCACTTGAGAGGCTGAGGCAGGAGGATTGCTGTGAGTTCTAGGCCAGCCTGGGTTACATAGTGAGTTCAGGACCAGGTTGGACTACACGGACTATAGAGTGAGATCCTGTCAACAAAACAAAACAAGCAAACAAACAAAATAACCTCCCATTTCCCTACCACCTTCTCTATACCAGGCCCTGGGCTACCTGTCTTAGACTCTAATTCGGGCCACCCAGAAGCCCTGTGCTATGGCTGAAGTCTAAAATGTCTCCCCAAACTCTCCTGTGTTGAGACAGTGATAGGATCACACAGGTGCTGTATTCCTTAGTGGATTCATCCATCAATGACCTCCTGGGCTGTTAGAAGTGGGGCTGGTTGGAGAGGCTGGTCACTGGGTGTGTGTCCCTACTCCTCCTTCCTTTCCCCCATCCTGACTGCTAGTCTATGAACAGTCTTCCTCCAGGTCAGGCCCTTCCACCAGAGCTGGGTTGGCATGCATGGACTGAGGCCTCTGAAACTGTGAGCTAAAACAAACCTCTCCTCCTCTAAGCTGTGGGCATCGGGTAGTGTGTCCCTAGGACAGCACAGCGAAGAAAGTATCCCACAAGGCAGTGTGTTATTATCCACAATTGACAGACAAGAAAGCTAAGATTTATCTGTCCCCAGCGTCACAGCTAATAGGACATGAAGCTGAATTCAAATTTAAATCTTTTTCTGAGACATGAGTACTCCAGCCTCTGAAAAGGGTGTCTTCGTCTACTGGATATGTCCTGTTCTAATCAAAGATTCTGATTTTTTCTTTTATTCTTTTCTCTTTTTCTCTTCTTTCTTTTTTCTTAACAAAGGCATCAGAAAGGAAAGGAAAGATGCAGAAAAGAGTTAGTGGGAAATTTAATTAGGATAGATGAAAAAGACCCTGAAGGGGGAGGGGAAGCAAAAGTTAGTAGAGGGTCTGACCCATGCCCCCACACAGAGCTGTGCATAACCAATGGCCGCCTCAGTGCTAAAGTGTAATTCAGCCTGTCTCTTCATTCTGTTCTGTGGCGAAGACCGTAAGTGGCGTGCCTGAGTTTCACGCCATTTCAGGGTGGAGGTGAGGATTGGACCCAGATAAGCCATCTCCAAAGCCCCTACTGTCCTCATGGAGCCCTAGATGCCACTCTGTGAGACAAGAACCTGGCTCTTTAATTTGAGGCCTCCTGAAATGTGTTTCTGTGTACACCCTTCCCTCAAAACTCAGAAGCTATGCACATTGGCATTCATTTACCCCACACTTTCCTTGACAACACCAAGGGCTGGGCAGGGTGTGGAATGAGCAGAACCCACCCATATTATTGGTGAGAGTAAAATCCGACACAAGTGCTTTGGAAAAAGACCAGGCCATTTCTCGTAAAACTAACCATACACCTGCCACGTGACCAGCCATTCCATTCCGAGTGTCAAAATTCAAGCCAGAGCACCCATCTAATGTACTGTCAAAATGTGTATGTTACATTTTATGTAAATTTTCATCTAAAGATATTGAACCGAAGTTAAGGGTCTGCATGCTGAAGTACTTAGGTAGAAGCGCATTGACATTTGCAATTTGCAATGCTTCAGAAAATAAAATGATTTGATGAAAATATGTGTGATAGAAAATTCTTATACAGGACACTCCAGTGGGAAAACTGAGATGGCGAGTATGTGAGTTTTCATTGTAGCGTTTTTTCAATATTGTTCTGTTTCAAATTTTTATAGCAAAATGCTGAGAAAATGTTGATGGGGCATCTGCTGTGTTCCAGGCACAGAGAGCGAGGAAGTGGGGTTCAACGGTGGGCAAGACAAGGAAAATCTTCTGCTTGTGGTTTAGATTGAAAATGTCCCCCACAATCTCCTGTGTGTGGAGGGTGACCGGATGCTGGGGGCACCGTGCTCATCCATGGATCATGCATGGAGGGTTTGCGGCACTGCTAGGAGGTGGGGCCTGGTGGGAGGCGGGTCACTGGGGGTGTGGCCTGGAAGGGGTATTCTTGTCCCTGCTGCCTCCCTTCTCTTTCTGCTTCCTGGCCGCCATGGGAGGAAAAGCTTTTCTCTGCCATGACCTTCCACCATGATGTTTCTCCCTACTGCCAACTGTAGACTGAATCCTGTAATAACTGTGCTGGGCCCAGTGGCCAGGCCTGTCATCCCAGCCCTCTGGATGGCTGAGGCAGGAGGATCACAAGTGTAAGCCCAGCCTGGCAACCTCGTGAGACCCGGTGTCACAATTATAATGATAAAAATGAAGTGGGAATGTAGCTCCAGAGTGAAGGTCCCAGACTCAGTCCCTAACACCACCAAAAAAAAAGAAATACAAACAAATACAGACCAGCAAACAAATAAATAGACTTCCCCTCCTCCAAACTATGGGTGTTTTGCCCCCGTGATGGGAAAGTAACTGTAACACTTGCTACCCTCACGAAGTTTGCATTTTCTGATCATGGATACAGCAGCTGTGGCTTGCAGAGATACATCCGGGGACCTGTTCATTCAGGACTCAATCAGACGTCACCTGCCTCTTTTGTTGTCCCACATTTCATAATCAGCTGCTTGAGGAACACAGCCCTGGTGGCCTTCTCCTTCCCCTTGGGTGATGGTTCCGAAGCCACCCCCTCGTTGGGCAGAGATAGATCACTCCAGGCCCAAGCGGTAAACCACAGTAATAACAGCAGTTTGCATTTACCCCAGGAGTCCCTTGTGAGAGGGCCCACGCTTGTTTATGACATGCAATGGAGAGTTAAAAGCAGGGAGGGGAAGTGGTGGCTTTCTGTTATTACCACCTGCCCGCCATGAAAGAAGCCAGGATGGAGCTGCTCTTCAGGAAGCCAGTTAGTTAGGAAACCACCGGCACACAATATTTATCGTGAGAAGAAAACTGGCAGTCCGCACAGAGCTGCAGTAATATTTTTAATACCAGCAGAACGTTTCTGAATCGGAACAAAGGGATGCTTTTTCAATCTTCTCAAATAACTTCTGGGCTTATGGTACAAATTTCAAAGAGCAAGATGCTGCCGAGACTCTAGCCACAATAACAGAAAACAAGAAAGTCATTGGCCAGAATTTATATTCAGGGGGTTTGGGAAACCTGCACTGACATTCAAAAAATACCTTTGTGTCATGAAATATGAATTTCTCTATGCTGTCATAGCCTGTGGGTTTGAATTCTGATATTTCTTTTTCTTTTGAGGCATTGGGGATCCAACCTGGGGCCTTCACACTGAGTTATGCCCCTAGCCAAGTGTTTAGTTTTGAGTTTTGAAATGATTTTTCTAAAGTTGTTAAATTGTCCAGTCTGGGCTCAAACTTCCAACCCTCCTGCCTCAGCCTCCTAGAGTGTTGGGATTACATAGGCCTGTGCCACCAGACCCAACTGAACTTTTTTTTTTTTCTGTAAGTGAACTTAGGCAAGTGACTTTGCTTTTTAGATCAGAGTGTTTTTAAATGTATGAAATGGAGATAAAATGTTACCATTTAGATCATGCTAAGAACTGAAAATAAAGAATGGGAAATTCTTATCACAACCCATGCATTTATTCCCAGTTTTAACAACTGTTCTGGTTTGCATTGTCCAAAACATGGTACCAATGAGGATGTTGCTGCTGTTGGTGATGACCATGACCAGTTGAGGAAGAGGAACAGGTGTACGTGCATTGGAAAGTTGTCACCCAAAGTAGCTCTTCTGCCCACTGAAGAAATAAATAGCATGAGATCACTCAAGACACATCAGGCATGGAAACTGTCTAAAAAGTTGGGTTTAGGCTCAATAAATCGAACAGACTGACAAAATCTGACTGCTGAGGATGCAAATGGTTTCCACTTATGAATTGTGAGTCTGCCTTATCGGTAGTTAGTGTGTGATTGATTAGTGATGCCTGGCACAGTGTGGGCCACAGCTAATAATATACATGTTGTGGGTTTATGAGTTCTGGTGAAAGAAACCCAGGTGGGGTTTTCATGCTTCACAACTATGGATTTATTCAAGGTCTGTTATTTTTTTTTTTTGAGGGGTTGGGGGGCTGGAATGAGTCTGGTTCATCAATTTTGAGAGCAATCTCTATCTATTTCTCCTCTTTGTCTCTCATTCCTTCAGCACACAAACAGTTCTTCAGGGCTCAATGGAGATTTGTTCAATCAAATTAAACATCTCTTTCCAGTAGTGATGAATCAGTATTTCTAGTGTTGTGTTCTTTCTTTTATTCCTTATCTTAGGAAGAACTCTGGGAAAACCTTCATCTGTATGCTGCGGTCTTCGGGAATGCATGAGGGAAAATAAACAACCCACACGCAAAAGATTACCGGCCGCGTATCGCTTGCTCCGTAGACATACATCTTTGTGAAGTGTTGGTAAATCTATTTGAGATGCAACTTAAAGACTGCGGTTGTGGCTCGTCCTACAAAGCTGTGATTTGCTTTTCCAAAGTCACCTCTGTCTTAGGTCAACTCCCAAGATTTGAAATGCAATTAGGTCACGGCCTTCCCATTTCTCCCTGGTTGTTGTGGCCATCTGGATGACAAGTAGAACGGGGAAGCACTTAGGATGTTATTTTATCCTGGGGTCTTTCCTTTGCCCCTTTCTCTTCTAGGAAGACTCACAGAATGTAGAGGCAAGACCCTTGTGAAGATCTGTGCCCGCTGTCCCATGAGTCATAAGGTTCCCTAGTCTACTGGTGGGTGTAGGCACTGTTCTGGGCTCTGTGTGAATTCTAGGTGCTCTTTCCTCTCACGCTTTCGGGTGATTCTTTCTCTAGGCTTAGGTGGCTGCCTTTTGCTAAGAACTCGCAGGGACCACTACAAATGTCTCTCCTCTCTGGTACTCTGCCTGGCAGGCTCCACTCCTGTGGCTTTCCTGGCCTCGTAGACCCCATCTCCTCTACTCCAAGGGTCTCTAAGGCTTTTCCTGGCCTCCCTTGCTCAGCAGATTCCAAAGAACTCTGTCAAGGTGTAAGATTTGTAAGGCAGGACTGGGTTGTTTTCTTCCTCGTGGGAGAGCCCCTTCCCTCTCTGCCCACTGTCCATTGTCTTGTAAGCTGTTGCTTTTCCTGACTTGCTGGTTTCTGCAGTTATTTCAAATGCGAAGGTAAATCTGGTCCTTAGTACTCCACGTTGCGCAGAAATAGTTAGGAGGAATAACACCTGAGTCTTTTTGGAATCACAAATCCTGCATTGATTCAGTTCAGTTTTACTTAAACAACTCGCTTTCTAGGTATTTTCATGAATGGCGACAGACACAGAATCTCTGAACTTAAAACGGGAAGAGGTCTTCAAGGTCACCTGGCCCTGCCCTCTGAGGAACTTATCGACACACCACGATGCCAGATTCCACCTTCTGTGACTTTTTTTTTTTAACACAGAGCCCTCCTGTATCAAACAATTGTTCCTGCATTCTTGCCTTTATAGTTTATATCTACACGGTGGTGGAGGAGGAATGTGGAAGCAGTACAGTGTGAGATGTGTATTAAAAGCGTTAGCTTCAAACATTGGGTCTGCTACTGAGTAGCTCTGAGACTTGAGGCAACTTGCTTAGCCTCTCTGAGTCAGTAGAGTGGAGAGTTAAACAGGTTCCTGGGAGAGTGGTTGGGGGTGTGAAGGAGGCACAGCCATTGTCTTATGCCACGCCTTGGGCATAGTACTCAACAAATAGTAGCTTATTTCTGGTCTTACAATCAGATGGGGAGAAAAGCCCTCCCAGTGCTGACTCTGGAGGATTCAGGGGCTTGGGGCGTGGGTGGGTTGCTTCCATGGCTCCTGCCTGGCAGTGAGGATCCAGGCGTCACAACCACACCAGCAAGGCTAAGAGCCTTATTATTTATTTATTTGAGACAGGGTCTCACTCTGTTGTCTAGGCTGGTCCTGAACTCACTATATAGCCCAAGTTAGCTCTTTAATAACCTCAGCTTGACCAGCTCAGCCGGCTCCTGATTCAGCTGTCCTGAATCTGGGGCCTGACAGGACCTCTCCTCTGGCTTTGGGGACATGGACCCCTTGAGTAGTGACTTGTGTTCATAACAAGCCCAGGTGAATACAACCTTGAGAGCATCATCTTCTACTCACCGAGTTCTGCCATTTATTTATTTTTTTTTACCTCCAGCTGCTGTACTGGGTCCTTCAAGGGGCACTATAGGGCCCGGTTTTTCCGAGTGACTTCAGTGTGGGATAAGTCCAATGTTGTCACTTCTGCTTTTTACAGTCCTTTAAAACGCCTATAATCTACTATCTTATTTGGAATAAAACAAAAATTCCATACTGTATCCTAAGACTCCTACATGGTCTAGCCTTGTCTTAATGATTTTTTCCTTTTTCTTGCCTATATTCTAAGCTCTAGAACAAATAAGCCGTTTCCTGTCCCGGGTCCTTTGCACTTGCCCTCCCTGGCCCCTGGCCCGCTTATTCTTCCAAGTGATTTCCTTTTTCTGTGTATTTTCGGTCTCATCCTTCATTCCTTACTCACGTATTAATTGCTTTAAAGTGGTGATCTCCAACCTTATTGACACCAGGGGTGGGTTTAGACAAAGATTGTTCTCTGAAGGTCAGGAGTAGGAGAGGAGAGGGTCCCTGCTCTGTGGCAGGGTTTTGGAGGATCAGGTAGAAATGGCCAACCGCAGCAGAAGGGAAGCAGGACATGAAGCTCCACCTCCTGTCAATCAGCAGCACCATTAGACCCTGATAGGATGTGCTGACAAGAGGCGGGGCTTCACTCACCTCTCCTCGGTCCAGGTGACCTGTTCTTTTCAGGCCACGGACCAGCACCGGGTCCTCAGCCCTGAGGTCAGGGCCTCCTGCTCTAACGGATCTTCCCGAGGCTCTAAAATGCTGTTTTGATACATGATGTGTCTTATTAAGAGTCACTATTATTTTATAGCTGACGAAACTGGGGCTTTAGAAAGTGATGTAACCCGCACAAGAGCCCACAGCTGGTAAGCAGTGGGACTGCAATCGAATCTGCAGGCCAGTGCCAGTCCTGTGTTTTACATAAGTCTTAACATTTTTTTTTTTCATGAGGGGTTTATTCTTCTTCTTGAGAGTCGTTTAGGGTCACATCACTCGGTGGCGTACCTCCTTCAGCAAGGCATGCTTGGCCCGCCTGAGTGGGGTGTGAGCAGACATCCTGGCCCCGAACGGAAGTCTTCTCTCTCCTGCAGGCCAGCATTTCTTCCACTTATCTTATTACAGACACAATTGGAAATAGCTCATGCTGTGAAGGGACCAAAATTGCCAACACTAAACTTGTCTGCTTTCTAAAGCGGTTTGTGAAATGAAACGGGTAGCATGTTTCCCCCTCAGGCTAATCCAGGATAGTGGTAAAAACAGGTTGCCACTCCCGGCACAGACATTATTCCCCTCGCCCCCATTTGTGGGGCCCAACCTGACTCTGCGGAACCTTCACCCATATCCACTCTCATCCAAATCCAATATCTCTCCTTTTAAATTCCTGACATTGGACTCTGTCTCTGGTTGAGACTGTCAACACCAGGCGTTCTGAGGACAGAGATGGCCGTAAAAAGCCTTTCTCTTCCTTCTCAATTCCTCAGAGCTGCTGGACTCTATCAGCGAGAAGCTAGAAAATGAATATTAGCTTGGAATTGAATTAACTCAAGTTCACAGCCCAGAACTTCTACTCAGTAGGTCAAGGAATGTGAGAACACTAATTACTCCTTTCTGAGACCCAGCTGCCTTCCTCATTTGTAAGCTACGGGCCTTACAAGCTAGTTCGAAGAAACACAAGAGATAATAAATGTGAGGTCATGTGGCATCTGAGTAGCGAAGATGGTCAAAAGCCTAGAGACCCCATTGGTACTGGTTGCGTTGGCTGCCCATGGACAAATTATTTATTTTCTTGGTATCTTGGTTAAGTTCATCTGTATGATTGAGGTAGTAGCAAATCCTTTGGCATGAGGTGGGGGTGTGAATTTCATGAGTTAGTTCGAAGAAATTCCTTTATAACAACTGTTGTAGTGCAGTAAGAACTCAGCCAGTATCATCATTACTATTATTCTAGTTGATATAAAACTTTTCACACTGCCAAAAAATGATAGTTTTGATTCTTATCCTTTGTGCACCACTTGTGTAGGACTTCAAGATCCATCCCTGTTGCTGGGATGGAAGAAGATTTGAGCGACAGGATCATTCTTCCTCACCCACCCTGGGCACTTATTTTTTGAGGTTCTCTTTCACTAGGATGAGTTGTTCCCAGAATGTACTTGGGTCCCCTACAAATGGCATGTCCCCTACACACTCCAGGCATTCCCTGACCTAAACAAAACCCCAACTAATTGGAAATATGCAAATTAGAATCATGAGATGCAAATTCTTAGAATGCCTACAGGGAAAGATTCAACACACCAAGTGTCAGAGAGAGGGTGGAACAAGTGGTACTTTCCAATGGGAGGATCCAACGGTGCAATTGTTCTAGAAAAGAGTGCGTCAGATAAAAATTTAAACATAGATTCTTATAAGACTCAGCAGTTCTGGTCTTAGCTATTTATCCCCGTGAGGTGAGAATGGAAGTCCATAAGCAGACTTGTGCGTGAATGTTCAGAGTAGCCTTGTTTACAAGGTCCCCAAATTGCATACACCCCAGGTGTCCATCACCGAGTAACTAGAAAATGAGTCCAGACTGGTATTGTGCAGTTACAGTGAGCCTCGTACTGCCACCAGTAACTATGCAGGTGGGTCCAAAGAGCATCCTGGGAGAGAGGAACTCATGGCAGTGATAAAAGACAGCAGGAGTCCATTCATAAGGTGTTGCGGAAGGGGAAACACTTGTCTATGGTCAAAAAAGTGATACCAATGGCTGCCAGAGTAGAGACTTGGGTGTTTGCGTGGTGACTTCGAGTGACAGCATATTCGATGTCTTGGTGAGGATGGTGGTAGCTGTGAAAAAAAGCCCAAACCAAAATTCACTTCCAACTCAGAGTGCTAGAGAGGAAGAAATGTTGACTCAAAGGTAGAACAACTTCGTTATCGACTAATCATTGAACCCGAGTGTGACGTATAGCACTGGCAGTCCGCTTGGAAATTACAAGAACAGAAAGAAACCCCACCTTTGCCTGTAGCCCAGCAGGGACCGCCATTGCATGCGTGCTGTCAAGATAAGCAAGAAGTGGTGGCCCTTGAGTAAGAGGACTTGATGGTGACGTTTTTCAAAGACAGTGCAGCCTAGACTCACTTCTTACGTGGGGCGGGCATCTGTGCTCTCTCATTAGCCTTCTCCAAAGGGAAAAAAGCTTCTATCTTTACGGCAGGAGGTAGTTGGTAGCTGGGAGTTGGACGTTTGGCTCCCACCCTCCTGCATGAAGTGCTTATCGTACTTTGTGGAGATGGCGCCCCAAACCCTGACAAAGAGATTCCTGGCTCCTAATGCAAGCAACAGGCTCATGTGGCTTTTATAGAGACTTGCATACCTTTTAGAGCGACAGAAAGAACTCACAATTACAGTTGGTGCTCTGTGTCTGTGGGTGCCATGTCTGTGGCAACTGTGTTGAACATGTACAGAACTTTGTCATGTCCTTGGTCCCTAAACAATATGGTAGAACAACTATTTGCATAGAATGTGCACTGTAAGTAGGTAGTATAAGTAAGCTAGAGAGGATTTAAAATATACAGTGGGATGTGCACAGGCTATGGGCAAATACTAGTCCATTTTATAGACGGGAGTTGAGCATCTGTGCATTTTTGTTACTCATGGAGGGTCCTGGAACTAATCTCCCCCAGATTCCAAGAAATGACTGCTCATGTTTTCTAAAGTAAATTCTCCAAGAAAAGTGGGAAGTCTTTTCTCTTGTTTTCTTTTTGATTTGATTAATTGATTCGTTTATTTGAGACAAGGCTCACTCTGAGCCCAGGCTGGCCTTGAACACATGGCAGTCTTCTTAGCCTCCCAAGTGCTGGGATTACAACTGTATGCCACCACACCTGGCTTAAGTGGTGTTGGGGAAATGAACTCAGGGCCTTGAGCTTGCCAGACAAGCGTTTCAACTGCTGAGCTACCCCTCCAGCCCTTTTCTCCTATTTTCAACAGGGATAATGAAGCCTTACATTGAAATTTGTGTTCTCTTGTTTAGGGGCATATGTTTGTCCAATTTATCAAACTATGTACTTAAAACATGTGCATGCACCATAGTGTATGGAAATTATACCTACAAATGTAACTTAAAACATGGCATCATCTGAAATACTTCCTGGTGTTACAAAAGACACTTCAAAAACGTGTCTGTGATTTCCTTGAAATTCTCACAAATTTCTCTGAGTTATTTTCACTGTATTAGCGGTCTAAGAAAAGTTGCAGCTGGGTTATACTCAGGTTACTATATCTCCTATGAAAGAAATCCTCTTAAATTTTTGTGGTAAAAGAGCCTAATTCCTTGAAGTAACAGAAAAAAATGCAATTCAAAGGGAGTTTTGAAGAGAACATTAACATAATGTAATGCCTACCATTCCACGAAGTGTATTGTAATCTGGGAGTTTTTTTTTCCTTTCTTTTTCTTACACCTTTCCAAAAGTGACTCTGTTATATCCGACATTTTTTGCTAGGTGCTGAGAGTCTGATGGCAGAAAAACACCGATGTGGTCCCTGTCCTTGAGAGGATTATCATCTGGCAAGGTAGACAAGTATTGAACAAACCATTATACTTATGCCTGTTTAGTTATATTGCAGTAAGTGCAAAGAAGAATTTTAAGGTTTAATGAAAGTGTGTGTGTGTGTGTGTGTGTGCATGCACGCGCCTGTAGTGTTAGAGAAAATATTTGAAACTCAGGAAACCTAGGCCTTTGTGAGTGTTCCACTGAGCTGCCATCCCTTTCTCCTCCCCACCCCAGCTCACTCTCTTGGGTTTTGATGACTAAATGAACGGGATAAAAGTTGCAGAGAACACGCCAATCCTGATAGCTGTCTCCTGGTGTCTGTGGAGCTGACACTTGTCCCTTCCTTGCGGTCTCTCAACCCCACCAGCAGCCTTGCGACCAAGTGCCTTTTGCTTTACCTTATTCTAAAATCGGTGTGTAGTACCTGCTGGCTCAGTATTTCTCAAACCAAGTGGGATTTTGAATCACTGGAGAGACCGTGCTAAAAATGCAGATTCTGATTTGGTAAGGCTGAGGTGGGGTCCAAGAGTTTAGATATCGTAACCCTCCCAAGTGAAGTCAGTGGTACCTGTGCAGACCACAATTTCGGGGACAAGTCCCTGGGGGAATGCCCTCCCTTGAGTCAGAAGAGGTTAGAGAAAAGCCCAAAGGTGACACTTTGCCAATGGCCAGCTGTTATTTCTAAGTACAATCTTGGGTTCCCACGCTGGGGATCTGGGGTGGGTTTGAGGGCTTGGCGCTGCCAGCTTCCCATTAAGGAGAAGTCATCATGTCTACCTACTCTATACTGAGCACTCACTTTATGCCAGGTGCTGTCAGAAAGCCTTAAGGAGTTGCCTGGGACCTCGTGGCGAGGAAGGGACGAAGTCTGCATGCAATTCCTGATCTGTCTGCTGCTAGAAGAACCTTCCTCCCTTGACTGTAATTTATAGTTTGTTTGAAACTGTGCTTCAAACGTGCTTTTTCTTTTAAGAGTCAGATGGATGAAGGACTCAAGCTTCTAGGAAACAAAGAACAAATCACCTGGCAACTACCTCTGCGATTCCGTGAGCATTTTCGTGTCCGTGGTTTTCACTGTCACGGCTGCCTGTGCCAGGTGGGCTGGGGCAACAGAATCAGAATTCCTGTTAAAACCCTACCTGTAGGAGGCCTCACCTGACTTGCTTAACTCATCCAGTCTCAAATTCTTCATCTCTAAAATAGGATTGCAATTTTTAGATTTCAATATTTGCAAGCGTTAAGCGGGGATGCAGGCTTGTCATTAGGCGCAAAGTGGCTTGGCCAGGTTAGTGATTGTGGGGTGTCCTTAGTCTATGGTTATCAGCAGAATCTGTTGGCTTAGCCAGTGTGCTGGGTTAGGAGGTCATGGGTCAGTGCAGGGTGAGTTGGTCACATAAGGACACTTGGGTCTCGTTAGTGGCTTCTGAGCTATAGGATGGCTCAGTTCTTATTTTTTGCTGGTTGTCAGGTGACGCTTCTTGGAATCAGGCAGCCACACAAATGCATCGTGCTGTTCTAGTGTCGCCTTTGGAAGACACTTGATCATTTCTGGCCCCATAGATATGTTCAAGATCTGTCTCACTGAAGTCCTCAGCAAAAAGGGTGATTTGTTCTCATCTACGCCCTCTGAATCTGAGGTGCCCCTGAGGGGACCTGGCATGGTCTCAAGGGAAGCAGGGATGATTTATAAAGAGAGCAGCGACGTAACTGTCTCCATGACCCGACGTGTCTCCCACTTCTTTTCATTTGTCAAGAAAATTGATCTGGATTTGCCATCGAAACCCAACAGCCACGCTAGCACAAGAGGGCTGAGGAGGGGGAGAAGGGAGAGGGAGTCTGGCCAAGCCTCTCTCAATCCTAGACTCGTTCTGGCTTGTGTCATTTTGGGGTTGTGCCCACAGCCTCATAACTCCTTAGAGTCTGGAAGGGCAACAGGGCGCCATCTGTTCTCAAGAAAAGTCATGTGCAGGATGAAACAGGGAAAAATTTTTGTGTTTCCCTTTCAGCTGGCTATCAGCTGACGACGAGTCTGCTCAGACAGGGGAAGGACGGTCCTTGCGCTGTGGCGAAGCTTCTAACGGGGGAAGGCCTATCAGCATGTCACCTGGTTGGCAGATAGAGGAAAAAATTGGGCCTGCACTCTTGTGTGGCAGCCATTACCTGGGACAGATCTAACGGCTCCCAGGCAACAGGGTATGAACTCTCCAGCTTGCCACAGTCTTCACCCTTCCCTGTTGCTTCTTACACACAGACCTGCAGCGTGGCTCTCTGACTCTCACCAGTAGGTAGGTTTTTAATTTATTTTTTCCCTATGGTCTCTTCTCCCCATTCTTCCCCTCCTTGATGTTTTCTTAATTTCTCTGATGTGTCCCTGGTACTCTACTTCTTCCTCTCAACCTTACGCCAAAATTTCAGTTTTTTTTCTATTTTCTACTGGCGTATGTTTGTGAGACATAGTAATTCACTTTGGGGTTTGGTACCTATGCGCATCACGTCTTAACGGTTTTTGTCTCCCCTTATCCTCCCCACTTTCCCTCTTATACCTTCCCCATCACCTTTTTCTAGCTCTACGAGCTCTACTTTTCTATTTCCTATCATATGTCCTTTATTTTTTTCTGATTAATATTTTGAGTTTTTCATATAAGAGAAACGATGTGATGTTTTACTTTTTGTGACTGATTTATCTTACCCAATATTGAGGTCCCCAAATGCATCTATTTTCCTACAAGTAACTTGAACTCACCTTTCTTTGTGGCTGAGTAGTACTCCATTAGATCAAACTAGAGGGATACAGGTATACTTATGTTTATAGTAGCACAATTCATAACAGCTAAATTGTGGGCGTGGCCGATATGCCCTTTGACAGATGAATGGATAAGGAAAATATGGTATACGAGAATTTCAGCTTTTCAAGTTCTACCTGATTTCCCCTGCTGAGGCTTTGGGATAAATAGAAAGCCAAGGTCCTCGGGTACTGGACTAGAAAGGAAGAAGGAGGTGACCTTTCCAGTGAAGTCTGGAGAAACAACTCTAAGACAGAGCTGTCTTCTGGTCCTCACAGGACATCACTTTGTGTATTTCCCATGCGTCCGGAGTCTAAATAAACATCCATCTGCCGTCCGCCTTTTCTACCCTCCCTCTTTGTCCACTGTCTTTAAGGTTTCTCTTCACTACATAGTTGGTACTAAAGTAATACAGTTCTGCATTTTCATCATTCTGATTCACTGGTGAGTACGAGTTTCCCCATTCTATTAAAAATGCTCATAAACCTATTTCTAACAGCTGCATACTCTCACTCACATAACTAGCACCATATGACTGGGACCTTGGGTTGTTTCCTGTTCTCTGTATTGCAAATAACATCAGACCCAAAACTCCGTGTGTCTGAATATTTTCTTATGGTATTTTCTAGAAGGGATCTTCTAGATGAAAGAAAATTAAAAGCTGTGGGTGAGATTTCCGCTGCACTGATGCAGTGAGGGCTTGGTGCCCTTCCCAAGGAGCTGGGAGGAAGGTGGCACCAGCATCGGGCTGATAAATGGGGGATGCTTGGACCTTACCGAAATGGGAAGTATGGCCAGATTTTTTTTGAGATTCCCACAGAAGTGTAATTTATTCCAGGCTTAACGATTTGCTGAAATTGACTTTTTGTCCGCAGGAGTCATCGCCCAAACAGCCATATCAGATCGCTTAAAAAGTCACTCTTTTCTTCTCCTTGAATCTGTAAGTTTTATTTTTATTGAGAAATGATAATTGTATAGACATATGGAGTACAATGTAAAATTCCAGCGCAGTACTGTATACACTCTGGAGTGATCAAATCTGACTGCATATGTATCCGGGGCCTCACACACACTTCTTGGCGGTGGGAACCTTTGTGGCCCTCTCTTCCAGCAATTTTAAAGCAGATAGTCCCTTAGTATGAGCCCTAGTAGCTACAGTCAACTTTCTATGCAGTAGATTTCCACAATGTATTTTTCCTGGTCACAGGAAGCTTCCTACCCTTCGGTGAGCACCTCCCCTTCTCTATCCCCCAGTTCCCCAGCTGCTGCTAGCCACCGTTCTACTTTCTCTACTTTTGCGAGTTCCAGTCTCTAGATTCTCCACATAGGCGAGACCATATGTTACTTGCCTGTCTGTGCCTGGCTTATTTGACTTGGCGCAATGTCCTGAAGATTCTTCCACATCGTCCCTGATGGTGGAATTTCATCCTTATAAAATGCTGGCAGTGTTTATTGTGTACCTCACAGGCCACATTTTACACATTTACTTGTCTGTTGATGGACACGTAGGTTGTTTCCAAATCTCAGTTTTTCTGAAGAATCCTGCAATGATCAGGGACTGGCGATACCTCCCTGACATAATGCATTCAATGCCCTTGGGTGTACACTGGAAGTGTGGGCATTGGAATAATCTCCCTTCCCTTCCTCTTTCTCCTCCACTCCTCTCTTCCTGTCTCCTCCCGTTGCTCCTGTCTGCTCCCAATAAATACCACGGGGTGGATGCCTACAGTGGACCAGGCACCGTACAAGGCTCTTTGCATTGTTTTGCTTGTAGTCCTAATGCTAATCGCACTGGTGGTTATCACCGCTGCTATTTCATGTGCTGGAAAGGCAAATGGATTGAGGTCACCCAGGGCGTGGGCACTGCCCTCCTGGCAGCCTGCAGCACAGCCAGCTCTGCCTTCCATCTCAGTCCTTTCTTGCTGCATCTGGTCTGCTAACAGGGCAGCTTACTGGGCAGCCTGCCCTGCACTAGCTCAGCAAAGCCCCCTCTTCCTCCACCTGGGGGCCTTGTACTTCCTGTGGGGTCTTCCAGAAATGACCCTGTTTGGTCTCCTTAAGAGCAGAGGCTGGTTGCTAGCACCTCCATGTTCTCAGGACCCAGTACTTTATATAAAACTATGTGGCTGGGCCCTGTGGTGCATGCCTATAGTCCCAGCACTCTGAGGGGCTGAGATAGGAGGATTGCAAGTTTGAGCCTGACATGAGCAACTTAGCAAAAGCTTGTCTCAAAATAAGCAAGCACCACAACAAGAACTGGGGATATAACTTGTGAGCACGCTGGGCTCCATCCACAGTGCCACACGTACACACACACACACACACACACACACACACACACACACACACACTGACCTGAATCCTGCTGGGGTCCCTTGAGGTTGTCTCCCCTGGGCTTCAGAGCTTGTAGGCATGGCTATCATTAGTGTATAATATCCAGAGCCTCCCGCCCTCCTGCTCCAGGACAACTTCTGACAGTCCCCAAATTCATTTGTATCTAGATCAGGAAGGCCTAAGAGGCAAAATCCTCTTTCAGTGCGATCATAGGAACAGGACAAGGACAGCACATATCTCTGTTCTCATAAATTACAACACTTCTTTCCCTTGAAACTGAAAGATGGCACAGTGGACTGGCCTCGGCGAGCACACGCACTGTCCCCCCCATCTAGGGAGCTTGCAGGAGTTAGTGGTGGGCAAAGCGATTTTGCAAGTGCTTTTAATTCCTCCTAGATTCTTCCCCCTCCCCCCAGGAAAGACATGACGTTAATGGGAGGAGGTAGATCCCACGGGTGCCTGGTGGAAACAGCTGGCATGAGGTATGTTCCGTGTCTGACTCAGGATTGGCTCCTTCCCCTTGGTGCAATTGTCAGAAAGGGACCCAACCTTTCCAAGTTTTCCCCTGTCTAGAATGAGACAAGGCTTCATACGCCAAATGATTGCTTTGGGGATTTGATGCCTGTGGTTTAGGTGATGGAGGCCGCGATATTAATTACTGACTTTTATTTCTTTACGAGGTAGAATCTGCGCGTCTATGCTCACAGCCTGTTTTCGGTTGCCAGAGGTTTTCCACAGAAGGCTCAGCCTCTCTCTGTCTGGAGCGATTAAAACCAGCTTCTCGTTTTCTGTCTCTGGCCCAGCACATTTTAGGCATAATGTGAGAAGATGGGAAAACATATAGGTGATATAATTTTGTGAGCTGGTCATGCTAAGCCATGAAAGAAAAATCAAAATGTAAGGATGAAAAGAACGGAGGGTGGCATTTGAATAAAGTGATGAGGCTGGAACTTCTCAGGGGAGGTCGCGTTTGACCACGCCGTGCCTTGAGGGATGTGTAGGAACCAGCCACGTGGGGCTTTGTTGCAAGGTAGCGCATGGTAAGTGCTGAGGCACCGGGGCCGGGGGAGGCTGGTGGCTCCCAAGACTACCCAGGAGGCAGTTGGCAAGGCAAGATGATGTCGGAAAGGTGGGCAGGACATTGGTAGGTGTGTGCGAGTCTTTGGTAAGGATCCTTGCTGCGTTTGTAAATTGTTTCCTAAAACTCGGCTGTGGTGAAGAATCCTACCATGAACAGCGAGAGACGTTTATTTCTCTGATGTCTTGTATTTCAATGCCTTTGGATGTACACCTAGAAATCTAGGCATCAAAATAATCTCTCTCCCTTCACTTGGTGTCTTTTCCTCCCTGTCCTCCTGCCTTTCCTGCTCTGCCCGTTTCTGACCTATGCCGAGGGAGGAGCACCTTGGCCGGGCATTGTCCACGGCTCTTTGTCTACTTACGCACACGGGGAGGACCGGGTGGGAGGAATCTGGGTAGGGAGAGGTGGAAAGGACTCTTTCTTTGTAAGCAGCATCCTAGCTGTCGAATGGGGATCAGAGGCAAGAGCACAGAAGTAACAGGAGCCCGGAAGGCCTCTCTGGACCCCCCAGAGAGTCTTCCAGTGGTCCAGTGGGAAGAAGACGAGGAGCGCATACAGGGATGCCGCAGCAATGTGGCTCCGGCGTGGCCAGCGTGGGTGGGTGTTGGGGCTGTTTTCAGTGAGTGTGTGTGCAAGCACATGTGTGTTTATGCAGGATTTTTTCAGTTACTGCATAGGGAATGAAGTTTGCGTGTGTGTGTGTGTGTGTGTGTGTGTGTGTGTGTTTGTGTGTGCAAAAGAGAGAAACAGACATGGTTGGACGGAGACCCGTGCTCTGGGAGAAGGCGGGCGAGGCGCAGCCGGGCGGGGGCCGGTCCCGCCAGATGGGCCACCCACGATTCCAGATCCATGAAGAAACTCATCAGAGTGGATTCTCCCGGAAACGCAATATAAATTCAGCACACGGATGAGCGGACCCTGCTCTTGTTTCTACTCGACGCGAGGACAATTACAGCTAAACACCTTGGAGAAAGTTCTCCCGTCTCCAAGTTTGCTAATTCTATTTCTAAAATAGCTCTCGAGTCTTCGCTGGCTCCTAGCAGGGATAATTAAAACTAATGAAGTGAATTTCAGGGTGTGCATCAGAGACTGCACAAGGAAATCGGACGGTGATTACAGAACGCTGTAGGTTCCTTCAAGGTAACTGGCAAGGGACCTTCCCTCATTGGTACGCCCAGAGGTGTGGGCGCCACTCTCCTGAGGCTGGCAAACAGTGCAGAGAGCGATCCATATGTGATGCCTGAGAGTTTGGGATTCTTCATTACACCTTAAGACTGCTAGGGTTTTACCTACTGGTCACACAAGGCGCCAGACAGTGTGCATCTTCTATCCTGACTCTGAATAAAGAACTGAAGAGATGAGGGGTTAGAAAGGGAGAGAGGGTGGGAGGCAGAAAGAAACAAACTCACTTGTGTGTGTATTTTTAATAGAAATATTTCTCGAGCAGCTATTATGTGCTAGACCCTGTTATGGGCCAGGCAGTGTTCAAGACACTGAAAGCACATGAAAAAAATAGACAAGTCTTGGTTCTCACGGCCTCCATAATCTGGCTGGGAGAAGGAAACACAGGGAAAATACTGGTGGTAAGGGGTGTGCAAGAATAAAGATAGAAGACAAGTCAACGGGAGATGGGGGAGGGGGTGTCACAGAAGGCTTCCCAAAGGTTGCCAGTTGTAAGCTGAGCTCTAAAGATAAGAAAGAAACCCATCTGAAAATCAAAAGGAGATGCTTCTGATGAAGGGGCTGGGGAGTGCTGGAGTCTAACAGAGCCACAAGACCCTGTGGCTGAGCTGGGCTTTGTGGGGGGTTGGAGTTCAGATGGCTTTTGAGTCAGGATCTCGCTCTGCAGTCCAGGATGGTCCTGAACGCACTGTGGAGCCCAGGCCTGGCATTGAACACACAGCAGTCCTCCTGTCTCAGCTTCCTGGGCACTGGGATTACAGGCAAGCCCCACCATGCCCTGTTTATGAGGTGCTGGGGAATTGAACTCAGGTGCTCTAACCACTGTGCTTTGCCTCAAGTCCGGAGAGGTTTTTCACTAACCTAAAATTCCATGTGTAGGGGCTAAGAGAGAGGAAGTGACTCTCCAGCTCACACTCGCAGCGAGTGCCGGAGGTGCTGTCCACACGGGGTGGCTTGCTGTCTTTTCAGCAGTGCAGCTGATACTTAAGAAGGGGCAAACAACAACAACAACAACAACAACAACGACAACAACAACAACAATAAAACAAGACCTGTTGTGTGTCACCATTCATGGTCCTTATTATCACGTGCTCTTGGGACGCCTATCTAGCAGTCTGCTTTTACATTGATCACCAACTCCTTGAGGGCAGGACCGGGGACTTAGCCACAGCTGGGTCACCCTTGCCCAGCATGGAGCGCGGCTGCTGGACAGGGGATGTGGCCTTGACGGAAACACACCTGCATTAGGGCCACCTGTCACTCCTCCATCCCACATGATCCTTCCAGTGACACGTACTTCCTGTGTGCTCACAGAAGGCTCCTTTTTCTCTCACACGGAAAAGCTGTTCCTGCCCATGGGGGGATAGAGACGACAGGATCTGCATTCCACTGGGTTCTCCCACCCCTGAGCCTCACCCTCTGCGAGGAAAGCTTTTCATCAAAACAGGACGAGAGCGACAAGTTGTATTTGGCGTCACTCAGGTGCCCACACAAGCCCTAAACATAGCACGAGTGGGGAGAGAGACTCCGAGGCAGAACAGGAAACTTCTCTGAATTCATTCTGTTTCCAGCTTGCGAGACAGCGAGCTCGTGGTGGGCAAGATAATTAAACTGAGATATGGCCCAGCTAAGCACCAGAGTAGCTGTAATGGGAAGGTCAAAAAAGATCCAATGGAGAACCTTTTGGGGAGGTGGGCATAGTGATGTTCTTGGAGCAAGGTCTAATTATCTTGGCTGTGGCTGCTTCAGAGCTGGGAGACTGGCCTAAAAGAAAAAAAACTCCTGAGTCCACTGGCTCTGGTGAGATGGGTATTTAATAATAACAGAAGTAGGCAGGGATGTTTATAATAGCTTTGCAGTCAGTACATGCCCCAAGACGGCTCATCACTCTGTAGGAAAGTGATGGAGTGCGTGTGTGTGTGTGTGTGTGTGTGTGTGTGTGTGTGTGTGTGCATGTGCACTTCTTATCTTGGAACATAAATGGGCTGTAAGAATTGTGCTGGCCATGGGGGTGGAAGGGAAGTGTGGTATGGAGACTGTGACCCTTCCCGCATCTCCTAAGGGGCCTCAGGCAGGAGCAAGGCGGTGAGTGACTCCCGTGGACACAGGAGCGTGGTGTGGGCATGGAGGGGTATACAGCTCTAGGGATGTGCCCGCACTTAGAATAAAAGAGCAAGTCATATCCAGGGGCACTGTGGGAGACTCAGCCACTGCACACTTGCCACACTCTGCAATCGTCCTCTCGTGGTGTGAATCTCAGACACCTAAATCAAACCTTCCTTCTCCTCCTCCTCCTCCGTCCCTTTGAGCCCCTGCAGAGGCCACATGTGAGAAGGGAAGAAAGGGAGCAACCTCAGCTGATGCCTCAGGGGACTCCCAAATCCATTGGACCTGGATTCTAATTTCCCAGTCCCCTTTCTGCCTCAGCACGCCCTACGTTTCACCTACTACCACCACCACCACCGACTTTAAAACCATCATTATAATTTTGGGTCTAAAATTTCCCTCAAAACTCTGATGTGCTCGGAGGCGGGGCCTGATCAGAAGGGGTGAATCACGTGAGGCGATGTGTTCTCATTCCCAGTCCCCCCCTTTGCTTCCTGGATGCCAGGGATTGAGCAGCTGTCCTCTGCCATGCCTTTCGATCGTGTCCTTTCTACCCTGGAGACAGCCGACCACGGACTGACTCCTCTGGGAAGTGAGCCAAAGAAACCCTTTCACCTTTAGGTTGTGGTGTTGGGTATTTTGACCCAGTGACGGTGAAGTGTATTCGTATTCTTCTCGACTCCTTCTAAGGCAGAAATTTTCAACCAGGAGTGATTTTGCCCCCTTCCCCTCAGAGGACCTATGGTGACATTTTTAGTTGTGTGGAGAGCTGTTATTGGCACCTTGTGGGTAGAGTCCAGAGATGTTGCTAAACAGGGCAGCCTCACCCAGCAAAGAATCATCCAGCCCTGTTACAGTTCAGATCTAAAATGTTCCCTAAAGTTCTGTGTTAGAAAGGTGATTGGATCACGATGGTGAGATACTCCTCAGTGGATTCTTCCATTAATGGATTTAGTAGCTGAAAGGGTTGTTAAGAGTTGGGGCCTGGTTGGAGGTGGGCCACTGGGGTTGTGATCTACAAGAGTGTTTTTCTATCTCTGGATCCTCCCATCTCTGTGTGCTTCCTGGCCACCATGGGATGAATAACTCTTCCACCAGGCCATATGCTTCCTGGAGCCAGTCAGTCATGGACTGAACCCACTGGAAAGAGTGAACCAAAATGAACTGAGTGTCAGGTGTGGGGTCCCAGTGGTAGAAAAACCACTAAGGCAAGTCCCAAGGGTCAGTGGTGTGCCGAAGTTGAAAAGCATTGCCTTGTGGATAGAGAACTCGCGAGCCCCAGAGCACCTTATTTTTGGCAATTCAAGTTAGTATAAATAAAATGGGCAGATGTGTAAGAGGCAGGTGGCTTTAGTACAAAAGTATACGGACAATGTATAGATTGTACTACTCTGGTTACTGACAATAGGATAGAAGAAATTCCTACCAAGGACTCTCACATTTTGGAAAAATTGGCCTAAAATTATTTCCGGGGAAAATATTCAAGTTTCACTAAAACTTTGGGACAACAGTTGATTCCAAGGGCTAAAATCAGAAATGCAGTAGACATCAGAATACACAGAAACATGGCTACACTGAGAGCAACACAAGGAAAGGCACAAAACGAAATGCCCCACAGATCCCCCAAACGTGGGTTTGGGGGTGGAGATGGCTGAAGGGTGGAAATGGGCTGCACTGTGGCAGACTACTGATTTAGTGTGTGTGGAATGTATCTGGCTTCCTCTCTCCTCTCTCTCCCTTTCTCTCTCTGACTCAGTCTTTATTATTGTGTTTAGATAAGTGTAACGTTTTATTAGCAGCAGGATGAGGTTTCCCTCCACTCTTGGTGGGGGACTCTGTCAGGAAGACGGAGTCAGGAGACTCAGGTGCATCCTGTGTCCAGGGAGAAAGTCAGCATGCCACGAGAAGAACGTGTTCTGGAAAGACAAGGTTCCCAGTGATTTTAAAAGGGAAAACGCTATTTGCTTATAGATCAGTGGCCTCCACACTCTTCTGATTGGGTAACCCATTCATATTTTGGGAGGCATCCCTCCATAGTACATATGCTTTGCTAAAAAATTAAATTTTAAGCACACATTACTATGTTTATGCTACATATTATAAAACAAATGTAAAAATAGAAATAAAAAGGCAATGATCACACAAATACTTTTCTATACATTCCATTGAATTGTCCTGGTCAATTTCAGCTAATAACATGGTTGCTCAGAGCTGAGTCAAAGCAGCTAATGTGTGCTGCATCTGCCACATACCAGCTCTGTTCTGAGATTCTGCACGTGCTAGCTCACATTCACAACTTCTCCAAGAGGTAGGAACATTTGTAATTCCCATTTCACAGGTAAAGGGATAGAGGCAAGAGAAGTTAAGAAACTTTCCTAAGGTCACATACTAATCTGGCTCCAGAATGCCAGTATGACACTACACCATCTCCCATCTGTGGAAAATGAAAGCTTGAAGCTTCTTCCTGTATCAGAGGATGGAGTCAGGTGTGACAGACACAAGGCTGAAGGCTGTGTCGATAGAGTTTCCTCAAGGACAGAACAAGACTCTGGTGAAAGAACAGAAAATAGCAAAGTAGTCCACATTTTGGATGCCAGTCAGGGTGGAAGTTGCCATTATAAAACTATTCATGACTTTGAACATTATCTTAATTCCCTAAGTTTTTATTTTGCCACAAGGTTTTAGTATCCTCTACCGCGTGCCCACTCTCATGAAGAGTTCCGGACACCAAAATCCTCAAGCTAGGTAGGAGTGGGAGCACTCTACCCTTGCACCAACCCGTGTTTTGTAGACAGAATGTTGCAGACCTTCTCAGTGTCTTGAGCAACCACTAGGCTGGAATGATAGCTGGTAGGATCTGGCAGGTCATATGGTCCAGCCCATTCCCCCTAAGATGAGGAAGAGGGAGGGCAAGGGATTTGACTCAAGTCCTGTTAGGGTTTTGCCAGGGGCAGAACAACATTGGTGCCTAGGTCTCTGGCTTTTCTCATGCCTAGAGATCAGGCTGAAAAACATCTTTTAGGTTAAACAATTTAAATGACTAACCTTGCTCAATGATGGTAAAAGGGTCAATTTTTTTTGCTTTCTTTGAAATTTTGGGGGAGCTTGATTACGAATCTACTGAAGACCTCATTGTATGTTTCTAACATCCATGTTAAATCCCTCACCTTCAATATCTTAGAATATGATTGTATTTGAAGACAGAATCTTTAAAGAAATGATTAAGTTAAGATTAGGGTCAGGAAGGTGAGCTCTAAGCCAATACTACTGATGTCCCTATGAAAAGAAGAAATTTGGACACACAGAGAGGTCCCAGGGGTGCATGAACACAGGGGAAAGACCGTGTGCGTCCACAGTGAGAAGTTGATTACCTGCAAGCCATGGAGAAAGGCCTCAGAATGAAACCTACCTTGCCAACATCTTGATCTTTGATGTCCAGCTTCCAAAACGCAGGGAAAATAAATTTTTGCTGATTAACCCTTCCCATCTGTGATATTTGGTTATGGAAGTCCTAGAAAACAAAGACAGCACTTTTTATAATAAGACTACAGGTAGCTAATAAAAATTTGTGAATGAATTACTACTTAGATCTCCATAAAAACTCTACGATGCAGGCACTGTCACGAGCTTCATTTTTAACATGAAGAAACGGAGGCGATCAGAAATTATGGCAGTGAAGAGGCTGTTGTAGTTCTAAAGCCATGCTCTTAATGACTACAGGTACTGCTAGAATAATTAGGTAGAGGTAGTCAGAGGCGCTCAGAACAGGGAGGTGATGCAACTTCCTGTGCAACCGGAAGTGGAGGTGAGCAGTGGAGGGAAGCTAGATTTGATGCCTCAGGTGGGGATTATCAGTCTCTTTCCTGCCAACTTCCTCCCTCTGAATCATTGTCAGTTCAAGGAATATGTTTAGCCCCTGCTGTGTAGCAGGCACCAGGCTGTGGGCTGAACTCTGGTGGAACAACAGGACAGACATGGCCGTCCTCACCCTTAGGGAAACTGTGGTCTGGGAGCATGGTTGGTTTCTAAATCCTCCACATCCTCACTATCTCCGTGCCTCAGATGAGAGGAAGAACATGAGATAACCGGCTGCTTCTTCTAGTGTTTTCCTTTGTTTCTGTCTTCTGACAGCCGTACTTCATGTCTGACAGGGGAAATGACTCTTCTTGACAGTGATAAATTTATTAGTTGTGACTGTTTCTGAAGTTCCCTAATTAATTCTTTATAGACTTCTATTGGCAACTAAATTTGTGTTTTGAATTAAAAACGGGTGCTCAGATGAATTACGAATGAGCGCTGTGCTCCCTCTGGAGCTCTCGCCCTCCACTCTCTTTCTGCTGATTTCTCCGTTCACCAAGCAGGCAGCAGCGCCCGCCCCCTTGCAGTGATGCACGGCAGGTGGTTACCATGGCATAAGACAGTGGCCCCCGCGCTGGCCCTGTCGTCAGACAACCCCTGGGCCATCTCCTCAGCAACCTGGCAGGAGCTCTCAAGCTACTCATACTTTTCCACACACAGGAGTTAGTTTTTAATTTCCTTTTGTGAGTGGTTTGACATTTATACCTGATTGAAGGCTTGATGTGCTAAACAAATTTAGGAGAGGATCCATGAGAGAGAGAGAGAGAGAGAAGAGAGAGAGAGAGAGAGAGGAGAGAGAGAGAGGAGAGAGAGAGAGAGAGTTGTTCATCATGTGGCAATAGGAAACACAGGGACTGGGGAGAAGCAAGGCGAAGAATCTCTTCCTCCAGGCCACACCCTCAGTGACCAGGCTCTGCTAGCCCACGACATCAACTGACCAATCCATACGATCCAGCTGATCCCCACAGTCTCCAATCGCCTTCTGAATACATGGGACTTGGTGGGGGAGGGGAAATTTTCAGATCCAATGCTTACCAGAGACAGAAGATTTTTGCTAAGAAAAAAGCTATCCCATGGAAAACTAAAATATCCAAAAAACTAAAATATCTGGGCTGTGTACGTAAATGTGCTAGCCATTTTTTCTTTTTTAGCTCAGTTCACTTTGTTATTCATGTTGCAGAAATAGTGAAACCAGCTAAAGAACTTACAGTGAGACGCGCACGCAGGTGTTTGAGCTGCAGTTCACTGAACTCAGCACTTTGACAACCCAGAGTGTGTGTTTTCCTAGTGTAGGGAAGGAAAAGGGACACTGTACCGGGGTGGGAGATGGGTGCAGGCATAGGAGACTGGGGCCATCTTAGTTCCCTTTATCCCTACAGAGGCCAACTCCGGCCATTCATTTTCCTCAAACCTTGTGGTGGCTGGTAGCCAGAAAGCTCAGGGGAGCATTGAGTCCCAGGGGTCACACTTTTACCCATTTTCCACAAGGTACCTCCTTTATTTCTGTGGTCTTGGGGCAACATCGCTACTGTGTAGGTTAAGGAACTGGGGCACGGAGAGCTGACCTAACCACCCAAGTGCGCACAGCTCACACGCTGTGGTAGAACTGACCCCGGAACCCAGGCAGTCTGTGTCAAGGATCCTTGTTTCCAGGTTGAAGTTCAAGAGTGGAGCCAGATTTCATTTGGAGGAGCACCGGGAGCTTTCTTTTCCCTCTCCTTCTTTCTCTGTTTGTCTCGTTCTTTTTTCTCTTGGGGGTGAAGAATCTAGCCTTGGGCCCTCATACTGAGCTACATCTCTGTCTCATTTATTTATTTATTTTTTGCCTTTGAAAATGGGTCTCACCAAGTCACTAAGTTGCCTAGGCTGGGCTCAAACTTGCTATCTTCAGAGTCCTGGCATGTAGGCTGATACCACCAGGCCCTGCTAGGAACTGAACTTTCAAATGGCTTCTGTCTCCCTGATGGCAAAAAGACTGGACGGCGTGGACTCTGTTAGGCAAACAAACCAAAAGCCAGTAGTTTTTTGGGAAAAAATCTAAATTAGCTGAGACACAAACACCAGGAGCCTTTTAGCCCATAATCATTCTCGACACCACATTCAATCGATTAGTCAGCACTGGACAGTGTCTGATTTAATTCTGCTACATCGAAGCCAAAACTCTGGGGCCAAAGAATGAATCCATTCTCCCTGTGCCCTTAACATTGACTTGAGCCACAGTTGACCAAAAGACCCCTTCCTAGAGGGACAGGGGCTGGGAAACTGGAGCATTGTTGACACTGGTGTGGAGCGGATTACCAGAGTGTAGCCATCAGCTCTGTTGATAGATGAGAACACACTAGGGGAGAGGTTGAAGGATAAGTCGAGAGCTTGCCTAGCAGAACCAGAGAGATTCACCGCCACACTTGCTGAACCCTGCCACGTACCAGCTGCGTCATCTCAGGCAAATGGCCATGCGATTCAACATCAGAGACTGTGCTTACATTACAATTGCCCCCAGGGTCTGGGAATAGTGGCTGGGGACAGTGTGATCTGCATGAGGCAGGATCTGAACTGTGATCGTTACCCTCCTTGTCAGGGCTGACAACAGTGACCAAGTCGTCTACCACCCCATGAATATTCACTACGGGCCAGCATGACACTATTGGGCTTCCACATCTTGATTTCACTTCTCAGAGGCATCTTGAATGATTTCTCTTATACAAGTGTAGCCCGAAGCTAGCCCCAAGAGGCAAGGCGACTTCCCTGAAGTCACAGATTCAAGTTCACGTCCTCCTGACTACGAAGTGAAAGCCTGCTTCAGGAAAGGCTTCTTTGTTCTTTGTGCCTCAGCAGAACTTCTGAAATGTTGCCTGTGGATTCTTTTTTACCCTTAAAATTGACTTTGACTTTCCTAATGCCTCCTGTTACAATTTCAGAGATAATTTATCTTCGTCACTGGTATATCTTCAATTGATATCAGTTTATTCCTGTCTCCCTTTATGCTGCTTGTGGTCACAGTGCCCTCTGAGTCTGCCTGCCAAGTGGTTAATGGTGTATACATATGCTTAAGTGCACTGAGGGATCTGGCTGCTGGATTTTCCCTCTGGTGAAGTGACAATTTCTATTGTTCTTGGACTACAGGTCCCTGAATTACCAGAAGAATATATCTATCCATTGAGGATCCTCTATCTATTTATTCATTTATTTATTTTTGTGAAGGCACTGGGAACTGAGCCCTGGTCTTCCGCACTGAGTTACAGCCCCAGCCCATTTTTATTTTTGATTTTGAACAGGGTCTTGCTAAGTTGCTACGGCTGGGCTCAAGCTTGTCATCCTCCTGCCTAGGATTCCCAGAGTGCTGGGATGACACACCTGTGCCATTGGATCTCGCCAAAGATGCATTTAATTGACCTCAACATACTACTCCTGTCCACACTGAAGAGCATTTTCCTAATTCCAGGAGAAAAAAAAATCTCTTTCCCTCTTCCTTAATAAGATTTTGTTTTGTTTTGCTTTTTAATAAAGATCAGTTCAAGTCAGCTTGATCACGAAGGAATTTGTTAGAAGGATACAGGGTCATCTCAGAGAATCTAGAGAGATGATAGACAACCAAGTCTAAAAAAATGAAAATATGGGGTACTAAAGCAACCTAAGGGGAAACAGTTGTGGTTTACTCATCTTGGCTTCTACAAATAAATCTCTAAAGCTGGGTTAGGCTGGTTTCTCCTTCACACGTGTGCCTGTCGGCAATTATACTGACCCCTGCTCACTTGCTGAAACTTATACCAGTTCACAAGAATCAGCTAGTAGATTTTCATGAAGTTTTTGAATCAGTTCAGTTTTACCCCACTGGTAACCTATAATCAGCCACAGTAAGAATTTTTACAACAATGGAATTGGCAAAGTATAAAAGATTAGAAAGATTAGGGCTTTGTTGTTGTTGTTTTTGAAGGGATGGCTTACCAGTAGATCCCTGCTCTAGACCATACATACATTAGATACCCAAAGCCATATTTAAAATATAAATTTTGAATGAGACTTGGTGGGTTTGATGTCTCACTTCTTCATTTTCTTTCTTTATGATCCTACAAATTCCTTAGACTCTCTGCATCTCGGTGTTCTCATTTGTAAGATAAAGGCAATAATCTCACAAGCAAATAGGCTTTGTAATGGAGATTAATTGAGTGACTCTGTGGTGTCTGGCCCAAGCTCTTAGCTATTTTCCACTTGCTTTGCAGTTGTCTACTATTTATTTATTAATCTACAGAGATTCACATCCTGCCAGGTTCTGACAATAGTAAACACTTATATTCCTGAAGAAAAAGGAGGGGATGGAGGAAGGAAAAAAGAAAGGGAATAAGAATAGGATGACAGGGCATTTGCCCGAGCGAGGTAGCTCTGATGTATGTCCACAGTAGCGAGAATGGATCTGACACATACGCGTTTTCAATGACTAGTTTTTTTTAAATAACATATTGATGCATAAACATGATATACTATTTTTGACTATTTTGATAAAACATTTCTCCATGGGCTTTCTTTCTCTGGAGTGTGATTTCTGAAGGGCAGTGCAGAGATGTGATGGCTAATTTTATGTGCCAATCAACCAGAATCAGGGATTCCCAGAGAACAGGGGAGCACATTATCCCTGGGAATGTCTGCGGGGGTATTTCTGAAAGGCCTTAGCATCTAAATCAGTGGACCCAATAAAGAAAACCCCTTTTCACGAAGATGGTGGGTATCACCTGGTCCCCCTGAGGGCTTGAATGGAACACAAAGGTAGAGGATACACACCTTCTTCTCCTCCTTTTTTATTCTGGAGCTAGGGTGTCCTTTATCTCCTGTTCCAGGGCCCAGAAGCTCTTGGCCTCCAGACTTCTTGGGTGTCCAGACTCTAGAACTTATACCAGTGACCTCTTGGTTCTAAGGCCTTAGACTTGGACTGAATCAGGTTGATGATGTGAGGTAAAACCTACAAAAATATCCCCCTGTCTTTCTGTCAGTATTCTATTGGTTCTGCTCCTATGCAGGACCCTGACTAGTACAAGCAGGAAAGGAGGCATCTTTCAGGGTCAGCCTTGGTGATGGTGGCCTCATGGTCTCATAAACCGGGCCTTCCAACTTTATATCTCTGAATACCCAGCCCCTTTTATGTTCCCAAGGGCATCTTTTTCTCTAAGGCTGTTCATGGGGCTGAGGCAGAGGGACTTGCGCAAATTTCTAACCTCAGGCACTCTGTGTCTGGATCCAGACACACGACCACCTTAGCATCTGTGCTCTAGCCTGAGAGCTGTGCAGTCGCTCTCGACAAGACTCCTCAGAAGACATTTCTCAGAAATTAAGTGGTTATGAGCCATAAAAATTGAAGACAAGATAATGAATATAATGGCTGGTGGGGAGAGAGTTTGTCAGCTCCCAGATTTTGATGTGACAGCGTTTTTCCTTGAAGTGGCCTGTCAAGGGTCCCTAGAAATGAGGAAGACCAGACAAAGCTGATCACAAAGGCCAGAGGACTAGAATGACAGCAAGTCTCTGTGGAGAACTGCATGGTGTTTTAAGGGAGGTGACCTAGGCTTACATGGATGTAAAAGCATTTCAAGCACTACATGAGGATATCTAGGGGTCACATCTGCAGCTGGATTTTGTCTCATCCACAGCATATAAACTTTCTTAGTGGTTTCCATGCTTCTGGGGTCTGAAAAGGTATCTGGCATTATAAGATTATAAAAAAATTCTAGTCTGTAAAAAAATTCTGTTATAGATCAGGAAACGATCTAGGCCCTTATCAGGGCTATAACATACTACAGTAAAAAAAGAGTGTTGAAAATGATTGGGAACACTCTATAACCATTAGGGTGGGACAATAGGAATTCTGTTGTAAGTTTTTGTGTCTTCTAAAGTGAATCAACAGCCTTTGTTTTCTTTGGTTTTAATAAACTCTATTTTAACTAGAAAATTAGATGACTTTCTAATCCCTAATAAAGAATATTCCTCATGTGGCTCAAGCAACTTTTTTGTTTGCAGTTATACAAAAGCCCTGATATGTTTTAAACCTAAAAGGTCCTCCTAAAGTCTCAGGTGTTTGGAAGATGATTGGATCATGGGGCACACTGTACCCATCAGTAGATTCATCCATTGGCGAGTTTATGTGCCAACTAGGAAGTGGGGCCTGGTTGGGGGGGGGTCACTCAGACAGCAGCCTGGAAGGGTGTATTCATGTCCCCAGATGCTCTCTCTGTCTCTGTCTCTGTCTCTGGCTCTGTCTCTCTTTCTCTCTCTCTCTCTCTGTTTTCTGGTTGTCATGTGTTGAACAGCCTCCCTTCACCATGCCCTTATGTCATGCCATTTATGCCTCAGAGCTGGCTGACCATAACTGAAACTGTAAGCCAAAAATGAGCTTGTCCTTCAAGTTGTGGGTATTAGATATTGTGTCCTAGGAGTGGGACAGTGGGGTTAATATCACTGTCCTCACCTTACAGATCAGGAAACTGGGGCAGAGGGGATCGAAATAACACTTTAAGGACAGACACTTAGCAAGTAACTGATCCAGAACTTGACGCCAGACTTGTCTGACTCCAAATTTCAAGCTTGTTCACCTCTTGGATCTCACCTCTTGCCGCAATTTAAACACAGACCATGTTCCAGAGTCTTTTTTTGGTATTCTCTAATAAGTACCGGCAGAATCTATAGGAAAAAATTTATGTAACTTCCAAATTCGGAGTTTTAAATTCCAGGGAGGCTGATGTTTGTGATAGATTCTGTTTTTTGAAGCGAAGGAGATTTTTTTTTTTTTCCAGGAGAGTTGAGAAGCAAAGATGTGTGGCTTGTTTTATAAAGCCAAGTCTATTTTGTTAACCTTGGAGGAAATGACTGTGTTCTGGAGAGAAGCCTCACGTTTTCTAGGTGCATCTTCTTCCGGGGGGGCCCCCTTTTTTAGATTTTATGTTTCGTTAGTATATATTTGCAATACATAACGATCACACTCTTCTTGTGGAGTTAGTACTATAGCTATCCCATCCTAATCATGTTTTCTTCCTCTTTTACCCCAGGGGAAGCTTGAATGGCAACCTCTAAGGCAAGGAAGGAAAAGCCAGGAAGGGAACGGAAAGGTAAGAGAAGGAAAGGAAAGAACAAAAAAGAAAACTTCTCAGGAGCGCTTTCTTGCAGCACTCCCACGACGTGGCAGAACAGCTGTGCGCGCTCACTTGAGTGTCTGGCTGGCCGTCAGGGAGCACCCAGGTGGAAGGGAAAGTGCCTGACGGTGAAAAGATGGAATCATTCATATTTGCTTTTGGGCGAGGGACTGGAGAGCGGAGACGGAGAGCACATGACTAACGCTCATTAAGTTAACTAGGCATAGAGCTTCATGCTAATTATTTAAGGGCTGCAGATCGCACACTGCCCAGTGGAATAGGTCCGGGGCCGCCTTCGCTGGCCCGCAGCTACGGTGGCTAATTGATGCACATCTTGCAGTGCGTGTCTGGAGGGAAGATCTGCCGCATGCTCACACCGGCCCAGATGCACCGTCCTGCTGCTAATATTTATTCTTGAGTTGTTTGCCAGGAACCATCAGCCTCAGGAGGAAGAACATTCCTCCTCCTGCAACCCCCCCAAAAAGAACTTGTGGGCAGGTAGGAAGGCTGCAACGCTACTGTCAGCTTGGGCTAACTTTCTGGACATGGTATCTGGAGCGTACTGTGTCTCGTTATGTAAGTAGAACTGTGCAGGTCAAAGCCGAACGCGGATTTGTGCCTGGCTATCAAACCTTGAGGACGAGAAGGGAAACACCCTCCACCTTACCCCGTTCTGCTGCTGATTTTGATGCTCTAGGACTTCGTGGGGTTTGCCGGAGCTGTGGTGGACTGGAAGTCAGCGAGTGTGCTGTGCTGGAGGGACCTGCTGGCGCCAGCTTACAAGCACTCGTTTCTGTGTACTCAGGAACTGTGCGTCGATGCAAGCTAAAACATTTGTCCATGGTGAGAAGTAATCTGGTGTTTATACCACGCGAATGGGCCGACATTACAGATTGGAGCCCACTGTAGAATTGCGCATTCCACATCCACAGTCATGCTTGACAAGAAAACATGCTCTTAGGAATGTGTGGGTGCATGCTAGCAGTACTGACTGGGGGGCTGAGTCAGGAGGATTCCAGGTTTGAGTCCTTTCTGGGCAACTTAGTAACATCCTGCTTCAAAAACAAATGAAAACAATGGTGGGTATAGCTCACTGCTCACTGTGAAGGCTGAGTTTAATCCAGAGAGAGAGAGAAAGAGAGAGAGAGAGAGAGAGAGAGAGAGAGAGAGAGAGGAAGCAAGCAAAAGAATATAAGCTCTGAAATCAGTATTTTGTGTCTTGGGTCCCTATCTTTGGGGTCATTCAATAACCACATGACCTTAGAAGAAAGCATTTAATCTTTCCAGACTTTAGTTTCTTTAACTGCTAAGGGGGCATAGAGACCTCCCAGGACAATCAGGAAGTCAGGAGGTCAAAAGGAGAGAGCCATTTAAAACTACTTGTGTGCCAGGAGCAATTCTTGGGGCTTGCAGAATGTCCTCTTGGGTCTTGGAAGATGTTTGCTGTGCCTAGAAGGAAGCAGAGCTCATACCCAAGGGCATCAGGAACAGCTCTATAACTGATTAGCAATGTCTGCCATTAATGTGGGTGTAGAACACAAAGCTAGAATGATGTGGTGCAGGCAGTAGGAGCCGTGTGGACAAGTTCATGACAACAATAACTCATACTTAGCAAGTCCCTGGTCCTCTGTGATGTACTAGACCATAGAATTGACTTCATTAATCCTCACCAGAATCCAAATTAAGTAGTCATTCTCAAGTAAGGGTGATTATGTCCCCCAAGATAATTGGCCAAACCTGACATGATTGGTTGTTATGATGGAAGGGTGGGTAGGTGTTCCTGGTGTCTACTGTGTGGGCCTCAGGGATTGCTGAGGATTACTGCAGAAGAAAGCACTCCCCCCACAAAGAATGACCTGCCTCCAAGTGCCAGTAGTGCCCCAGTTGAGAAAATATGCTAAAAGGAAGGAATACTGTCATCCCCATTGTTTTAATGGGGAAAGTGAAGCCCAGACAAGAGGCGGCACTTCCTGTAGGATATTTGGGAAGGAAGCCACTGGAATTGACCTAATGTTTATATATACTCTTGTCCTCTGCTGCTACAAGCTTCTCCTGTCTAGTAAAAAGAAATGCAGCTCGGAGGAGGCAGAGGAAGGGCAGCAATCCATAGCGATTTCTGTAACTATAGGGGGTGGTTTTACATCATTTTGCTTTGGTAACACTGAAAATGGGATTTTTTCCCCCTTTCTCCTCCTGGGCTGCTCCTGGAATCCCTGCTGTGCAAATTTACCTCCCGTGTAGATTTTTTCCTCTGGTATCAGCTTTTCTCCCCCTTTCAACTGCTCCCTGATTTCTGCTCCCCTCAGAAGCTGGCAGATGATGAGTGTGATTTGCTGTTCCACGTCACCGTTGCCCACTTTTCTTGGGAGGTGCCAAAACAAAAGACCATCTTTGCACTTTCTACTAAGGAGGAGAGCAGTGCTGGTGTCAGTCTGGCATCAATGGTGGAACAGAAGTGCTCGGGAATAACTCCTGGTGGCATCCAGTGCTCCTCTGTGGCCTGTATGACTTTCTAGTGCTGAATGTATGACTCAACTTTGAGTCCTCAGGAGCAGCAAGCAACAGTGAGCCACCCCTCGGGGCTGCCTTCAAGCCCTGGGCTTTCTTATCTGCTCCACACTGCTTGGTAAGTGGGGAGTTAAGAGCAGTTTGCTGTTTTTAAAATAGAAGAGGAGGAGAAACAGCGTAAAACTTGAACAGCGGAATCAGCTTCGATAACTGTGCTGGAGAAAGCATACTGGTACGTATCTCGGTGCCTCAGGTTTCACCTGCAAAATGGGGCTACCGTAGAGGAGTTGGTAGCAGCGCAGTATGTGAGACGTAGACATGAACACGAACGTTGCCGAGACCCCAGAGGGCAAATGGCTGCTTTTCTTAGGAATGAAACCAACTCCATTCTTCCTGCTGTGTTGAGAAGGGTTTGGAGATCAGGCCCGGATTCATCAGGAAAGAATACCTGGTTGACCAGTGATGTCTGTCTGGGACGTAGGCATGTGCAGGGAAGGGATGTATGCTTGATGTCTAGCCTTAGGTTTGGCTGCAGAGTAAGTAGCCCAGGAAAACTATCACTGTTATTGTTGGTTGTTTGGGTCACTGTAAGGTCAAAATGAAGAGACTTTCTTTATTTGAGAGAGGCTAGAAATCAGTGTAGAAGTAGGAACTGACTTCCTGCAAGTTGGTGGCTCCTTGGGACCATGTGGCCACGTGCTGCTGGAAGCCAGTTGGTTATCTGCCATTATCCCCCTTGCCGGACACCTGCTTTTGCTGTGCAGATTGGGGTAAATGCAGATGCTGCCGGGGCCAGAGTACAGGCACCCTCTTGAATAGAGATGAGGGCATCAGGGAGGCCAGGAAGAGAGACGAGCTGAGCAGCTGGTCCCAAAGAATATCTGTGCCAGCAGCGGGATTATGAAGGAGAGAGCTGACATTGAAAGGGAAAATGAAAAATGCCTGTGGCTGGTGGTCATGTGTGTGATTTTCTGTGCCATGTCACTGTTGCCCACCTTTATTTAATTAATTAATTAATTTGTTTTATGTCTGCCTTTCCTGAATCTTCTCTTCAGGTCTGAACTTCCCATACTTTCTATGGAACTACCTGACTCCCACTCCAGATGTGGGGTGAAGGTTCCGGCTTGGCCTATCAGAACATTGCATCCTGGCCACGAAGGTAGGCGATGGTCACACGATCAAAATCACTCTAAGGATTAGGTTCAGGAGTTTTCTTGCAACTCTTGAGAAAATCGTGACTTTCTTTTCATCATCCTCACTAAATGGTCACTATTGAGTTGTTGAGAGTCATTTTTGTCAAAACAGGGGAGCAGCCTACCTGAAAATGAAGCCAACTCAGAGCCAGGTAGAGCTGACAGATGGCAGGAAGTTGACTTTTGACAATACCATTTGAATGTCTGGATCCAGCCATGCCTGCCACTGATGGCACCTGGACTTCTAAGTGCTTTTGTCTTCATTATTAGTGCATTAATATGATAATTTTTTGTCATTGACTAAAGAGTCTCAACAAACTAGTTCATACCATAACCACATTCAAGTCAAATAAGAGAAATAAGGTGAAACTCAAAAGAAAGATAAAGCTGAATGAAATAAACTAGACCCAGAAGGTCAAAGATCAAAGATCAAAGGTCAAAGATCAAAGATCAAAGGTCAAAGATCACATAGTTCATCTTATAGGAGAAACTCAAAATATAACTAATTTAAAGAGCAAAAACAAAGGCAAGATGATAGGAAACACAGAGGAAGACTTGTGGAGATGGGAAGGGGATCAGAGGATGAGCAGAGAAGGAGGCAGGGAGGGAAGGAAGAAGTGCAAATGATTAAGAGACGACATGACACACACACCAATTCCCCTGAGATAAATGTAGACACCACATATCACAAACATACACCAATAAACACAGAAAATTCAAGATACAGAAACAAGACTGAGAATAATCTTAATACTCTAACCATGAGAACAATAGCTTCTGTTAACTGAAGACCTACCACAAAATTGGCCCGAACCAGAGGTTTCTGTGAGTTATCACTGGTATTAACAATAAGTGCCCAGAATTAAAGAATTAATGTGTCAGGCTCAAGGACCATGGGCTGAGTAAGCAATGGAGGCTTAGACTGGGGTCCAGTTCTGTTAGGATCCAGCTTTTAATTACAAGCTGCATGGCTTCTTGGCAAACAGCAGAAAGCCGGGCTTATTATGAGTCAGACCTAGTGCAGGGCATTATCTTTCAAGCAAGATAACACTCAAGCCACAGAGACAAAGAAAACAGAAGAATGAGGGAGGGAAAAGCCACAGGCAGAAAGTGCAAAAGCCGCGGAGCTCCTTATGCAACTCATATTAAAATAATTGATCAAATGCATATTGTAGGCTGCAGGATTATACAGTGGGAACAGCAGTCGGTGGTTCACCACTTAATCTTGAGCCCCCAAGGGGAACTCCCAGCAAACTCACAAAAGATATTGTAATGTTTTGTCACTCAAGCCATTTCTGGAGAGACCGAGGGGGTGGGGGACAGAGAGTCGCGTTTGGAGCCCATGTTGATGTCCATGGAAAGAAGTCTCGGTGTGCCAGAGTAGCTGATAACCTCCTGAGCTGCAGGCTGGCTAGGGTGCTCACTTCCTTACTGCACAAAAAGCCTGTCTCAGCACTCTGTGAACTCAGCTCCTTGAGGGCGAGCTCGCCGCTCATTAGCGACCCGCTTGTCCCAGGCTTGAATGATAGCCAGTGTTTTCTTTTGAGATCTTCATTCCGCACAAAGTCCTAGTTCTAAGCTGCATGAGAAGGCCATTTTTTTTCATTCCTCATCATCAATATTTAAAAATGTTCAGCAATGAGAAAATACTGTCCCGCTCAATGAATGTCTTCTCTCATTTTCATTTCTCATCCCTCCGTAGTTTAAATTCAGGAGAGACGGCCGATGAGATGACTGTGGCGATGACGACGATGGGCCACTGAGCCGGCCGCGTATCTGGAACGTCGGCGGCTCTGCTGTGGAAGCCACAGCCTCCTCTGTCAGGACTTGGCTCCGGCAGGTCCCTGTGTCCTTTTCTCCTTCTCATACCTCCAGTCCCTATACGCCTCATTTTCACTGACTCAGCTGACTCGTCCCAGTCAAGCATTCCTACCACACGGTTTCCTCCGGTCCTGGTGTTACTCCTAAATAGATGGGTTTTCATTTTCTAATAATGTAATTGTGCTTACAAAATTCTTAAAGTAAGTCCTTGTATGGTTAGTTGAGTGATGCCCCAACTTTGACCCCCTAATCATTGTGCCTGTTTATCATGTTGTGGGATTAGGAACCACCCTGCCGATCCATGAGGCAGCGTTTTAGGTGTGGGTGACTGATGTGTGGGCCAGCAAGTGGGAAAAAGACTCACCCTGGATATGGGTGGCCTCAATCAATAGCCTGGTAGCTTAAAAAGGATACAGAGGCAAAGAGGAAGGCTCTACCTATTTATTTATTTTTACTTCTGCAAGACCTCTGGGCTTCGCCAGTGCCTCTTGATGTCAGTCCCCAGTGGCTGACTCGTTCCTGTCTTTGCTACCACGTCTGGACATTAGGCTACAGTGCAGACTCATATTGGCCCTTCTACAGGGAACATCCAGACCTTCTTCTTGGGCTGGTGGTCTTCCATATTGGCATCTAAGCTGCTACTGGACCCTCCAGGTCTTACACATGCAGGTGACTATTCTGGACTCTCCTCACTTCATAGCCAGACAAATAAATGAATTTATAGACACATATCTATCACCTCTCTCTCTCTCTCTCTCTCTCTCTCTCTATATATATATATATATATATATATATATATATATATATTTATATGTATATTTATTAATTCTGTTTTCCTAAGAACCCTGACATTGTATCCTTTTAGTTCACTTTTATTCTCAGGACTTGTCAAAAAGTCTGACATCTAATAACTCCTCCATCATAAATGTATCAAAAGTACTCTATACAATAAATAAGCAGATATGACTAAATATAGATGAGATGAAGAAACATAAACAGAGTTAAATAATCTTCATGGACATCAATCCTGTTTCACACAAACCCTTCCCCAAGCAGTTGCATTATTATGATATCTGTTAAAAATTGACTTTCTGGTTGACAGGGATCACAGGGCTGATTGGGAATCAGTGGCCTTGGAAGACTATTTCAATAACTTTGAAAATTTAATGGTCTTTCTTGGATCTCACAATCACCAATATCTGGGTTCCACTACTAAAAGATTATTACTGAATTGGGGTTAGGTGGAAATGAGGTTTGTATTTTTTAAAGCTCTCCGGGGAATTCCAATACGAAGCCAGGTTGAAGAGTACTGACCTAATCCCGTCAACTCAAGAGTGCGCATATCCTGCACTTGGTACTTACCTCCATAGTCTTTTCCCCTGGTTCTGGGGATCAAACCCACAACCTCATCATCATGCCTGCTAGGCCAATGCTCTACCACTGAGCTACACCATCAGCCATTGTTACTTTTATTCTGAAACAGGATCCAGCTAAATTTCCCAGGCTGGCCTTGTGCTTGTGATCTTCCTGCCTCATCCTCTCAGGTGTGTGCCACCATGTTCAATGCATTCTCTGTGCACTTTCTGCAGTGGTTTGGATCTGGAGTACCCCCCCCCCCCCAAAGGCCTCAGGTTCCTGTGGACACTGTGTAGGGCTGGGAGGTGGGGCCTGGCTGAAAGGGGTGGATGCTTAAGGTTTGGCCTGGAGTGGCGTGTGCTGGCTCCGCCTTTCCTCCTAGTCTCTCTCTATACCACGACGTTGTGAGGATTGCTATCTCTGGAGCTCTGGCTCTAGCTGTGCACCTGCTCCAACCCTGCCATGTGGTTCCATCATTTTCGATCTGCTCATCTCTGAATGGACTGTGACCTTCTGAAATTGTAAATTAAAATAAATCCTTCCTCTCTAAGTTGCGGATGTCAGGTATTGAGTCACAGTGATGAAAAAGTAACATACACTTTCCATCTTCATTTCAGCCTCCTCCTCTTCATGGTAGCTCCTCATGAGGCTTTGTTTATGGACAGACCCACACGTTTGCTCTTGCAACGTGCAGTTTGACCAGGCCAAGGCCATATTGTGGAAGCCATTCCCATCCTTGTAACACTGCACGTAGCTTACACACCTAACAAGATATAAAGTCCTGGACTAAGCTCCGGTTGCCAGGGGAACAAATGATGTGTATTACTTTGCTTTGTTTTTTGGCTTCTGTAACTAGCTTACTACTGCCAAAACCCTACTCAATTGGGTCTACCAGGATGTGGTTTTCAGGGTTAAAAGACCTGAAATTGGGGCTTCAGGTTGTATAATTTGGGCTTCTTCCCCTTTGTAGCCACTGGCAGGCTGATAAAGACTTGCCTGTCGGTTTTCAAGTGTCCTAAGTGGTGGTCTCTGGGATCTTACCCTACACCACTCTCTTACATGGAATCTAGAATAATAATAATGACACAAGACGACCTGATAGTAGTAGAGAGAAGAGTGGGAAAGGGGAAAAGGAGGCAGAGGGAAGGGGAGAGGAGTAACGGGAAGGGAGAGTATGACCACTGCATAATATATTCATGTGAAACCCAGATTTTGCCCAACATGTGTTAATAATTATTTCAAGAAGAGGCAATGTTTGCTCTGTTCCTTCCACAGCTACCAGGGCTTTCTCACATTCCTCACTAACACCTGTGACTGCTATTTTCACGGTGTGCATCACAATATATTCTAATTTATCACTTCACTGTTTCAATTTAATTTTCTTGGCTTAGGCTATGATCTGCCTGAGGCCACAGGCTGCGTCTTAGCCAACGATCTGGTCAAAGTATCTAAATGTGTGACCCACAAAAAATAAGTTGAAGATTTAATAAATAGATGCAATGTAGGAGTGATTTCATATATGTATATATTTTTAATATCTTTGCATTTAAATTCATTTTCCAGAAGTCAAGGACTATTCCTGAGGCTATGGAGATGAAAGACTTTAGGAGAACAGATCTGCCTACTCATTTGTTCAGACGTGAATGTCAGTGCTAAAATCATCATCAGTTTTTGGACAGACTGTCAAATGTTATTTAAAGTATCTGGCCTGGAGACATAATCAAGGCTCGTGGTTCTCCACCTGTCTTCCTGTTGAAACAATCTGACAACGAGAATGGTTGCTGTCTCTCTATCTGTGATACACTTTCACTGCACACCTACTGTGCACCATAGATGAGTCATCTACCATATTTCATGGATCAGCAGATGAGTGAGTATTGCACAAAGCCGGAAGTTCTGAGCTGTGACCATAAATTCTCCTTCGTTTTCTTACCACATATCATCCTACACACACATACCAGAAACTGCAGTTGATTTTAAAAAAAAACCCACATCACTACAAAATACCATATTTTCTGCATTTTCTAATTGGTTCTTTCTCATCTCCATATGGTAAACACATTCATTATGCCTTTCATTAAAGAGCAAGAAAGAGAAGATTTTTTAAATTGATTTTTTCAATCACAATCTGGCTTGAATACTTTGATGCTGTTGTTTGGAGGATAAAAATAAAAATGGAGTGTGCAAGGATATTATTAATTCCTGCCCATCCTTCAGGCATATACACTATTGATTAAGGCTCTCATTCACAGCTGTAACCTTTGCTCACTCATCCTGAGGGAGTAAATTTGTAGAGCTTCTGTGAACCAAAACTCTGGCATAGAAATTTTGATCTTGTTGAGCCAAGCAGACCAGAGAAGCTCAGAATTTTTCTCTGAAATACAAGAGGTGTCCACTGGGAGACATAAGGAAGGTAGCCTGAGCTAACATCGGGTCTTGGATGCTAACAAAGACATTCAAGGACTTCGCCATCTTGTCCTCGGTATACATTTCCATATATGGGGTTGGGTGTTGGCACAAGGGCACAACTCAACATCTCAGTACTCCTCCACTGAAAAAGACGATACCCAACTCTGACAGAGTAGAGTCATTTGAGGCTTTCTTGGCGTGCATGACGGGGAATGGCAGAGATAGAGTTGTCGAATTCAGAAGCTATTGGATCTAAGATTTTGAAGCCCTTAACACATTTCTTCTCTTCTTTCTATATTATTTTATTTTATTTTTCACTTGGAACATATTATCCAAAAGCAAACAGGCTTTTACTAGTGAGGCTCTTCCTTCATGAGACTTATAGGTTCAATTCATCACTCTTCTTTCTTGAGATTGTACCTTTGTCTCTGGGTTCTCGGTACCTCACGCTTACTAGACATAAAAGCTTTTACATTAGGCGTTCTGGATTTTGTACACCCTCCTTGGGAGAGGATATGGCAAAAAAAGTCAGGCTCAAATTTTGGCCTGCCCACACTTGATCTCTGAGCCACGAGATGACCATTTTCCTGATAATTTTGCCTACTTTATGCAGGTCTGATGGGGATCAAATAACAATACTTATGTGGAGGACATTGTGTAGTGATGGAAACAAAATTTCTTTTGTCCTCTTCCTACTATTAGCTTAGGATACTGAGAGTCAGTAAATGAAATCAATATGTAATGGATCAAAGCAGAGAGACAGTAAAGAAAATAAAGAAAATGCTCACATTTCTAGATTGGAAAAGCAATCAACTGAAGCTATTCATAGCTAAGGACAGTGCGTCTAACAAAAATGTCAGTAGCAAGAAAAAAATTTGGAAAAATAAGGTTAGGGAGGCAACCAATCCCAAGCCAAACTCATCAGTGGAATTGGGTAGTAGGAGCCTGTTGGGAATCTCCCTGGCATGAAAATGAATGTGGGCACTGTATCAGATCCTGATGGCATTACATGTGAGGAATACTTCAATGGATTTCTCCTGCTCTTGGTCTTTGGCTAATATTAGGGCCTTGTGAGGCTGAGGTGAAAGGCGTATCCTCATGGTGGCTGGGCTGTGTGCACTGGTGTATCTTTTCTTGGAGGGACAATTTGCTGTGTATATAAAGAGATTTGAGGTATTTCTGCCTTAGCGAGGTGTAGTGGCATATGCCTATAATCTCAGCTGCTCGAAGGCTGAAGCAGGTTCCAACCCAGCCTGGCAACTTAGCAAGATGCTGTTTCCAAATCACAACATAAACAGGGCTTGGGATGTACCTTGATGATCCCTGGGTTCTAGTAAGGCCAAAATTGACCATCTAACCAACCAGCCAACCAACCAACCAACCAACCAACCAACCATCTGACCATCAAACCATTCAACCAAGTAACCAACCAACCAACCAAGAAAGCAAAAACATTGAAAAAAAGTTCCTTGCTTGTGATCCAATAAGTACACTGCTGAGAAAATGATCGCTGATAAGGGATAAAGTTTTATACAGATGAAATTCATCAGACTTGTTTTTGATAACAAGAAGTTAAGATCATGCAACTTCTGGCCATATTTAATCCTTATCAGTCTCTAAGTTGAATAGTACAATTTTGGAAAATAAAAAATGGGATAAGGAAATGTTTATTTCAAAGTCCAAGTAACCTGATGAATGCAAGTAAGACATAATATTTTTTACATAAAATGTTTTAGGGGCCGGAGGAATGACACAGCAGTTGAAGTGCTTGCCTAACAAGCGCAAGGCCCTGGGTTCAATTCCCCAGAACCACATAAAGCTGGGCATGGTGTCACGTGCCTGGAATCTCAACATTTGGGAGGCCGAGGCCGGAGGATTGACATGAGTCTAAGGTCAGCCTGGGCTACATAGTGAGTGACCAGCAAGACCCTGTCTCAAAAAAGTTTCAGAATTTAATGAGAAATTTAAACTGTTCTGCCAATGAATCTGATCTAAGGCCAGATGCCAGTGTGCTCCTGTAAGTGTATTTGTGTAATCATTAAAGCAAATAACAGCCTTTATTTTGCATTTGCCAACATGTCCATAATGATATTGGGTTACCTTCATAATAAAAATATGTAATTTTCAATTGTGTCATTTCCATAATTATAACCCTTTAAGGCTCATGATTGATTATGAGTGCCCTTCCATTCACAGCAACCGTCTTCTCTCTAACCATCCACACCAATTCCAGATTCAGCTGAGCTCATTGCTATTTGATCTTTTAATGTTTTTCTACACTTAGTGGGAAGCATTCCTCCTTTGCTGAGATTTGCCTTTGAACCTATGGAGTGACTTCCTGGCAGCCATGTTTGTACTTTATAATCCCAGCCTCTCCATGAGAATCTCATTAGACTATCAGGCTGGATAGGTAGACGGTTGGCTCAAACCGAGCCAATCAGATTCACTGTGTTAGGATCTTGAAGTTGAACTGAAAGAGTAGCAAAGTGTGTTTGTGGAGAAATAATGAAACAAAAAAGAAAGGTGTGGATTCACCTGAGACCTGGAGTCCCCTTATGCCTTTCTTCCCAATGCACCGCCATCTTGGATTTGCATCTTTATATAACGGAAGAAAGTTTTTAGTTTAAGTTGACTTGTTTGGTTGCTACTCTACATACCTGGTCGTAGACATTATGTATTTTGTGCTTGCATTTTCTTAGGTCTATTAGCCACTCTTTTTGCTACTGGAAAAAAATATCTGACACCACATATAATAAGGAAAGGTTTATTTTGGCTCACAGTTTGAGAGAGTTTAGCTCGTGGTTTGCTGGTAGAAGGGCTTTGCAGAGGACACCTGTCCAACTCGCTGTAGCTAGGAGACAGAGTCCGGGAGGATGTACTCTCCAAAGGAATGCTCCTCAGTGACCCACCTCTTCCAACTGGGCCCCACTTCCTCACCACGCAGTCAGCTATAAATTTATGAATGGACAGATGTACAAATGTGCGTAATGCTCCATGAGCCAATCAACTTCTGAACTTATGAAACTTCTGAAGGGCCTGAGGTCTAACCATTAATAAGATGCAATGTCAGGAAGTTAGCCCATCTGAATCCACTGCCCCTCCAGCCCATCTCTTCAGGAAAGACTTCTTTGATTAACTCCAGCTCACACTTGTCTTCCAGTTGCTCTCCACCTCCCCACACATCACCTGTGTCTCTTCTCTGCCAGTCTCTCTTATTCCATAATGGTCTACTTTGTAGGCATCGTGAGAGCTGAAAAATTATCTTTTCCATTGTTTGAGCCCCACAACACCTACGACTCCAATGGACAGGCATTGATTTCCTGGGTAGAAATAAAACTTCAGGGCAATTGCTGGGAAAATTGGCCAGAGCAGATTCTAGCCTGCGTTGACAACTCCATCCAAGTTCCCTTTTGTTTCCTCGGCACATATTCTGAAAGTGGTCCCTGGTTGGTATTTCTGCACACAGGTTGAGTCAGCAAGCACAGATGTGCGAGGATGTGATACATCGCTGAGATGGAGCCTTTACAGGTGAGTCATACTTCCCCATTTCCTCGCTGTGTGACCTCACACAAACTATCTAATCTCCTTGAGTCTGTTTATTTTTTTATAATAGAAAATATGGCTAACAAAACCTTTTATTTGGGGCTCCTAAAGAACTAAATGAAACAATGGGTTTATGGAATAACACAATACTTAAGAGTGTGGATTATGGAGTCCAGTTTGTCGGTGTTGAAATTCCATCCCTGCTACTTGCTACTGGGAGATCCTAGATAGGTGACATGATTTCTCAGTGGGTGATGGATGCAGCAATGACCGCTTTCCACCCACATGTTTGGGAAGTCCCCTTCTGCAGCACCCCTGGAATTGGGCCTGTGACTTGCTTTGGCCGATGGGATAATAGCAAATGTGATGTGAGTAGAGACCTGAGAAGTACCTCTGGGTGGGGCTTGCTCCATCTTGGTGCTTTGGAATAGGGATGTCATCTGGAGAATCCCCGGCTAGCTGGCTGGATGGTGAGGGAGGCAGGAGTTCTTGTTCCTGGTCAACAGGCTTCCACCCCCCCGAATCAGCAAGGTCACCTTAAGTCATCCAGGTTGTCCACCCACTAACCAAAGTTGCAAGAGATTCCCTAGTCAGGGTCCTCTGAACCAGCCTACATCAGAAAAGTCTTCAAATGATTCACAAAATACACGCTTAATTTAAACATTTAACATTATTATTAATAATTGACAAATAATAAATGTATATATTTGTAGGGCCCAACATAGTGATTTAACTTATGTACACACTGTGATCTGATTAAATCAAGCTAAGTAACGTATCTGTTGCCTCATGTTTTTTTACAGTGACAATATTTAAAGTCTGCTTCTTAGAAAACCAAGTTTGTAGCTGGCTACATTATTGTTAACTGTTGTCACCACAGCGGACAATAGCTCTCTAAATTATATTCTTCCTCCTGTCTAGCTGAAACTTTTTATCTTAGAAAGAAGAATTGTGGTCGCCAGAGGCGGGGAATGGGAAAGGGCCTCATCTGTCTTAAGCTCTTATTATTTGAAGATATTTGTTAGTAGAAATAGACAATCAACACATTCACTCTGTCCCAGTTTTCTCATCTAAAACATATTACTTGCTTATACAAAGGTGTGGGTTTTTATCAATATTGTGTATTGAACTAAACCCTGGGCCCTCACACTGGATTTTATTTCCAGTTCTTCTTTTATTTCTTACTGTGAGGCAGGATGTCATGAAGTCACTGTATTGCACAGGCTGGGCTCAAACGTATAATCTTCCTGCTCTGCCTCCCAGGATGCTGGGCCTACCGGCATTAACTGCCACACCTAACTTTATATGAAGCTTTTATGAGGACTTTTATGTACACAGCACTCAGAACAGGTCCAGGTACTTGTAAAAAATGTGTTATTATGTGAACCTGCATGCTGTTGGGGTGCATAGCTGGCAGTAGTTGCTTCTGTAAGAATGTGCTTGTTGTTGAACTGAGCAGAAGTTCAAGTTAAACCCTAGGCTGATTTTCTTTGACTCTTTTAGTTCACTCAGAGGACCCCATGGGATGTCTGTTGCTGTTTAACTCCGTCTGAAAGTGCCCCTCATCCTGTGACAAGACCTCGGACGGAGCTGTAGAAGAGATTCTGCTGTGATACACTCCCAGCCGGTTCTTTCTGCCCCTCTCGGAGGCAGCTGAGTAATTTCTGCACAATCACCTTGAACAAGCGGGCAGCAGCCCTTGGAGACAAGCACAGGGGACATGTCAGTCCCCTGCTAAATGCCAAGCTGTGTGGGGAGAGCCCTTGCAGTGAGCCAGAGGGAAGAAGGATTCTTTGTAAGGAAAGATAAGCCAAGATACTTATCTTAGAAGCAAAGGTTGCTGACAGGTAGCACAGCACTCTTTGTCTGGACAGCTCCCGGTACTGGCTGAGGGAACAGTGACCCCCCGGAAAGCCCTGACAGCTGCAAAGCGACTTCTCAGCTGCCACACCAGGGAAGATCTACAGCATCTCCTGTTTATTTGGTAGCTGTAAAATCTTTCTCTGTGTGTGATTTAGAGTCCTCGCCTCCAATTTTCCAAGAGGTTCCTTTCTCCAGTGAGGTGTGATGAGATGTCCCAAGGAAAATAATCCCACAGCACCACGATCTCCATTAACCGGCCCCAAAGGAGGGTGTGAAGATGAGGAGGAGGCTCAAGGATTCAGTCAGGACAGGCTCAGCTGTAACTCAGCCAGACAGCAGGGAGGCAGGGAGCCTGGAGGTTAAAGGGACTGTCTTTGATCCACGCCAAGCTGAGAGGGAGAGCTGGCTCTGTCCTTCACTGTCTTTTTGACCTTGAGCTATTTATTCAATACCTGGAACCTTCAGTGAGGATGGAAGACAAAAGTTCCCGCTAACTGGGATTCTCTGAAGATTCAATACAGTAGTAAGTGAAAAGAGGGTTGCTTATTTATTTATTTATTTTTCATAACTCATGGCAAACAGTTAGTGCTAAACAAGTGACACCTACTGTCAAGTTGTCATATGAAATAATTATTGCACACCTACAGGGTTGGACACTGAGGGGCAGAACAGATGAGGTGCAATCTTTGTCTTAGAGAGGGAGGTCAGTAGGCTTTTCCGGTAAAGGGCCAGAGAGCAGATATTTTGGACTGTGTGGGCCCAAAGGTCTTCATTATACACGGTCAACCCTGGTGTTGCAGGAGAACGCAGCTGCAGTAGAAGGACAAATAGGCCTGGCCGAGCCCCAGTAAAACTTTATTTACAAAAGCAGATGGCAGGCTGGATTTGTCCTGTGGGCTGACATTTCTCAGTCCCGATCCTTGAGAACTGCGTGGTTAGGAATCCTGGGCTGCTCCCAGTGGAAAACACCGCAACACGGTGTCTTAGGGGAGGTGGCTCCTGGTGTCTGCTCGGTGGCTCAGAGATGTCAACCAGCATTATGATGGCTCTCTTCATATCTCCTTTATGCTTGTCAATCTCATCACATCCACAATGAAGACAGAAAGAAAGAGAGAAGGACAGGGCCAGTGGAGGGGTGTGGGTTATTAGAAGAACAGAGGCTTCCCCAAGGTCTCCTTGTAGATTTCTGCGTCTGTCTCACAGTGTGCTATGTCACATGGCCACTCTTTGCTGGAATGGATGCTGCAGTGGGTGGATACATGTCATGTCCGTCACTTCTGGTGGCTGTGAGGGGAAGAGGAGGCCTTGAGAATGGGTGTTGGGTCAATCAACAACACTATTGGGTAGCGTTACCCCGTTGAGGGAGACAAAGAATTAGCATCCAGACTGCTAAGTGATTTTAAACACACACACACACACACACACACACACACACACACACACACACACACACACACACGGTGTAATGTGAATCAAGAAGGTAGAATTTAATTCCTTGTTAGAGTCCAGAATATAATAATAACATATTCATGATTAAGACTGTTTGAACGAGGAAGTGCAGGTGTCTAAATAAAGGCTAAGGAATTTGATGAACAAAATAAATTATAGCAACATTTGAATGTTATTGCAGTACCTCGGTTGTTGCTTAGAAAAATTGCTCTCCTTCTGCCCTCCCACCTCCATGCTCGCTTCTGTTGAACTTGATGATGGAGCTCTTTGATGTCATGAGAGGCCATTTGCATTTTTTTTCTACCCCGTGGTTTGGTCTCATCCACGTGGCATGGCTGAAGTAATAGTCCTGGCCTAAGGAGGTAGACTTGAAATGTGTTTGGGAGATGGGCTTCCCCTGGGTAGCTATTGGCCTGCCCACTGGGTAAACACATCTGGGTCCGTCTGAGCCCAGTCTGCATGAGTAGCCAAGTGCAGCTGGACCCAGGCTTGAAGCAGGGTTGTTCAGTTAAGCTTAGCAAACTTTCATCTACATTATGGGTATATCAGTGAGGACAGATGCTATTTTAAACAAATGATTTCTGGGATTATTTGTTACACAGCAATGCCTAACAGATACAGCTATTATCTTGTAAAAAGATTAAATATTCAAAACTCTCAAGTTCAAAACCCATGTTGGCATGGACTGGCGTTTTGTTTGGCTAGATCTTTGACAGTCTTTCTCTCTCTCTCTTTCTCTCTTTCTGTCTCTCTCTTTCCCCTCCTTCCCTCTTTACCTCCCCTCCTCATCCCTTCCTTCTTTCCTCTCCTGTGGTACTAGGGATCAGCCCCAGGGCCTTCATCCTGAGCTATATATTTCCAGCTCATTTTTGTTTATTTGTTTGTTTTTAGACAGAGTTTCACTAAGGGGTTAAGTTGCCCAGGCTGGGCTCCAACTTTTGATCCTCCTGTCTCAGCCTCTCAGAGTGCTGGGATTGCAGGACTCTGCCACCAGGTCTGGCTAGGATTTTTTTAAAAGTAGATGAATAGAACCCTTGAGATGTGAGCTTGGGAGACCCCTTTCCCCTCCATGTTTTTTCCTGATCCCTTTGCACATCCCAGTGACTCTGCATTTCCTGTGAAGGTGACCTTGCCAATTCCTGCTGGTTCTTCTCAGACTCTTCAAGATGAAGGCTGCTTGGACGTGAGTCTTGTCCAGGCTCTGGTTGTGCTGGGCCAGTTGGCTGGTTCTTCTGAGGCGAGTGAGGCCTAGAAACTAATTGTAATTCAGAGGCTCCCTGTGGAATTCTGAGAACTGCCAACCTACAGCCTCTCTCCTGGACCAGGTCTTTGAAGATGCCCATCTGCCTCAAGCCACTGTCAGACTCGCCGTGTAGCATCCAGGATGACATCCCGTCTTTTTGAGCCCATTAGGGGCTCCTGCAGCCACATGGGGTCAGAAGAGTTTGCCTGAGGGAGGATGATGGCAGGCCCCGCATCTATAGTAAAATGAACGTACAAATTGAGCTGTGTTCAAACTGAGTTTTGTCGAAGCTCATTGGCCAAGAGAAGCATCAGTATGTGAGTGGGAGCAAGAGACATTTGCTCTGGGATTCTGGTTGACCATTCTGGAAAGAAAAAGCCAATTACTCAGGCATATTTTGGGCAGATTTTCTGTTCGGGATTGTAGTGGATGTGAGAGTATTTCTCTTTCGCTCCCTCAAATTATTATTTTTATCAGTACAAACTTGCAATACATAATAATTAGGTTCAACTTGAGGAATTGGTGCACAAGCACATTCGATCTCGGTCACCTTTGCTTCCTTTTCCATGTTCCCAACCCCCCATGTTCCCTTTCCCTCTCCACAAACTCTATCTCCCTGTTTCCTATAATCAATGTTTCATTTTTCTCTTTAACTTTTTCTGCAATTAATACTAAACTATTTCAGCTTTCAAACCAATCAGCATTATCTAAGATAGTCCCAGTGGGTGCACAAAAATACTGACTCTGCATTTCCTTAATAATAGTCTTAGGTGTCCTGCCATTTCAGAAAAATCCCTGTTCAAAATTCAGAATGAGGATGCTTGCCTATGGTGTTTCCAGCTTCGTGACCATAGGACGTGGAGAGGAATGGATAAGGGATTGATGTCCTCTGTGGTCTCCACCTTTGTGGATGACCACATCCTGCTCCCTGGAACTTGAAATTTGCCAGTGTGATTTTGCTGAGAAAGAGAGTCTTTGGAAAAGGAATTAAGGATCTTGAGGGGGGAGCTCATCCTGGGTTCTACAAATACAGTGGTAAATGCCCTGATAACAGAGAGGCAGAGGGAGATTAGATAGAGGGAAGAGGAGGAAGCTGTTGTGGTTTAGATTTGGAATGTCTCCCAAAAGACTCACACACTTAAATGTTAAGGATTATCTATGGAACCATGTGTTGTTAGGAGATAAGGGCCTAGTCCTGAGGGCTGGATTAGTGGTGTGTGGTGAAAAACAGGTATGTGGTAGATTTATAGATTGGATTGCAGGTGTGTGAATTGGATTCCAGGTGTGTAGTGCAGTCTTAAACCTGGAAGGGTCTGAACACCAAGACTGGACTCAAAAAGGGCAGATCACTGGGATGGGACCTGGAAAGATATGGGCTGCTTTCTTTCTTCCTTTGAGGACTTGACTGGGCTTCTTGTTTGCAATGCCGTGAGGAGCAGCCTCCACCACTGCCTCTGCCATGTGCTTCCACTGTTCCCATCCGTCCATGCAGGGACTGTGACCTTCTGAAACTGCGATCTAAAATAAACCTTTCCTCCCCTAATTTGTGCATGTTGGGTATTGAGTCACAGCAACAAAAAGTAACTAAGACAGAGACACTGTGACCACAGAGGCAGGGACTGGAGAGCTGTAGCCATGAGCCAGAGAGAACCAGTGACTACTAGAAGCTGGCAAAGGCAAAGCATAGATGCTTTCTTAGAGCCTCTGGAAGAAGCACAGCCTTGATGACTCCTTGATTCTGGACTCATAGCTTCCAGAGCTCTGGAAGAAATAATACTTTTGTTTCTTCAAACCCATCACTGAGGGATAATTTCTTACAGCTGCCACAAGAAACCAGACCCAACACCCATTCTCAAGTTCTACTCACTATGTACCAACCAGAAAGGGCTGCTGTTGGGTAAGTAGTGTCGGAGTGTTGGGAAAGCTTGGTAAGACGTGGACTTGCCTGTGGCTTAGGCGGATGGTCACCTGGGAGGGCAGTGGAGCCCTGGATGCATGCATGGGTCCCTGCATAGAGTGTAGCCTGGGAGCTGTCCTGGAATTGCCTCTCTGCAGCCGTTGATTTTGGAACCGTGGGGGCATCCTTGCTGCTGTCTCACACAGAAATGCAAGTAAAGCATCTGACTTTGCCTCGATGTTTACATCCACAGCCAGGCTTGATTTCTGCTGATGCAATGAAATGTCTTGAAAGAACATGCATCTGTATCCGTGGGAGGGTGGTTTAGTTTAGGCTCAAGCACGGGGAGGTGGTGCGGGGAGCAAAACTCTGCTGAGTGCCTATTCTCTTCTAGTCCTTGTACTGAGCTCTGCCTGGGGCTAACAAGATAAAGAAGGCACTGTTTTCTAACCTAAGGCACTCACTGACCAGCACTGAAATCATAATTCCGTGAGAATGGTACACAGAAACACATTTTTAGGTGTATGGTATGTGCGCAGTTATGTTTGTCATTGTGAGCGTTGGTGTGCACGTGTGTGTGTGTATATTTATGTATGCACACGTTCACACGTACCTATTCATAGAGACCGCATACATGTCTGTCTGCATATGCATGTCTGAATCCTTGATGTGCAGATCATCATGTGCTTGCTTTTGTCCACATACGTGTGGCCACATTTACATGTGCACTTTCCAAGGTGAGTGCTTTCTGTCTTTAGAACACGTTTTGCAGCCTTTGCTCAGAGACGACTGCATGCCACCCCTCTTCGTTCCTTTACTTACCACTGCCAACGTTTGTTCTAAGCTGATTTGGCACAGTAGCTGCCACCGGTCCATCTGTGGTTCGTGTTTCATTTACAGAATGCTACACGAAGTCACCCGAAGGACCGAGGGATTGCCCCTGGAGCAGCCCCTAGATAACCCTCCTTATCCCACCTGAACTCATTTTGTCTCCTGGTGTTGCTCTAAGGTGCAGACTCCCCATTTCCCCCGTTCTTTGCTGTACCCCAGAGAAGATCAAGCATCTCTTCCGTTAGGGTGTTTTCTTCTCTTTCTTGAGACAGGGTTTTGCTCTGAACTCACTGTGTAGTCTAGGCTGGCCTCACAATCAAGGCAATGCTCCTGACTCAGCCTCCGTAGTTCTGAGATTAAAGGCAAGCACCACCACATCCAGCTTATATGGTGATGGGGAATCAAAGCTGGGGCCTTATTCTTGCCAGGCTCCCAGCCTTTCTTTTGGAAATTTTGTCACTAAACTTCAGGTAGGAGTCGACAACTGTTCGTTCACTGAGCCCAGAGAAGTCATGTCTTTGGGGGAACCAACCCAGAGCAGTAAGGGTTTTTTTTTTTTTAAGTTGAAAGTGAGGGATAGCATCCTAGGGTATCCAACTAAGGTCCTTATGGTTGCCAGGGGAAAAGAGCTTAGGGCAGAGAAAAGAAAGGCCAGAGGCACTTTGTGGAGAAATGTCAGCAGACAGAAGCCTGTCCTTGTCTCAGCCCTGCCTGGCTGTGCTCAGTGACCTAGGGCTGGTCACAGCTCTCTGCATCTTTGAGGGCTTATGTAAGACCAGCTAAGCATCTGAAATACTACGCTGATTTGAGACAACGCCCAAGTCTCACTACGGACCTACTGAGTCAGAATCTCCAACGGTAGGTCCAAGAGTCTGCATTTTATATGATCGTTTCTCCCCCCTACACGAGTCTTTTGTTCCCTGGAGTTTAGGAACCAATGGGCCAGCCAGCCTCTGAAGTTCTTTCCAGGTACTGAGACTATTATTCTGGGAGAGAAAATATTGACAGAAAACAGATGGGAGTTTTTCCTCAAGGAAAAGGAAGGAAAACTCTACATCTCACAAGAAATAGAAAAAAAATATGAAGTGTTTGAAGAAGCACATCAAGTGAGAAGGAGAGAGCCTGAGGGTGGGTATGTGACCCGGAATGTTCCAACCAGGCTGGCGGGGATCCAGGATGAGGCACGCTCTGCCGGGCTGTCCACATCCATTCGTGTCTCCAGCCCCAGGATCAGGGAACGTGCTGAGCCTGCGGGTGCCGGGCGACTGTAAATCAGAAGCGCTGCAGTTTAATAAGGAGCTGCATTGCCCCAATCTTGTGCAGAGCACTGAACTATCATTTTGCAATTGTTGCTTCGCAAACTGGTTCACACAGGTGAGCCAGTTCCTCTGCACCATTACTGAAAGTAATAATAGTGACAATGACAAGATTTATCGAACATTTGTCAGATGCCAGACGCTACATCTAGCCCTGTATGGAAATTAACCCTCTCCTTTTCCACAATTCTTTGAGATAGGTGCTATTACCCCTATTTCAAAGACAAGAAAGCCAAGACCCAGTGAGGTTAGGTTACTTGCTTAATACAACGCAACATCAGCTAGCATCTTGTAAGGAACCATCCCCCTTTCTGGATGGAACCCACTGTAAGTGTCTCGCACAACTTGGCAAATGCAGGGCAATCTGATTTCAGTTCCCATTCACCTCTGGGCGCTTGTGTACAGTGTATACAACCTGCAAAACTATGCCACACCAGCGGAGGCGCTGCTGTTGCTGCTACATAGGGAGACTGGGATTGGATGTCAAGATGTTGTACTCCATAGCATATTATTTTTGCACAGAACAAATTTCAATCTCTAGCAATTTGCAATAATTCTTCTCTCTCTCTCTCTCTCTCTCTCTCTCTCTCTCTCTCTCTCTCTCTCTCTCTCTCTCACTCTCTGTCTCTTCCTTCCTTCCTTCCTTCCTTCCTTTCTTTCTTTTTTCTTTCTCTTTCTCTCTCTTTTGTTTCTTCTCATGTGTTGACATCTGTAATCCTCTTTCATGCCAGCCACCACTGATTCTTTTTCTTCAGCAGATTTTTAAAATATCCATAACAATTTTATCCATAAGAGGCAAAACTGGACATAATAAACTGGCTGTAACCAGATAAGTTAATAAACGTGTTCAAGCAGATATTTTTAAAAGCATACTCACAGTGAATTGATTGCTGATTTAAAACAGGAGTCAAAAGAAATCCTGAGGTTGGTCTACCAGTCTCAAAGAAGCACTATAATTCTGCAAATGAGGCTCAGGATGGTAGGTACTCATTTCCATAGGCAATGTCCACCTGATCAGAACTTTTGCAAAGCCCATCTGTCATTCTAAAATGAACACTAAAAAGGGAAATTCTTGTTAAGATCTCTCAAAACTCAACAGTGAAAACAAATAAACAATCAACCCAATTAGGAAATAGGCAGAAGCTACAGAGACATTTCATTGAAGAGGGTGTATACAGATGGCAAATCAGCACATGGAACACTCGACATTACCAGGTAGCAGAGAAATGCAAATTAAAATCATAATGAGATCTAACCACACACCCATGAGCATAAAAATAAAAAAGAGTGACAACACCCCAGAGAAACTGCATCACTCTTACGTCATTGGCTGGAAGGTGAAATGGCACAGCCATACTGAAAGAGTTTGGTAGTTTCTTATGAACTAAACTACCCTCACCAGGCAATCCTGCCCCTGCTGTGTGGACAGTCCTTTCAGAAAAATGAAAAGTTATGGGCACACAAAAGCCTGTGCATGAATGCTCATGGAAGTTTGATCCCGAATAGCTCTGAACTGGAAATAGTCCAAATCTTCTTCAATGAAGGAGCACGCTGGAATATTATTCAATTACTGATCCACCCAGCAAATGGAATAGATTTCAACAAGATCATAATGGATGAAAACAGCTAATCTCAAAAACTCCACATTGTATGTCTCTATGTATGAAATGTTACTGAAAAAGTTACAGAAGTGATGTTATATTTTGGATCTAGAGTGTCCCCCAAAAGTATATTTGGGTGTTGTAAAATGCCATGGGGTGTTAAGAGGTGGGATCTGATTGGAGAGGGGAAGAACACTGTGGCTTGACCCAGCAAGGGTGTATCACTGGACAGAACCTGGAAGTGTAGCTCTACTCTTCCTCCCCAACTTTGCTTTCTGTCTGTTATGCTGTAAAGACCTCTTCTGCTCCTGCTCTGCCATGGGCTTCTACCATTGCCAGCTTCCCAGGTATGAACTGTGATCTTTTGAGCTAAATTGAAGTGAAAATGAATCTTTTCTCCCTCAAATTGTGGATGTCAGATATTCTGCTCAAGCAATGAGAAAGGGACTAAGACAGAAGTTGGTACCAGGAGTGGGATTGTTGTTGTGACTTTACTTGACAATGTGGTTTAGAAGACTTTGGAATGGTTTTTGGGAGGATTTTGGAAAGGTCTGAAGATGCCAGCTAGAAAAGACTTAGAATTCTGTGATCTGAGCTCGCTGGGAGAGCCTGGCCAGAGTTCAGAAGATCAGAATGCTGATGGAGGTGTGGCTTGCAAGAGCCAGGCTCAAGAAGTTTCAGATGGGAAGGAAGACTTTATTGGCATTTGGTCTAGAAATCATGCATGCTACAGTCTGGCAAAAAGTGTGGCAAAGTCCCTTGTTCTGGGATTTTGCCTGAAACTATAATTAAGGGTGGTGGACTACTTAATCTGGTGGGGAAATGTCAAAACAACCCAATGTTTATGCTGTTACAAGAGTACTTTTTGTGGATGTTAGCCAGCTCTCCACTGAGAAGCAGGAGAAAATAGCAAGTGTAATTGTTAAAGAGATTAACACTAAAAAGAAGCCAGCAAAGGGGCTAAAAACATACACTGAGGAAAGGATAGCCTCTTTAATAAATGGTGGTTGGAGCACTGGTTATCCACGTGCCTTGAGGATATGTCAGGAATCAACAAGACCCCATCATTTACCAATTAAAGTGTGGAGGGGCAAAGGACCTTTCTCTGTACCCTAGGGCATCCCACAGGTCCAAAGAAAAAAAGTGTTTGCTGGAGTTCAGCCATCTAAGAACTCAGAAGCCTCAGTAGCTACTATCCGAACAGGGGTGGACCTTGGTGATAGCCATATGGTGCTGACTTTGGGCCATGGAGGCTTCTGCCCAGATTTCAGAGGAAAACTTTGGAGTCCAGGCAGTGTGTCCCTGAGAGGGTAGTGCATAATGTGGTAAAAGAGAAGCTTAAAGTGCAATGGAGACCCCGAAAAATTGGAGATGCCAGAAACATGAATCATCTATTGAGCAAGAATATAGGCGTGAACAGAGCCAGCACAGAGGAAACACTACAGAGACAACACTGTAGGTACAGGACCACCCAAACCCTTGGAAGCTCATATCTAACCACAACTTGCATGTAGTGCTAAGCATAGAGCTATAGAACTTAATGGAGCTATAGAATTTGATTATTGTCGTGCTGGTGTTACTTCTGCTTTGGGTCTGATTGCTTGCAACTCTCCTATTTCTGTCTGTGCCATTGTTATGTTGGAAGTGTTTAGCTTTTCTTTGATTTTTCACAAAAAACCTCACAGCTAAGAGTTTACCTTGAGTCTCAGAGGAGACGTTGAACTTGGGTTTTTAGCAGTGGTGGAACTGTTAAGACTTTGGCACTTCCATATGGACTATCCTTCCAGAGAAATGAAAAGTTATGCATACACAAACCCTGTGCATGAGTGCTTGTGGAAGCTTTATTCCTAAGAGCCCCAAACTGGAAATAATCCAAGACTTCTTCAATGAAGGAATGGCTGAACAAGCTGTGTTAAAGCCACACCACGGAATATTAATTAATGATCCACCCAGCAACTAGAATAGATTTCAACAAAATCGTACTGTTATGCCCAGATCGCGAATGTCCCAAAGACTCCGGGAGACCGACCATACATGCAAAAGCAAGGTGTCTTTATTCGGGCTTAAGCTCGGGCTCTCAGCCTTCACCAACACAGTGGATTTGATCCGAGAGCCCAGAACAATAACTGAGCGGAGTTTTTATCAGCTTTGAGCAGAGAGTGGGAGATTTCTGACTTTGCTATTACATGATTGGATAATATTTAGCAAGCGCAGTCTTGTTGCATCATGATTGGCTAGCTAACATTAAGCAACTGCCTCTGGCTCCCACACCCAATTTGAACATCTCCTGTTCCTGCCCAGGGAAAAACTTCGGGCCTAACATTTTTTAAAGAACAGGTAGTTACAAAATGATAGGTCAGCTAACACTGAGTAAGACTATCTACAGTCCCCAGACCCCAAGCCCCAACCTCAGAAATGTTACAGATGTTGAGAAAGCAGTCCCTTCTTGAAGCAGTATGTAGTTTTTCCCATAACTGCCCATTGCCCGGAGGGAACTGAAACTCAGGCCTGTCAGCTAACATCCCAGGGAAAGTCTGAGGCCTGTCATGAGGTCTGTGCAGGTCGGGCCTGTAGCCTGGGCCTGGGTCTCTCACATACTTGGTGAAAAAAGATAATGTCATGAAACTCTACATTGTATGGCTCTATTTATATAATGTTATTGAAAATAATTATAGAGATGAGAAGAAATTAGGCATCACCGGGATTTGAAATGGGAGTTGGGAGAAAATACACAGGGATAGCGCCAGGAAGCTTCTCTGCAGTGAAACTGCACTGGCTTTTTGTTGTGGTGCTTGCACAGTTCTACACATGTGATAAGTTTACAGGGAAACACTCACGTAAATGAGTGCGCGTAACACTGGTGGAGTCTGAATAACCTTGGTGGATTGTAACAATGTCAATGTCTTGATTATGATATTGTAATAGAGTTTTACAAGATGTATTGTATGAGAGTCATACAAGATATTCTGGGAAGAAACCATGTCGAAGACATTGCATTCTTGTAACTTTTTGGTGTGTGGGGGATTTTTTTTTCATGAATCTATCATTGCTCTGAGATACAAAGTTAAAAATATAATTGAAAAATGTTCACACACTATTAGGAAATTTAAAATACAATATACAAACTGTACAAATAATAGTAAATAACATTCATAAATCACCAAGTATTTCATTACACTCAGTATAGTTTTTAAAACCATGTGGTTGCTGGGAGATTGACCCAGAGAAGGACGTGCTAGCTTCATCCTTTCTCTTGGACGTGGCTCTATTCTTCCATGCTGTGAAGAGCTAGTTCTCTGGCTCTAGTCCCAACGTTGGGGTTCTATCATTTCCAGCCTTCTGCATATAAGTGGATTATGGCCTTCTAAAACTGTGAATGAAAATCTTTCCTCCCTTAAATGGTGTATGTCAGGTATTCTGTCCTAGCAATGAGGAAGTAAATGAGACAGTGGGTTTGTTGTGAGGGTCAGTGAGATAATGTTTCTAAAGTGCATGACTCAGTACGGGACACACAGTGGATCTTATCACAAAGAATTTGCTATACATATTTCTAGATACTTTTTCTCTTGTTTCATATAAACATTTATATGCTTATGTGTTTTTCTTTTTCTTATATAAAACTATTTCGTGTATTAACTTTATATAACATGCATATATTACACATAGACTTATTATCCTTAATGTTACCCTTGCTTATTCTAAATATCATGCTTTTATATCCCCCAAGCATTTGCCTCATTTCAACCAGGCCCCTTGTCTGAACCGAGCATGGCTCCTACTACATCCAAATCCATGAGACTTTTTGGCAGACACTCAAGTTCCAAATCATGACACCCAGAAAATAAGCACTGCTATCCTAAAGTCCCACTTTTCAATATGGTGACCTGATGTTGGAAGTGATGTGCTCCATGCCACACATCTGAGCTGGAGCTTTACTAAATCTGCCTGTTCCCAAGCCACCATGTTGACCTTGGATACTCCTGTTGGCCCCATAAGGAATGGTCAGTCTATGCACCTGAGAGAAAATGCTCATTGCCAGAGACTGTCACCACGGCGAGGCTGAGCTGAGTAGGGAAAACAGTGATCCACTGGAGGAGTAGGTAGTTCCTGGCCCACACACCTCCAAAGCCTCAGCTCTGCTGCACACCTGGCTAAAAGCCATCATATGTCAGGTCTCTGCCTTCCCCGAGAAGGCTAATGACAATCAGCGCAGGTTGCTGCTGTCAACTGTCCTTGGGACAGCAACACTGACAATAATCCCTTGCTTACAGGAAGAGGGGACTCCCGCCATCTTCTCTCTGAAGCATGGTTTTCCAGTAGAAGGGAAGCGCCTGTGTTGTGGGAGGCAAGAAAAATTGGGGAACAGAAAAATGAGAGAGAGAGAGAGAGAGGGAGAGAGAGAGAGAGAGAGAGAGAGAGAGAGAGAGAGAGCTCCTGAATGCTACAGTGAAGATAACCTCATCTTGACCTGTGACTTGATGGGAACACTTGGGTAGGACAGGAAAGGACATCAGTGATGGTTGGGTGTTCCCCCATTATGCATATGGGCTCCTCTAGTCCGCACAGCCGTTATCAACTGCTACAGCAGAGAAGTCAGGGCAACTCTGACTTCTTGGGTTTTAAAGAAAATTAAAACATCTCTCCCTCAAGTTTATTTTTCTTTTCCTGCATGATTGTCCATCCCAGGAGCCTTTGTGGATCTGTGCACCAGGACCTGCTGTCTCAGCACTCCGGCTTCTTCCCAGCGCTCCTCCACCTGGAATCCTCATTAAATAATTAGTGCAGTTAACGATTTGATTTCTTTCTCATCGCTGGGATATGAGTTTCATGAAGGCAGAGGCCAAATTTATGCTAATTAATGAGTCTATTACAGAGCCCCACACCCTGCATATAGCAGGTGCCCCGTAAACATGGTACATGGATGGTGTATTAAAAATGACACGGAGTCTGCATGGTTTTACAACTGTAATGAGTGTAACGAAATATTTGGTGATTCATGCTTGGGCCTCATTTATTCATGTAACTACACTTTATCTTGTTTATCCCCTATGACGCACAAGGCTCTTGGCAGAGCCCTGCCAATACAGCAGTGACAATACAGACATCATCCAATAAAGCTCATTATCCAGAGTGGAGAGGCTCAGCGTGGAGCTGGTGAGCCGAGACCCGGTAGCAGTGTTGTACAGGTGGTCTAATGGTCCCTGAGGCTGGCTCTGTGCTCAGCATCTCTGTGTTGGCTTGCCCAAGTCCCTTGAGGCCCCAGGGAACCCTCTAGGCACCCCTATCTCTCTCCCAGTTATCAGGACAGTTTACGAGAACTCCAGAGTTCCCTTCAAGGGAGCCTGTTGGGAACCACAGCAAAATCCTCAAGTGGAAGTCACAAAAGAACGGGAGCCCTATCTGCCCTCCTCCAGTCCCATGTTAGAAGTCACAGACCCTCCAAGCCTTGCTTTCTTCACTAGCAAAAAGGAGCCGAACCCTGCTTCCTTGGGTCTGTGGGATGACCAGTGAAGGCAGTGCCCACACTCAGGCTGAGCCCATGGAACCTGTGGCGTGGACCGAAGCTGCCTTCTCCTCTTTCTTCTTCCATTAAGGGCCCTTGTGCCCTGTGAGGCCTCGGGTAGAACCTCCGGCATCCCGTTGCCTGCAAGGCAGGTTAGGCAACTCCACTCTAATGAAGCTTCTGGGATTTGCCAAAGAGTTCCGTCCTTGGTAAGCACTCACCCGGGTGTTCGGAACGTTCGACCTGGATGCACTTGTCACGATATCATTTTATTTCCATCCCCACCCCACTCTCCAAGAGGACGCTTTGTCCTTGAATTTAGAATCACTTGCTGAATGAATGTTTTAAAATGGTGCTTGTCTCCTACTCTCTCCCCTCCTCCTTCCCCGTCCTTCCTTCCTGTTCTCCTCATCATTGCCTCTTTCAGTGATTTTACTTATATCCTCTCTCCTTCTCATCCTTGCCCTGGTCACCATCTCTACCCCCACTGCCAGCCTTTCCATGACGGACAGTTTCTAGAAAGCTGTAGGATATAATTTGATACTTTCGGTAAAAAGTCAGTTCTAAAACAGGGAGCCGTATTGAAGTGAATCTGTTAGTACATTTGTAAACTTGTGCCTTTCTGTTTCTGAGTACTTATAACACAATAAACTGTGTCTAGGAACAAAACGTTAAGAGTTGAAGACTCTGCTTTTTTTCCAGGCTTGTGGACAGGAAGGCCCACCTCCTGTGGATGTCTGGTCCCACCCAAACCAGCCCGCCATCCATCCTTCATGGAGACCCCACTGCTCCAGTAGCTTGGCCTGCACCACCACTCCCTCTTTTACATCACACGTCCAGTCTGCTGGGCATTGACTCGACTTTCAAAGACACAGCCTGACCAACCTGTTCTCACTAGTTCCACCAAGCTCTCACCCACTACTGTCCCATACCTCAGCTCCTACACATCCTCTCCGAAGGTCTCTCCACTCCCCCTTTCACATCCTTTTCCTTCATGGCTGAGTCTCAACCCAACAATTCTAGATAAATCAAATCACATCTTTCTTGATCTTTCCTTTGCTGAGAACCTTGCCACAATGCTGCAATTTTCTCTCCGTAGAAATCTAGATTCTTGCATCCGGGGCCTCCATTCTCTTCCCTCCATTTCCTGTTCTCTCTCTCTCTCTCTCTCTCTCTCTCTCTCTCTCTGTCAGCTCCAGTTGTACTGGCTTCCTTGAACATACCAGACATGCTTCCAAGGGACCTTTGCCAGACTGTCAGGAATGCTCTCTCTCCAGTGTCTACTTAGCTCATGCCTCCTTTCTTGAGTTGTTGCCCAAATGTTGCCTTCATCACAAGATCTTCCCTTCCCATCTATGCCGGGCTACTACCGCCTCCCCACCTGGCAGTTCCATCTCCCTCATCCTGCTGGAGCTTGTTCTGTTTCTACAGACTTATCCACTTACTAAATGATGAACTTACCTTTTGTGTGACTGCTCACCTCAAATCCGCCCTCCAGAATGCAAGTTCAAGGGGAAAGCTCTTTGTTTTGCTTCTTAATGTATATGGAGCAAATTGGATGGTGACTAGAACCTAACAAGCGCTCAACATACATTTTAAAATGAATGATACAAATAGGCCTCATTGACTGTAAGAGTTGAGAAGCTGGAACTTCTTCTTCTTTTTCTTTCTTTCTTTCTTTCTTTCTTTCTTTCTTTCTTTCTTTCTTTCAATATGATGCAATATGATTCCCTACTGTGCCAGCTACTGGAATTTTAATGGTCAGTAAAATCAAACCCTCATGAAAATGACCTTAATGAAGTAACCAGTAGAGAATTTAAATTGTGACCTGTGCTGTGAGGGAGAGGCCCACACGTGGGAGGCTTTGGTTTTGGTGAAACAAGTCTGACAGTTTTCTTGAGGAAGAGACGATGGAGCTGAGCTCTGAGGTGAGAGAGGGCATTGGCCAGAGGAAGGGTGTGGCTGAGGGCAGGAGGGACGTCAGGCAGAGGCAAGGGCAGTGACGATGCGGTGCCAATGACTATCTATGGCGGGTAGAAGATGGAAGAGGAGGTCTGAGGGGCTGGAGTGAGGGTGAGGTGTCTAGAACGAGGCTGGGCATGTGGGCACAGTCTAAATTTTGCTGGGTTTTCAAGGCCACAGCATGAATTTGGTCTCTATCATGGAGACAACAGATATCTCTGGGAAGTTTTAAGTGTGCCAGACGAGATGATAAGAATCGTGCGACACAAACCCCTGTGGCTGTGGTGGAGAAGGGGTTGGGCATGGGTGGCAGTGGCATTAGGATCTGGCTTGCGTGTTTTGGCAGTTATCTAATCCCAAGAGGAGCGGGGGGGGGGGGGAGGGAAGAAGAGATAGGCATGATCTCACCTGGAAGATGGTGTGGAGAAGCCAGCTGGTGCATTCTGGGCTCCAGAGCTGAGCTTTATTCACGAAAGAGGCAAAGCCAGAGGTCACTTCAACACCACCTCCTCAGAGTGGAAGCAGCGATGTGAATACACCTGGAGGTTGCAAAGGTGTGCCTCTGGGAGCAGGGGAGCTGTGCTTACCTGGGTCTGCTATAGCGATTCCACTACTTGGAATCCCTCCATTTTTACTGTGCCTTTGCTCCATGACCAAGGGTGGCATGTCCCCTTTGACCACACTGAAACTCCTCTTTTCTTTCCAGAGCACCATTGAGCTCTGACATACATTGAATCCCCACCGAATCCCAGCCTGACTTCACAACTTACTTCTCCTTTCCACAGATTCTTACCTTTTAAAATCCAGAGTTAAAAATCAGGCTCTTCAGGAAGCCATCACTAATATCTCCAAGGAAGAATCTCTTTGTCCCCCGAGTTCCTGCAAGTTTTGATAAACACATAATAATTTCTCACCTGTAGTGCAATGCCTGCTGTGTACTAATTCATTTCTGTGGTTCCCTCTCTGTTGGTCTGCTTAACATCTAATTTAGTGTCATGTACGAAGCAGAGATAATAATAGTGACACTTCAAGATTATCGCCTGTGTGGCACATGACACGCGCTGGGTTTTGTATGTATTACTCTCTCAGTTCCGTATCAGTCTCACAAAAAGAGATACCATCATCTTCATTATAATTTTGCAGATAAGGAAACTGAGTCAGAGAGTGACTAATTGGATTGCTCGTGGCATTCACTGAATGAGCAGCCAGGATTCGCATACATACATACACTCTTTCATTATCTTAGGATTCATGAGTTGATCTTCCCCACGGCAAGGACCACGGTGGACTATAGAGATTTGTTTTTAACTTGAGCTCTTCCACTCATTTATCATGTGAGTTGACCCTTCTGGATGCCAGTTCTTCAACTGCGATGAACAATAGAATTAACGTGACATTGGTGAAGCGCCTGCCACATTGTAGGTTTGCACCATCAACATGGTGTCGTTATTGGCTCCGTTTCTTCCCTAAAGGAGAAGGAAAACGGCATCCACTAGACAGGACGCTAGGAAGAACATTTTTCTGATCCCAGCTGCCAACACTCACAGAGAGCTCAAGATTTCTGGCGACACTGAACACTTCAGTGTTGCTGGAAGCTGCACGTACCTTGCGTCTTGGGCAGAGGAGGTTCGGAGCTTCCTGGATGTGCACGGAGATAAATATTTTCTGTGGGGCACATCGATTATGCATTCGCTTGTGGCCATTAATATTTCAGGTTTCCTATGTATAAATAAAACATCCATTAATTAGACGTTTGCAATCAGATTGCTTTCCCCGTTTTCTCTCTTCGCCAGTCTTACTTTCTCAGCAGAGAATTTGGGTTTATGGTCCAGAGACATAAATCATTCAATCCCCGTCTTCCTCTTCTTCTTCTTTTTCTTCTTTCTAGGCAGAATGTGGCTTCCTGCCAGGTCACAACAATTGGCTCAAAGAACCTTGGTGTGCAGTCACCAAGCAACAACAGGGACCGAATTCTTTTGTTTTTTCCTTTTAAGAAGAAATTAAAATTATTCATGAAGTGCTGCTCAGCTGAATTCTTGGACCCTTTCCCCCACTGTGAGGACAGATTTCCTGGCTAGAGTTTTTCGCCCGAAGAATTTAGCATTGGTTAAAAGTGAATACCTCCTCTGAGGGGGGACATTAATACAGTTAATGTTCGGGGAGTCTTGGCGTCCCTCGCTGCGAGGCTGCCAAGCAAATTCCATTAGGTAGATCTTCTCACGCTCGGTGGCATTAGCAGGTGGCCCGGCTGCATTCCTCATCTTTATTCATTTGGATTGAGGGCAGGCCAGGTGTGTGCCCCTCATGGCATCAGAGTGCAGACTGACTTGCACTTGCAGAAGGTCCCTCAGCTGTGCACTTGCCGGGAGCCCAGGGGCCATGGAAACGAGGCACCATTTTTTTTTTTTTGCTTGTCCTGACAAGCTAGAGGTCTAGGTGCTTAGAGTCATTTTCTTGGTCATTAGTGGACTTGGCTGAGGATAGAAATGAGGCTGAGTCTTGGAGTGATCACAGAGAGCCTGGATGCCAGGGTCATCACCTCAGATGCCCACGATCTTACCGTATGTACAAGCAAAGTGAGCTGGTGGGGAAAGCAAGGATGAGAGACATACGACACAGTGACCAGGACACACTCTCCCCGGAATGGTGTCTGTGTGGCTCCTGAGGTCTGACAAGGTCTTTTGGAGCACCAGGTCATGAGATGAAAGCAAGAACAGCTTCCCAAGTCAATACATGGCAGGTGCTTCTGCTGCGAGCTGTTGTGTCCCCGGTGTCTGGCGTGTGGGTGGGTGGTGACGTCTAGGGTGTGGAGGGCATCCCGTCCTTTCATTTCTATTCATCTTGCTCTTCTACAGCCTGTTGCTTTGGGAGTTCAAACAAAGGCAGCACCACCACCTGCCGCGTGTCCTCCCTGGTGACTGTGTGTTAGCACTCTTGGCTTCTGTACTCTGCACACAGGCCTCAGCCTTGCAGATTCCTGCCCTGGGAGATGCTGGATTAGCTTGCCTTGTCCCTTGCACCTTTAAGGTTCGCCAGTTTAACCACTACCAACTCCTGCACAAGCAGCTGAGAACAGTCTTGAAAAACTCTCTCTCTCTCTCTCTCTCTCTCTCTCTCTCTCTCTCTGAGATAGGGTTTCATTCTGCAGCCCAGGCTGGTCCTGAACTCACTATGGAGCCCAGACTGGCCTTGGACTCATGGTAGTCCTCCTGCCTCAGTCTCCTTAGTGCTGGAATTACAGGCATTCGCCATCATGCCTAAAAATAAATCTAATCAACAAATCCATATTCCTGTCTATGAGATTCAGGGGATTATATAATACATGTATAAAGTGTCCATTGGCCAGGCCCAGGGGTGCAGGTCTGTAATCCCAGCATTCTGGGAGGCTGAGGCAAGAGAATCAACCAGGTAACTTAGCAACTTAGTGGGACTCTGTCTTAAATAAAAAATTTAAAAAAGGTAGGGACTTAGCTCAGCGAGAAGGCCTTGGACTCAATTCTTAGAGCTACACACACACACACACACACACACACACACACACACACACACACACAGAGAATATGTAGTGATCCAAACAGGGTACTTCATACTTCCATCTACTTAAATGTTTATTAATTTGTGGGGCTATTGAGAACCTTTGAACTCTTAAAGTTCTTTGCAAAATATACAACAGACAGTCATACACATGGCCACCCTACTGCACTGTAAAACAGCAGATCTCGTTCCTGACATTTAACTGTGCCTGTTCCGCAGTTTCCCGTGTCCACGTCTCTTCTTAGACCGGCGCAATCTCTCTTTCATTCCCTGCTCTCATGGAATCGCTTCTTTTTCTTCTCTGTACAAATGAGAACAGGTGGTCTTTCTCTTTTTGGAGGGCAAAATCCTTTGACAATGACCCTGAGACTAGGATTTGGTTGTGAACGACCTTTTGGACATCCTTCACGAGTTCACAAGCCACTCAAATCCTTTTCTTACCCCGTCCATGTTTTGACTCCTGACATGCTAGTGCTCCGAATCCTTTGCCAGCTGGCGAGGATCTAGCAAAAACCTTTTATAAAATAGGCGCTTTTATGAAAGGCGGGCAGCTGTAAAAATTGGCACTGATCCTTCAGGAAAAAGGTGGGACCCTCGTGGGGTTTCTGTGCTGAACTTCTTGGCCATTCCCGCACACAGGTCTTGATTTTCTCTGTGTGACCTTGGCTTAGAGATCATACTCCCTTGTCCCATCCCAGCAGTAGTAAGCAGACAGGCCTTAGCAACCTTCCTTAGTCCCGACATAACAACTTTGCTGGCTTCAACAGTTGGTCAACTAATGACAACAACCCTGACTTTGAGCGAGGACCAATCTCCTACAAACCTGTCGTCTACCTGCCTGCTCTCCCAACCTATCAGGCTGCTCTATTTTGCTCTTTCCCATCCAAACTCTGATTCACATGCCAGTTAAGCAGCCCAATCCTGCTGGCTAATCCATCCACACCAAATAAAAGTTTTCTTCGCACCAGAACTGGAGCCTCACACCTGTACTTGCTGCTCTGGCATAAGGTCGTGGGGGCACAAACTTTCATTTCAGATTGTCTTGCTGCTGGTCATATTTTTGGTTTGTCCTGGGTTCTTCTCTGACCTAGCAATGAAAAAATCAAGAACTCTGAACCAATCTTGAGCATGACTCTTAATCCTCATGAGGTTTTACTCAGTGATTTGACTTCTTGGATTCTACCCCACATGATCCTTTCTCAGGCCAGTTACCCAGCACCTTCTTCACGCCAGGCCATGAGCTGAAGAGCTTATATAATTATTCCATGTGTATCCTCCACCCTACCATACAGCAGGTATAAATGTCAAACCCACTTCAAGGCAAGGAAAGCAGTTTAGAGAGGTTGAGGTTGAGTCAATAGTCCAAATCCTTCAGCTGTGAGGCAAGAAAAAAAAAATCCAGATTTCAGACTAACACATTTCTTCTTCAGATGAATTGCCCACGCAGTTGGCCACACTCCCTAGTAATGCTATTTTGGAAGCACCATTTAATAAGTTAAAACGAATTTTATAGGCAGCTGGGTAATTATCTGACTTGAACCCAATTAAAAATCAAGACCATTCTGCCCGAGTTTGAGGGCTTCTTTTGATTAATGCTAGACAAATGGATTTCTCTTTTTATCCAGAACATTGAGGTCCAGCTGGCTGGGCTGGCTTCTACACAGAGCATCCACAAAGAGCCCTTCCTGACAGGGCTCACATGTGGCCCACGTATCCACGTTGCCACATGGGGCATGTGAGTACCAACCAGGGAAAGGACTGTTGACACCTGTGGCCAGGCATTTGGCTTGCATTCCCTACAGCCAAGTGGTTTAATTAGAACCTAATACTTTTTAGAAGCTCTGTGTGGACAAACGAACAAACTTTAAAACTCTAAGTCTGGGCTTGAAAACCAGCTTTGCTAGTTAGTAGCTGTCACCGGTAGTTAAGTTACTTTACTCTGTCAGCATCATTTATTTATACATGACAGAAGGAATGGTTGAGCAGATGGGTTGTAGGCAACGCACTGTAGAAGCCACTCCTGGGCGCCCTCCCAGAGGGCTAGATTACTGTAGGCACTAGTAGCTTCCCATCTCCCAGTGCCACTGATTGCCGCCCCTCCAACATCACTGTAAAGACATGACTTCTGTCGAGTGCAGACCTGGACACTGCTCCTTTTAGCCCAGTAGCCTTCATATCTAGGGACATTAGAAGAAACTGCCACCAATTCTATCGACATTGTTATCTTTTTGATTTTTGATTTTTTTGCACTGGGGAGCTGAACACAGAGCCTTTGCATGTTTATTTTTATTTTGCATTTTGAGACAGTCTTGTGGAGTCCCCGGGTTGTCTTCCTGCCTCAGCCTGGAAGAACGCTGGGATTGCCGACATGCCTTAACCTCCTGACCTATCACCCATTTAAACATGGCTTTTATTTCTCTCTTCTTTGGTGCTCATAACTCTGGGTCACCTTACATGATTAGCAGGTTGCTGAGGGCAGCGACAGTGAGGAATTAGCATCTTCTTTTGTAGTAGGAGGTGGGGCTCTGTGTTCAAAGTTGGGGGAAACCCTCCAGGTAGGAGGTACTCCAGGTGCTGGGTGACCAAAAAAGAGCCATAAACCCACACCATACACGAGAATATATCATGTATGTATTTCACTCACCAGTCACTCATTCTGTAAGTATTTACTGGGCACCTGTGATGTGCCGGGAACCACCCTAAGACACAAAACAGACCCATTGTGAATATTTACAGTGTTTATCTTAACAATAGCATTGAAAAGAGGGGATGTCCTTGAGTTGAGCCCAAGGTCATTGGGCACCTGATGTCTATTTGTCTCTCCCTGCCAGTTAATCAAATGTAAAGTCCAAAAGATCACAGCACAGAGCTGTATAAGTACACAGAGGAGTGCCAGTATCTGGTGTCCACGAGGTGTGAGTTCTCCCTGAAATGCCATAGGTTCAAACTCTGATCCCCAGACAGTAGGTGTTCTCACTTTTTTTTTTGACATCAGAAAAGAATCAAATCACAGAAAAATCAAAACATGGAAACCTGGCAATGTTCCCTAAATGTTTGATGTCGAGGTTGCTTCTCAGTCAGAGTTGACAGCTGTCAAGCAGGTGGCAAATGAAATTAAAGGCACTTGTGGCATGGAGTTTCAGCTTGCGAAGGCTTTTGTTGCCTAGAGATTTGGATCATCTGCTGCCAGCCCCTGTCTGCTCTCTGTGAACTGAGACGACTACAGGCACATTTCTATTCATAAGGTGATCGATCAAGATCGCTCTCAGGTTGCAACATCCATTGTCCCTCTTGCTGTCCTGTGGTTTCTTCTGAGTCCAGGGTCTCTTAGGATCACTGTCTCCAGCCCCGAAAGCAGAGAGGCTCCCAAGCTGCAGAAGTGGACATCACTGGAGTCCCCTGATGCAAGAGGAAGAACGGAAAGGACATTTTTGTCAAAGGGGACAGGGAAATAAAAGTTGAACAGGTTGCAGCAGTGAGATTTCTTGGTGCTTGCGGTGTGGCCACCAGAGGCCCCAGCCTGGTTACCTCGTGGGATGACAGGATGGCCCAGTGACAAAGGATGTGGGCTTGGGACCTGAAGTCTGAATCCTAGTCCTTCCTAGATCTGTAATCTCCTTGAGACGCAGTCTGTCCATTTATACAGTTGTCACAAACATGCTGCCTGATCCCATGATTGGGGAGGGACTTAGATGACCGAATGCTACCGAAGTGCCTACGGGGATTCATGAAGCTATGTAAGCCTTTGGCAGCTGTCTCAAGGAAGTCAGGGCGAGGTCTGTGGGCTCTGGTCCAGAGAAGAGTCCCCTGAAATAGATGTCTTCACAGCCCCCAGCGCCTGGCTTAGTGAGCGCCAGAATCCAGCCCCTGGTCACCTCTCATGTCTCTCTCTCATTCTCTACCCTTTGTCTTGCTCAGCCGTCTCCAGCAACCTCAGATCGACTCCCAGTCCAACCTTACGAACTTCACTGAACAACTCCTTTCTGTCCCTGAGTCTGCTTCTGAGCGGAAGCCTCTTATGTTTAGTGAGTTTTCTCTGTACCCCTGCTCAGTGTCTGCTTGTCACAGCACCTGGATTTCTGTTTCTGCATGTCTCAAGGGACACAGAGACAAGAAGATGGCTTCCTGCCCATTGAGAAGCTGGGGTCCCTTGGGATGAACTGAAAACAAGTCGGCAACCAGAAAGGTGAGAAAAACTGGGGCCCCTAGGAAGGGTCGCCACTCAGCCTGGAGGACAGGCAGGAAATCCTGGCAATTGGCCCTGTGCTTGAGGTAAGGCAGGCAGGAAGGCGTTAGTCCACTGCAGGACAAGAGTGCAGGTGACCAGGGGTGGAAAGCCATGGGTGCTCATGTCTGGCTGTTGCTTACCATTTCATTTATCATGACCAAAGTGCCACTCTATTCTCAGCTTACTTTATTGATTTTTCTTTTAAATCCTAACGCTCTTGACGCAATGGGAATTTTGATATTTAACAGACAAAGTTGTTTTGAGGAGAGGACCTAGCACTCTGTAGAGATGACAGACATGACCTCCTATGTCTCCTGCTTCCTCTTGTCCCTTATTGTAGTACACTGAGGAAGGGACCCAGGGAAGCCCGACCCATGGAACCCATAAACATGACGCTATAGAGGAAAAGAATACTTTCAATTGTTATTAATAGTAGATATGGTGAAAGGGAAATTCTGAATTACGCAAGGAGACCCTGAATAGAGTCCCTACTATCCTTACCACAGGGAAGCACAGAGAGATAACAGAGTCACACAGGAGAGGAGGAAGCAATACCATCAGAGATTGACATGGAGATGTTGACACTGAAGGTTGGGATGATGTGGCCACAAGCCAAGGTGCACTGGCAGCCCCCAGAAGATGGAGAGGTAGGATGGGTTCTCCCATGGGAGCACAGCCATGCTCAACTTGGTGAGAGTGACCTTAGGCTTCTGGCTCCCTAAACTATGAATGAATATAATGTCATTGTTTTCAGCCACTCTGTTTATAGTAATTTGTTACAGTAGCTACATAAAATTGATGCCCGCCCTAAGTCTACTCTCTGCATCTCTCTGCACCTTATTGTGCATTGCAGCAAAGATAATAAACGCCTTTGCAGCAAGAAGGGAATTCTTACTTGTGCAGAGAGAGGACAAGGATTAACCCATAGAGGAAAGCCTTTCTAACTGAGCCTCTAGGACTCAGAGAGAGGCTGAGGTGTGGGAACACCTTGCAGTGGCATGTGGAGGCAGCTGGAGCCCCAAGGAAGTTTCCTGGATGGATATCCAGGCAGGTAAAACAGCTGTAGCCAAGAGGGACAAAAGTTTCCCATGGAACCCAGCAGCGTGGGCCCAAGCTGAGGAGAAGGCACAGGCAGAAGAGAGCAGCTAGTCACACCCAAAAGTCATTGCCAGTCATGCAGTGACGCTGCTTAGGATAGCTCTCCAACAAGCTATGTGTCCTACGTCACCTCATCTGAGCATCTCAAGGTAAGAGTGTTGTGCCCAACTGGAGTCCTCTGCTCAGTGACTCCACCCAAGGTCACAGGGCCAGAAGGGGCAGGGCCAGGATTTATACCTGGGTCCTTAGGATCTTCACGATTTCTCTCAGAGCTGGCCAAATACCAGGGAGGGTGTCTTGGGCTCATTTACCCAGAGTCCAATTTCTCATGTCCTCGTACTGCTTCCTGTGTAGACCCGTTTGCTGAGCCAAATCTGCTTCCGATGCCAATGTTTTCCCGTGTTTCTTTACATGGACTCAAGCCAACTCGGAAGTTTTTTTTTTTTTTTTTTTTTCTTTCGGTTTCCTGGAAGTCTGTTTGGGTTCATTCCCTAGAACCAAGCTGGGGAGGATGAGAAAGTGTTTGTGTGTGTGTGTGTGTGTGTGTGTGTGTGTGTGTGTGTGTATGTGTGTGTACATATTTGGTCTTATCAGCTCCCTTGTCTGGGCTGAGCTAAACCGCTCTGATTTAGTAAGGAACAACATTGCCGCTCCGTGTCAAGCTGATTAATTCCTGTTGTAGCCATAATGAAAAAACAAACCACATTCCTGTCTCGATCTTGTTACATTCAGCGTTGTCTGAGATGCTCTCCTTTTATCTGGTTTCATGATCTTAACAGCTTGTGGGAGCTTCTGAGGCTTCTAGAAGACTCTCTTCAGTGACTCATTCTGCAGAAAGGAAGAAAGAAAAATTCTGGCTTCTCATAAATTCTTGGAGGTTAGGGCAACAAAACCACAACTCACCCATATTCCCACCAGCCCTGCAAAGCTAGTTAACCACTTTCAGTATTTCAAGGAGCATCTTCCCAACAGCTTTCTAGGGCTTAAAAACACATACGTCTACATAATTTATGTAAATGAGGGTATAGGATCTGAGATATTCTATAATCTGCCTTATTAGTCAGCAGATAGTGATTTTAATTGGCAAGTAAGACAGAATCTGAATATGTGGGTTATATGTCTTATCAAGGTGAGAAATGTAAGTTCAGGGCTCTGGGCCTCGGAAGAGCTAAGCCAAGGTCTATGTGAGAAGTGGATCCTAATTCTTGAGAGCTTCACTGAGAGACCAGGCTTCTTATGACCAGAGCCCTGAGCACACGTGCGCTCACAGCTGTTCTCCTCCTGTGGTCAGCCAAGTCCAAATGCTATTTACCTATAGAATAAGTGCCGATTGCTTTCTTACAGGGGAAAATGACTTCCAGAATTGCTCTGGGTCACTGAGGCCTAGCATCGCCATTAAAGAGCAGAGGTGGTAAACAGCTGTTTGACTTGGGTGCAGGCTTTGCAAACTGTATCATTTCAAAGCTTCGATAGGAAAGGTTAAGATGACACTGGGGGAGGAGCAATCCTTTAGACTGGCTCCTGCAATTTTCTGTCTTGTGGGACCCCTTCCTCTCTCACACTCATTACCTCATCTCTGCAAAAAGATGGGGGAGGGGGAACATCTTGATTGTTCTTCGGGGAGCAGGCACTTTTACCTCCTCAGAGGGTCAGGTGGCATCATGATTCGAGCAATGAGGACACACTGCCACTTAGAGGTGCCAGGCCCTGGAAAGCCTCATGCATCTTAGGCTCAGGATGCCCTGTGGATCAGGGGCTTCATTATCCCCATGGGTGAGGTTGGAGAGCAGAGGCTTGGAGACAGCAGGGAGATTTTCCAGGTGACCCAGCTGGCAGGTGGCCTGCGCCCAGGCCTTTCTGCGTGTCTGAAAGATGCCAGGGGTGAGCTAGCTGGTTGTTTACTCCATAGCTCTTTCCCCTTCCAAGGCCCCTGCTTCTTTCTTCTCTAGAGTCCAGAAAGGCAAATATTTCTTTCCCGGCCCCTTTGCATTGAAGGTTGCCTTCATGGTAGAGGACAGGATGAAGCCGGCACGTTTCCTCTTTTCCTCTTTCCTGCCTTGAACTTTGACAAGATGCCTAGACTCTTGGCAGCCATGCGATAACATGAGATAGCAAAATCTTTTGAAAGGAGACTCAGAGGGACACCGAGATAACAGCCCTGACATCATCAAGCCACTGGCAGCTGTTTCCCTTTGGGTGTTCCCTAAGAAAAAACACATGCTTGTGTGTTTAGGTTACCACACATACCTATGAGACGGAAATGATCTGACTTGAAATGGGTTTTCTGTGGACCTGGGCAAGGGTTTAAGAATATCAGCAGCATCATGGGTGCAAGAAGAATATCACAGGCAGGAGGGTCGCTGTTGTCCTCTGGCTGCTGAATGTCCCTCAAAGGGCTAAGTATTGGAGGCTTGGTACTTTGGGGGAAGTGATGGATGGAAGTGAGGAAAGGCCTTGTGGGAGGCCTTCAGGTCATTGGGGACATGTCTTGAAAGGAATAAAGCAACACAATTTCCTCTTCTTCTCTTTCTCCTCCTCCTTCTCCTGCTCCTCCTCCTCCTCCTTCTTCTTTTTACCTTTTGACTTTTCTAGTCCTTTTCATAAGGTGAATGGTTTTGCTCTACCAAGGGCCTCAGCCATGTCGGCTTGCCTTACCACAGGCTCCAAAATGACAAGGCGAGTCAATCCGGAACTGGACCCTTCAGAACTGTGAGTCACAAGGAACCCTTTCTCTTCGTAAGTTGCGTTGGTTATTTGTTACAGTGATGGGAAGCTGGGTATCTAAGTCAGCAACATCCAGATGGAGGCTCACCGCGAGGAAGAGTGCCTGGTCTGGGAGCAGCTGGGTCCACCCCGGGTTCCCTGAGTGAGAGCTTGAGCCTTGCTTAGTCTCTTCCCTACTGTAACTGGTTAGCAGAGCGAGTATCCTGTGGGAACCTTATAGGAAAGAACATAAAACGTGACTTACACAGGTGAAAATGAGCGGGACCTGGAGGGACAATGGTCTTGGCGTAAATCCCTGCAGGGGAAGATGCTAAGGGAAACACTCATGTATTGCCAAGGAGTTAATTTTCCCCCTACTTTTAAATTCAACTCCATTTTCCACCCCCACCCTCGAAGCCAGTGTTCGCAGCAGCTGAATGTGAATCACCCCACACTCAGCACAATCAGGTGTCATGTTTTGTACTTAACATCAGCACTCGCACCACTGGGGCTCCAAAGAAGCCCCACTAATTATAAGCCTGTTCCCTCCGCTGTTATTGTTTGCACGTAACAAAGGCACCTGCCACGGTAATTATGCCCTTTTGATAAACATCTCCAGCCAACCAAGGAGAAGTATGTTTAGGGGAAGGGGGTGTGTGTTGGAAAGAGAGGGTGGGTGTCTTTCTACCAATCTTCAAAATTTTCCTTGCGTTCAATGAGACGTTCATTCATCTGAGGACGCTACAAGCTTCATCCGGACCACTGGGCAAGGTGATTTGCTGAATGGAAGAAAAGAAAAGGGAAGGATTTTTGGAGATGGAGAATCCAGGAGGCCACCATCCAGACCGGACTTGCCTGTCCTGTGTTTAAAGTCACAGGATCACAGTGAGAATAAGGTTTTCTGATGAAAAAAAAAATAGAAAGAAAAAGAAAGACACGAGCTGTCATCTAAGCATTGTGACATATTCTCTGACTTGTTTTTTTCTATTTATAGACAGAGGCATAGCATACAGCCAAGGGCAGGCTTCTGAAGTAAATAGCTTTTCTTTTCTTGAAAATTTTATTTTTTGTTGTGATAAAGTACATATAATCTAAAAATTGTCATTTTAACCACGCTTTCACAATTGCTTTTCTCTCTAGTTCTGTGGAGAATGCTGTTGGTGGTATTTTGATTGAAAATGCACTGACTCTATGTCATTTTTGGAAGTCCTACCCTTTCGATAATACTGGTTCTGCTAATACAGGAACAAGGATGCCTTCCCCTCTCCTAAAGTCTTCTGCAATTTCTTCTTTCAGAGTGCTATTGTTTTCATTATTGAGGCTTTTCCTTTCCCTGATTAGGTTAATTTCTATGTATTTAGACTCTTTTTCACGCTATTGTGATGGGAATTTCTTTTTTTTTCTGATTTTAAGTTTCTGCAGGGCACACAGGCCTCAATACCTAACAGCATGCTCACAAAGGATTTCCTGAGCGGATTAACCTGCTGGAGGAGGTGTTGTGTTTGTGGTTACACCTTGGAGGCTGGTCACAGGGGAGTGTAGCATGTTTGTCGAGTTAAATCAAGTTAGTAACCTTCACCCCTGGGTAGATTGAGAAATTATGGGTGATCCAATTTGACATCTTCCCAAGTATATGAAAATTCTCAAGCATATTCCGGTTAGTATGTGCTACTTTTCTAAAAGAAAAAGTCTTCTCGAGCTGAAGAAATGGCTCAGCGCTTAAAGCTCTTGCCTTGCAAGTACTATGTTAAGTGCTGAGTACCTGAGCTTGATTCCCCAGCACCACATAAGCCAGGCGTGGTGGTGCGTGCCTGTAATCCCAGCACTTGGGAGGCTGAGGCAGGAGGATTGCCATGAGTCCAAGGCCAGCCTGCGTTCTATAGTGACTTCAGGACTAGCCGGGACTATAGAACGAGATTCTGTCTCAAAAAAGTCTTCTCTAACATCAAAAGACATGTCTGCTCTGGAGACACGTTGTAGGGGCTCTGGAGAGACAACTCCAGTTGGTTGGATTTATTTTTCAAAGAGCTCATTCATCAGAGCCTTGATACCAGCCATGTGCTGTTGGAGAATCTTCTAGAAGAGAGAGGAAGACAAGGCCTGATCATTTCAGAGGAAAAAATGCCCAAGCATGTGCATATGTATTCATGTATACACGCACTGATCATTATTTATTTAAGGACCCGTGCCAGATGGAGTGTTGGGAACATTTTCAGCCATCTTTCCAGTATCTTAATTACATTGGTGGTAGCATATCCACAACAGCAACAACAATTGTAACAGTAACAATTATTATTTACCAATGTTCAGAGAACTTCAGTGACTTACTCTAGGCCACGTAGCTTTTAAATGGTAGAGCCTGGGCAGTGACCACAAATCCAGCTGTCTCTTGCCTGTTGACATTTTGCTATGACCATGATGTGTCCGGGCTTTACTACAAGATCTTTAAGCTCACGACCCGACAAGGTGGGAGTTATTTAGGCCCATTTTATAGATGTAGAAACAAAGGCACTTGCAAAAGGTAGTTGGCAGAGCCAAAATTCAAGTCCACTTGGTATGATCCTTGACTCTAAGGTTGCTGCTGTCAGTCTTGTTATTTCAAATCTGTGTGAAGCTCTGGGTGAGACGGAAGCTGGTTATGTACCCCTCATTGAGAGGTAGGTCCATCCACCAGAAAGTTCTGCTTTGCATTTGAGCTGAAAATGGCTTGCTTCCAGTCCACAGCCCAGTATTTAGTGCTTAATTGTATCTTGTCTTCTATTATGCACTAATTGTCTCTCATGGTTCCTCCCTTCTCCCTGGCTCCCTTGCCAAATCCTCGAGGGCAGAGATCAAGTCTTCTAGGTTGAACACCTTGCAGAGAGGCAGAATAGAGCTTATTAAATAAATACTTGTTGACTGAAAGTTCCCATCAGGATTTCCCCCTCGGGATCTCATCCCAGGTGTGTGGAAGACACTGTAGGAAGGTCACAAGAGATTTGCAATTTCAGTATGCATGCGGTTTGTATATAATTTGCATGTCTTCAGTACCCTGTACAGTCAACACTCAACAATTTTACATATAAAACAATTTGCTTCTCTCAAGTCTGTTATTTCTTCATCTCTCGCCTTTTGTTCAGTGCTATGTGCATATCAAATAAGGAAGTGGGGCATTTCAACCCTAAATGTAAAGTGAGTAGAACCTAGGTTGCACAATAGAGGGCCAGGGGAGGTTCCCTGGTTGGAGTCCTATTTGCTATTTCAAGGTTGTCACCTACATTTGCTAGTGCTCTCAGACACAATTACTAACTCCTACCTTGCTTCATTCCTGCCACCTGCAGTGCCCTTTACCACTGTGTATGGGAGCTAGGAATTAGTCAGCATTCTCTAAGTTGCAAGTGATAGAAACCCTATTTAAGGCTGTTTAAGTGCAGAAAGGGAAAGGGAACTCGAACTGATTGGTTTCTTTAACTGAGCAGTGTGGGGATTTCAGAATTGGCTGGGTTTAGAGACAAAAATGATGTCATTAAGAGTTAATCAGATTCCTTCTTCCCTTTTCTCTTCTCCCTGGCTGTTTCAGTCGATAAAGCCCCACTGGGCCAGTGAATGAAGTAAAAAATCTCAAGACTTGGTCTCATTGGTCTGACATGGGTCACAGGCAATCCCTATACCAATCAGAGTGCTTGGAAGACACATATGCTGATTAACTTGTTCTTGGGTGACCCACTCAAATGATGTGATCTCATGGCAGAAGAGAGGCTGCCCAGGGAGAAGTGTAGAACCTGTCAGGAAAGGAAGGGAAGATACAAGCCACAGGCGCTCACCACCAGCTTGTCCTGTTTAATTAGCCTGGAGCTTCCTGAGGTCAAGAAGTTGGGTGACTCCTTGTGGAACTGAAAACTCAAAGGAATAGAAAAAAATAAATAAAAGGAATATTCAAGGTGCTAAATGGTGCCTCATTTCCCAACTGTTTATTGATTACAGGGTGCTAGGATGACGTTGATGAGCACATACAGAAGTGGCCCCTGCCTACCATCAGGTAGAGGACACACAGCAAACTGAAATAGGCTGCAGCGCCCCTTACACTAGACATATGAGCAAAAAATTCAGTTCTCAGCTTGGAACACCGGAGACCTACAAAGGGTAACATCACAGTTTAGATTTCATGTTCTCCAAAAGTTTCACATATTTGGAGATGGGAGAGCCACGAAGCTGGGGGGTGCCACATCCAACAGCGGTTTAATCCATCAGTGAGGTCCTCATTGAATGTGCTGTTAGCAGGGGAGACCTGGTTGGACATGGTGTGTTGTTTGAATCGCACCATTGGAAGGTATCTCTCTTTCTTTCTTTGGCTCTTGTTCTCTCTCTCTGCTTCCTGCTGTCATGGATTGAGCTGCTGTTGTCTGCCATGCCATTTTGGCATGCTGTTTCTGCCTTGGAGCCAGCCAACACATGGACCAAAATCTCTAAAACCAAGAGCCCAAATAAACCTCGTCTTCTGTAAATTGTAGTTGTAAAGGATTTTGTTGCAGCATCACGGAGGTGCCCAATAGAAGTCATGATAGTAACACCGTATTTCCTCTTCACGGAGCCCTTTCCTACGCTTTCCAACGTCAGGCCCACAAATGGCCAGTGACTCCACCTTACAGGTAAGGAAGTAGAGATTTTGAGAGGAAAGCACACTTACAACATGATAGTGGTTTGGTGTGTCGAGTAGATGACAACCTTACTTTTCCTAATCTACCCAACATCCTCACGGAGTAGTACCTTATTTTATAGATAGGGAACAGCACCACAAGGTGAAGAGATCTGCCCAGGTACCATGAGGTAGAATTTGGAGCCTGAGCCAGCTGATGCCCAGGTGACAGGCTGAGTGCTGCATAAAAGCTATGCCTGCTTGAGGATTCACAGCCCAGGCTCATGGCTCCGAGTCCAGTGCTCATTCCTCAGCTCACCAGTTTTTCTCTGCCCTGGGGCCATGCCTGGCATCAGAGGGTCATTTTGATCAGCTTTTAGATAGTGGCTCTCCTATAGCTGAGCAAGATGCTATTAGCAGGCAGGGCCCAATGGGAAGAAAGATCTCCTTCCTGTTCTTTGCCACGGCCTTGATGCCCTGCCCCAGAAGTGCCAACCTCCTTTTCCAGAAAGTATTTCTGTCTCCTCTATCACTCATCACTAACCCCGTTCCAGGCACTGGGTAGTGATGGTGGCAGGGGCGTGCAGCCAGCCTCACTGGAGCTTGGCTTGGTGTGTGGGTGGCAGCCGAGATCTGGCCTATTTTGCTCATGTGATGAGCACAACTTGCTTGTTATTCTGCCAGTGAGATCCAGGCCAGTCCATAAAAGGAAAGGACTCTTTGTGGTCACAACTATTAAAAGTTGTTGGATCCTAGGAAGCACAGCTCCTGATGTAAAGCCATTTCTTAAATTTAATAAATGAATAAAATAACAAGTCTCACCAGCGGAAATGTCTTCAAGACCCTCATGATAAAGGTTAATGATTGATGGAATTTCAGCTTTCAAATCCAACTTGAGGAGATGGCTGGGTACTTTCTCCCTCATTACCAAGGGCAAAACACTAACGGTCCATATGTATGGTCCTAGAGGTTGAATTCAAGGCCTTTACACTGAATCAAATGCAGGTGATAGTGAGAATCAGGGAGTAGAGGAGTATCTTAGCTACTTTTTCATCATTGTGATTCAATACTCAAATTTAGGGGAGGAAAAGTTTATTTTAACTCACAGTTTCAGAAAGTCACAGTCCACTCAGGAGTGGCTGGCAGCAGCAGCAGCACATGGCAGAGGCAGAGGTGGAGGCAGCTTCTCGGGACATTATAAACAGGAAGCCAAGTCCTGTGTAGTCCAATTTCCTGAGTCTGTGAAGAAGGTAGCAGCATATATATACTTCCAGGTTCCATCCCTGTGATTGGCCCCTCTTGGATCCGGGTGTGGAAGGTGTGATAAGCTTCTACCACACACTTGTTATCCAATCTACATGCCTACAATCTATCCCCCGAGACTAGACCCCAATCTCCCAACAGCACGTGGTTCCGTAGACAATCCACGACATCCAATTACATGAGACTTTTGGGAGACATTCCAGATCCAAACCACAATAGGGAGTGTTTTTGCTAGAATGGGAAGGAATTGTTAGAGTGAAATGAAGCTACAGCAAATAGCATTGTGTAGCTACTGTAAAGGCATTTGATTACAAGTTTAGAGAGAGAAAGAGGAAGAATTGCTAAAGTGTTTTGAGGAGAGCTCTGCCTTATCGAACTCATGTTTTGAATGACTTAGTTTTTCTAGGGAGTATAGGCAGGGAGAGAAGGGTAGAAGTCAGAAGCCCATTAAGATCTGAGTAAAGGAGATACAATAGAGCCTTAGACAGAAATGAGAGGTGTAGATCGATCTCAAATGCATTTGTGGGGAAAATGGTACAGGATTTGATGATGGTTTTATGAGAGAAAAGGAAGGGTCAAGAATGACTCCAGCTTTTTGTTCGCTTGTTTGAGTAACTAGAACATGCCATTGTTAAGATGAAGAGATTTTGGCCAAAGCAGATTTCGAGCAGATAGGAGTCACAAGTTCTGCTTTCTACCCGTGGAGTCACCTCAAGGTGACACTCAAGGGTGGGTGCTAGGGGACAGTTAGGTATAAAAAGAGTACAGTGGAGATTAAAATGTGGTGACACTATCAAATGCCGTGGGATGGTTGAGACCCCTGGGACACATAGAGAAAAGAATGAGTTAGGAGATGGCCCTGGAGCCTTGAGCTTCAGAGAAAAAACATGGTGAAAGAACCAGCCAAGAAGACGAAGAAGGAGCAATGAGCAGGTTGGACGATAACCAATAATTAGAGGGCCAGGGAAGATGGCACCCCAAGAAGAAGAGAGCTGCGAGTCACACCTAGTGCCATGACTTACTTGGGTCAGGTTAGGACCAAGGACCCACCACCAGTGTGAGCTATTGATGTATCATCATTGACCTCAAGAATAACATCTCTCTGGGGATGGGGTGGAAAAGAAAGTAGGAACGAACGGGGGAGAACACTGGTAGAGACAATCATTGCTTATGCGCTGTGGTAAAGGAGAACTCAGAATGGGATGGACAGGCCCGACATCATTTTACTGAAAATGAGTAGCGCCTCTGTGATGTGATGGGGATGACTCAGCAGAGAGGGCCACACGGGCAGTGCAAGAAAGACCAAATGGGATGACTCCAGGAGTGCCTAGAGGGGAGAGCGCCAGAGCTGGGCTGAGCCTCTAGGTAGAAACCCCCGGCCTGGCCCTGTGCTCTCCAGGTGGCCTCTCTCAGCACGGTGCCGTGTTGACTTCCCTCCTCAGAACCTCTTCACGCTTCCTGAAGAAAGCCATTGTTTGAAAGAACAAAGCCCAGGACAGAATGCTTGCTATTTCTGCTACTGAGAACCATGAATTAGACAGAACTGGAGGTGACAAAAGACTTTGTCTGAGCTACTGAATTTAGGTGAGTGAACTGTGAGCTCACTCGGCCAAATCACCTTGCTGGGGTGTTTTCAAGGTTGGAAGGCAACTTTTCCAAAGGAGGTTGAGACAAGATGGAGAAGCATCACTAAAACGTAAATGTAGCAAGTTTGTAAAAGAAGTAGCATTTCCTATTGTCTCCCAAACTTGAAAACAGTGGGAATTCTATAGATTCCTTTCAAGGTCATTGGTGTAACAGGTGCAGATAGAATGAGAGAGAGGGAGAGAGAGGGGGAGGGAGGGAGGGAGGGAGGCAGGGAGAGAGAGAGAGAGAGAGAGAGAGAGAGAGTATATTGGAGATATAGTAAGGTTTTAGTGCATGCAGGACATTCACAGCGTGGAAACCCCCGTTGGGTGTTTGGAGAGGATGTAGCTTGCTGGGTTTGCACAGAGCAGGGCTGGGCAAGCCAGGGGGCTCTGAAAAAGAATAGACTTCCGGAGACTTCAAGGAGTGGACTCTGAAGGAGGAAAGTCTTGGGACATGAGGAGCTGAGGTATGTTTGGATAGAACCAAACCCCAAGTTGGATGGACTTGCAACTTTATACTTAGGGCCATAGAGATGCATGGGAAGATTTTAATAGAGGGACAGTGGGGGAAAAGTTGGATTTATTTATAATTCAATTATTTATAATGCAAGAAAAAACGTGTGAAAGAAGCCAGCTTCCCGGCATTCTGTCCATAAATGAGCAGGCTAGTGGATACTCCTCATGGGGCATTTCAACTGTGGCCCTATCTGACTATCTGGAGTTAAGGGGTGGTGGTGTATATAGAAACAGATAGAGAAAGGAGCAAGAAGTTTTCTGTTACTCAAATGTGTACTGAATCAGTGTCTAGTGTGTGATTATGGAAGGAGGGTCTTTAAGATTTAGAACTAAGAGCTAAAGTTTTCTAAGCAGGACGCTCAAATCCCATTGACTTTCACTTAAACACCTACCGTGGACAAAGTGAATTCTCATGCACAGGTAACTAGCAGGTCCCCTAAAGTGTGGTGGAAGGCATACGTCCCATGACACAGAAATTTACTTTAAGCCACCCACAGGTAAGCATAAAACAGAATCACCACAAGAGAAAGTCATTTACTTTTCAATTTTCTTTCAATCACCTTGAACATATCAGAGAAAAGCTCAGTTTGGTGCTAATGGGTCTTTAACACTTACTAATTTCTTCTTTTATCATATTAAAGGGAAGCCTCAGGGTTAGCACTTACAGACATCAGTAACTAACAGAATTCGGTAACTAAGATGTATTCATATTTTTATTGATAAATAATTCCCAACAGCATAACCCCTTTGCTCTTTTTCTTTCTTTTCTTCCTTCTTTCTTTTTTCCTCTTTCTTTTCCTAGTTACTTTCTATTATTGCAAGCAATGTTGGTTTCCCTTTGGTAATACGAGTATCAGGACTTTTTCTTTCAAATGCAATTTTAGAAAGTGAGTAGCTTTAAAGAAAATAGGACTTAAAGGAGCATGTAAGTGGCACTTGGATGTGGCAGAGAATGTGAGGATAGGTGCTGTGAGATACTAAAGTATACCAGTGACAGACGGCTGCTGTACAGAGAAGCTTTGAAAAAAAACTTGATAAGTCAAAAAAAAGCCACTTGCAAAATGTCCCACATTGTGTGAGTTCATTTATACAGACTCTTAAAAAAACCCAAACCCAAACCAAACCAAACCAACCAACCAAACAAAAAAACCCCCCCAAGCAAATCTAAGTGTATAGATTGGTGACTGCCATGGGCTGGTGGAGTATAAGGAGAGACTGACCTGGGCATGAAGATCTTTGGTCTAGGGTGATGAAAAATGTTTTCACGTTAGACTGTGGTGACGTTTGACAAGTCTGTAAATCTACTGGGAATCCCTGACGAGTCCTCTTGACCAATTTTGTCCTACATAAATGGCAGCTCAACACAGCTGCTTACCAGTTGTGAGGGCGGCTTGTCAACGTCAAGAGTTACGGAGCTATCGGACAATAACCGTAGGTGGGTTCAGATTGTGTCTGTTAGGGCCTCCCCAAGTCTACTTTGAGAGAAAAGATAAGAGGATGGTCAATCGCTGCTGGCCCAGGCTTATAATCCCAGAGTTCTGGAAGGCTGAGGCAGGAGGATTGCAAGTTCAAGCCCAGCTTGGGCAACTTGGAGACTTAAGCGGAAACCTTGCCTCAAAATCAAAAATTAAAAATAGGCTGGGGATGTAGCTCAGTGTCAAGGACCTGGGCTCAACCTGCAGTCACACACACACACACACACACACACACACACACACACACACACACACACACACGATCTGTTAATCTATCCCCATTTATTTTATAAACAGTTCATTTTAAAAGCATGGAAGTTGCTAGAAATAAAGAAAGCTACTCTCTAGGACAAAGGCAGGCCCACCCAGCAGCCGCTGATGGCATGGTCACTGTGTGGAGCTATTTAAAGTCTAGGCATCATAGTTTATTTATGAAGGTGACTTGCCTTATTTATGACATGGAGAAGAAAGTCCACGTACCACTTTTGCATAAAGTGTAGAACAGAGATGCTCAGCGTGCAGAATAGGGCTCTGTTTAGGTGGGTGTGCTTCTGTCTTGGGACCTGGTCGCCAGCAAACCTACCAACAAGAGAGCATTTGGAAGCAAGCCCGTTTGCAGATTGAAGATGAGATATCTCCTTGGGGCTTCAGCTGAAGATTGCCTTGAAGGATGAGATCCCTGAGCTGAGAATATCTGCTGGTATGCTGAGGGTGGACAGTGTCATTGAAGAGTTCTGTTTGGCTTTCCAAGCTTGCGCAGATCAAAATAAGTTGCATTTTTAATTTCTTTTATGGGTAGGCAAATGAGGGTTCTGAGCCATAGTCATCTGAGCCAGTGATGAGTTAGGACAGCCTCTCTCCCAGGACCTCCGTGTGTGTGAGTCCTGCCCCTCCAGGGCAGAGGGAGGGAAGGAGGTAGAAATGAACCTCACGGATTCCCCAGCCCTGCACCCAGCCACTTCTGCCTTCCAGGGCTCGGGTCATTTCCTGCTGCTTCTTGACACTCAAGTGTAGCTTCTCCAGTGGGTTCCAACGAGGTCCTGCCTCCTAACAGCACAGGAAACCACTGACGGGTTACTCCCCTGGATCAAATTAATCCCCAGGACCCAAACACCTTCCAGATAAGGAGCGTTTGGAGGACATTCTAGGCCCCAGTCACAACGAGAGCCTTCTTGTGAAGAAGGGCTCTGACCACTCTTAGTCACCTTTCCTTGTTTAATTTTTTTCCATAGGACATACCATCCCTAATGCTACACTGCATATTAATCATCTGTGTATTTTATCTCTTTTTAAAGAAGGCACACTTCGAAGGGCAAGGTTCTGTTTTATTCGTTGTTAGATCTCCCAGTGCCAAGAACAGTGCGTGCTGTCAAACGGGCAAAGTCCCTGCTTCCACAGAGGTCTCTGTCCTGAGGGAGAGGAAGGAACTGATGGATTTCTAGGCTGCGGTGGGATATGTGGTCATACAGGGATGTTATGGCCTCCCAGGGACGTCAAAAACAATGCTGCTGATGATCTTGGTGACATCTTCCCATCCACTTCCCTCTTTTTTACCAGCAGAATCCCAATATTAATCAAGTGCCTACTCCTCCCCTACAGTCAAGCTGCTCTTGAGGAGGAAATGTCAACTCTGATGGGCCTAATTCTGCTTGCCAGTGATTAGTGTAGGAGCGGGCATGTGATTCAACTCTAGCCAATGAGACTATGAGAGATTCCTGAGAGGATTCTGTGAAGATGGAATGCTTTCCAAAAGAAGAAACGGTCTCTTTTCTTCTAGGCACTCTCATGTCTGCATGTGATGGCTGGAACTATTGTCGTGAACTTGGGAACCCTGAGGACACAGCCAGTACTATCAGTTGACCAGAAGGACAAGAAACTTCCCAGTCTCTCAGATGACATTGAATGGGTGAAGCAACCAACTGTAGGGTCTGTACTACTTTAGGATTCTCTATGAGAGACAATAACTATCTTTATTGCTATTTTTGTTTATGTTTTTATTTCTCATTTTATTAATATATACATATATGTGATACGCTATGTTTACATTGGACTTGAGTATTTTCTGCACATACATATCACATCATAATCACAATCCTTTTCCCTTTCCCCTTTTTGACCCTCCTGCACTCTCCCTGTTCTGGTTTACACCTGGAATGTCCCCTAAAGCCTGGTGTTCCCATGGATATTATGTAGTGTTGGGCGGTGACACATGGCTGGAAGGGGCAGATGCTTGGGGCTTGACCTGGAAGGGTGTGTACTGCTTCCACCCTTCCCCCCACACTGGTCTCAGTTCTGCCATGCTGCTCTTAGCCACCAGCTCTGGCTCTGGCTCTAGCTGCGGCCCCACCTTGTGATTCCAACATTTGCCAACAGCCCACCTGTGAATGGACTGTGACCTTCTGAAACTGTGAGCTAAAAGAAATCTTTCCTCCCTAACGTCGTGGATGTCAGGTACTATGTCACAATGATGAAAAAGTAACTAGGACACTCCCCTACCCCCTAATTCTCACTATCACCCCCATTTGATTCTACAAAATGACCGCACTCTGGGTTTTTCATATTAGAGACTCCATTCAATGTTTAACCTTCTGCGTCTGACTCAATTCACAGAGCATGATGATCTCAAGTTGCACCCACTGACCTACAAAAGCCTCGAAACTATATATCACTTTTAAGCAACCTGAAGCTCAAGTTTTGGTGGCTTCCATCTGGAGGTTTTCTGTACATGACATTTGACTTAGGGACAAGGATGGCTTCCTAAATGGACCTCTCCAGGAAGTAGGAAGTAGCGGTTGTCAGGCTAGGTGCCTCTCAAGGACCGTCCTCAAGGTCAACAGCTGCTGGGGACAAAGGAGATGGGACGATGCAGAGGAAGGGAGCTGGACTCTGATGCAGGGGCAGCTTCTCAGCCCACCGCACAGCAACCTCTGAGCTGGGGTGACCTCCAGAGATGGTCGCATGGGACAGTCCCTGGATGAGACTTGGCTGCAGGATGACTGTGGGTGAGACGATACTCTTTAGCCGAGAACGTTTCCTGAAATAACTTTGGTGGGAGTTTCTGATGTTAACCACTGGCCTTTCCAGCCATCCAGTGGTCTCCAACCTTTCAGGCACTAGGGCCTGGAAGATAATTTTTCCGTAGACTGGGTGGCTATTTCTCCCTGGACTGGGGAGGGAGGTGAATGGTACTAGTTGTCACTGATTCAGGCATTAGATTCTCATAAGGAGAGCGCGACCTAGAGCTCTCACATGCGGTTTGCTCCTGTGAGAATCTAATGTTCCCGCTGATTTGAAAGGAGACGGAGCTGAGGCAGTAGCATGAGGAGTGGAGAGTGGCTGTAACTACAGGTGGAGCTTCACACACCGGGCGGCTACTCACCTCTGCTGTGGTTCCAAATAGGCCACCGGTGGGTACTGGCCCATGGCCTGGCGGCTGGGGACCCTGCAGTAGCTGGAGGTGTATCCTGGTGGGTCACCACAGTCCTTTGAATTAGGCACAGAGGAGAAGACAGATAAGCTGTGATGTAGTGAAGTAAAAAAGAGTTATCCCTGTAGAAGGGCAGGAAAATGGGGACCACTCAAACAATAAAAAAACAGTCCCTCAAAATCCTGCAGGTAAAAAAAGCATTGAGTGATCTCAGAGCTGAGAGGTGATCCTTTTTTCTCCCCATCCCCAAATCCCAAATCAGTTTCACATGTGTGAATTTTTTTTCTTGTATTTGGTACCCATCAAGTTCTAACCGGTATGTTCAGGTTCCTGGTGATACAACCAAGATCCCCTCCTCCAATTTTATTAATATTTATATATGTGATGCATAATATTTACATTGAACCTGAGTATTTTGGGCACATATTTATTGGATGAACATTACAAATCCTTCCCCTCTCCTTTTTTGACCCTCTTCCCACCCACTAGTTCACCCTTTCCCTCCCATTTTGTTATATGAAATGACTATAATCTGGGTTTCTTGTATTAGAGAAACCATTTGATATTTAACCTTCTGCATCTGACCCCCTTTACTGTTTTCAAGTTGCACCCATTTACCTACAAAAGCCTCAAACCTGTCCGTCTTTCATCGCCACTAGCTTACCCCGTGTCTGAGTCACGCGAAGTGTCATCTGCAGGCAAGATCTTCAAAGGGACCCGGATTTGGAAACGAGGTTGTACGTGGCGAGGGTGTTGAGTCGCACGAGCTTGCGAGGCAGGTTTCCTTTGACTTCCTCTAAGTTTTCTTTCTCTTCCTGGGCCTTCCTTTGTCCTGCTCCTGGACATCAGGGGCCTCAGGAAGGAGACAGGGCCGGGCTATGGCGAGGAACTGGCAAAGCAGGCAGTCGGTCAAAGAAGGAGCCCATAAATGGAAACTGAAGATAGAAAGAGATTATTTCATTAACAGTAAATCCATCACATGCGTGCAGGGCTTATGTCACCGCTGATGGCCAAATGTGCTTCTCGCGCGTTTATCAAGTAGAAGTGGCACCCGGAGAGCAATCAACAGAGCGCTCGGGAAGGTGCGCGGCCTGGCTTTAGGTGCCCTGCAAATGCGTCACCAAGAGCCACAGAATTTCCCATCAGCTCATTAGCTGAGCGCTTCTCCCCACGCAGCCACACTCCAGGACCAAAAGGAATCAGGACACACCTGGGGAAGAAAAAAAAGCCGATTATCTTTAATGTGCACCGGGCTCTAATGTGGCGGCACGCTGGGACTTTTGCACATGTTTTCCATCTACATAAAGGCCTTGTCGCACTAGCAGGCCCGGAAAAGGACTGGTCATCTTCTAAGAGCTGGCTCAGATGTCACTTTCTGGTGCGGCGCCCCCATTTCTCCCACAGACGAGGCCTCCGCCTGCTCTCTGGAGCTTCTCTGCAATTTGCATGGAACTTTTCTGCATAACATTTTTTTTTTTCCCACAGTGACATGTAAGGTGAAATATTGCAGTTCTTTTTCTTAGCAGCTGGTTGTCCTCTAGACTGTGAAAGTCTTTCCAGGAAGGTAACACGAGCCACTCATCTCTGCCTTCCCATTGGTGTGGGACACGTGCCACGGCCTCAGTAAGAGCTCAAAGATTGGAGTGTGAGTCAGAGACAATGAGTGTGAGTTGTCTGAAGAGAGAGTGGGCTAAGTGGGCACCCACGTGAGCCTGAGAGCCCTGTTGGCCACTGGAGGAATGAATGCCAGGTGGGTGAGGGAAGGGGAACACTGTGGCTGCCAGCACAGAGCTTGCAAGTCTCTGCCTTCCCTTCTGAACTTGAATGACCTCATTTTTTTCCCCCTTGGGGCTGGAGGACCCCCTGCCCACCTGTCATTGATTTGCTTCACATAAGAAAGGTGAAACCAATCACTTTCTCTGAGGACAGGAAGCTTCCTGGCCAAGGCAGCAGTCGACCTGAACTAGAGGTTCCTGAAAGCATCAGGCAGTGTAGATGGAGAGGAGCCAGGGCCTTGAAGGTGTAGAGACCACGAAACGATGCTCACAAGTCCTCATGGTGAAAAAAGATTTGCGGCGAGTCCTGGATTCATCATTTTATTTATTTATTTTTTGTGGTACTGGGAACCAAGCCAGGGGCTTCACTCTGAGCTACATCTCCAGAACCGTCCCCCCACCCCCCACCCATTTTGTTTAAGCTTTTGATTTTGAGACAGGGTCTTGCTAAGTCCCTGAGTTCCCCAGGCGGGGCTCCGACTTCTGATCTTCTTGCCTCAGCCTCTCAAGTGCTCAGAGTATAGGCCTGTGCATAAGACCCAGCTCATCAAGTCTTCAGGTATTTTTTTTAACATTTTTTTTTCTTGGGGGTAGAAGGAATCTCTGACAATAAAGTGAACTCGATGGGCATCCTCCCTAGAGAGCGCATACAATCACTCCCAAACTTACACACATATGTGCCTAGCACGTATGAAATTTTAAGGAGCTAATGAAGCCCCTTGAACCCAACTGAAAGATACACAGGATGCAAATTAAGATTACCCCGTCTACCTTCAGTTTCAGCATGAATCACAGAGGCTAGCACATAATAGTGGGGCTTTGTAAATTTCTATTCGATTCAGTTAGATTTCTGTTGAATTGGGTTCAATTTCTCATGAATTGGCTGAATCGAAACCCCCTTATGTAAGAAGCAAGGGCACAGGTTAGCTGATTTTCTTCACATCTCACTCTCCTGAACTAGTCACAGTGTGGCCCTAGAAACCGACCTTATATGGACAAATCTTTCCAGAACTTTCCATCTTCTTTCTCTCACCAGGACATGCAAGTCTTTCTTCTCCACAAGGTGCTTGGAGGAAAAGCAGGAGTGCAGAAAAAGTGACTCACACCTCGACCAGCAAACAGAGCTCTGTGTTGGAACCATCTAATTAATGGCGATGCCATGCTGGTAGCCTGGTTTCGTCCGTGTCTTGTGCTGTGCAAATGACACCCAAATCTGTACTGGGAGCAGGATGCCCAGCCCCCAATCCAGACAGGGCAGCCTGGGTCAGTGAGAATACTAACAGCCCAGGTGGAACAGGATCAGGGCTCCATTTATCTTGAACCTGGCCCTTAATGAAGGGAGCTTAATTTCATTAGTCCAGCTTAGCGAGTTTCTCCTGCTCCAAAGGATTTTTACAAGGCCGTGACAAATTTTAAATCACTAAGGACGCAGAAAGGCAAAGATTGAAAATGCCAGTAGTGCGTGGTTTGGCCTGGGTGTGAGGAAATGGGTATTTTATGTATGACTTTTGAATTTGGGCATATTTACATAGGGAGAAGTGTGAGCTATGCAAATATTTTAAAGAATTTTTTTTTGGTAAAGTCTATCAAAACAAACAAACAAAGTTTATTTTATTTAACCAGGATACACTGAGATGTTTCCTATCCATGTGCTAATATCTGCACTCAGAGAAGATGATGCTCATAATGGCACAGACCGGAAACAACGTAAGTGTCCAATAATGGGATTGGTTAAACAATATATTAAGTCACACAGTGGCCCACATTGCAGTACTGGGGAAACAGAAAATCACATACTATGCTCCGATAAGAATTGAACACACGTTTTATGTGGGGAAAAAAAGAAGGTACTAAACAGTTCTCAGAGTAAATTTTTTTTTTTGAGACAGGTTCTTGCTCTGTAGTCCAAACTGGTCCTGAACTCAGTATATAGCCCATGCTGGCCTCAGACTTAGGGTAGATCTCTTGCCTCAGCCTTCCAAGAGTTAGAGTTACAGGTATGTGCCACCACAACCACTTTATGTGGTGTTGGGGAATTGAACCCATAGTCTTGTGCTGCCTAGCTAAGCTATTTAACCACTAAGCTGTGCTCCACCCCAAAGTACACTTCCAAGGACAGCAGTGAGTCCTTGTGGATGTCTGAAGTTTCCCTGGAATGCTAACACATGCACACGCACATACTTTTTTCATAGCGGTTACTTTAAGAGAGAAGTAGAGAATGGGTCAGAAGTAGGCTAAATGCTTAATTTTCATTGTGCATACTTTGTACTGTTTGAATATCTATCCTGCATACATATATTACTTTTTAAATTAGGACTATTCTTTTGAAAAACACAAGAAAATTCAAAACAACCATTTCTTAATTTTATTCATTTATTCCCATAAATACTTACTGAGCACATGCCAAGAGCTGAAATCTGAGGACACAACCTTCAAAAAATGTGACTGAATATTCATCCACCGAGCATAATGAAGAAAGCAGTGTACCTTTCTACGGTGCTCCTTGCAAGCTTGGGATCAAGTTGCAGAAAGAAGAGAGGTGATAAAGGATGACAGTGTTTGAGGTTCCACTGCTGGCCAGCTTCTGTGACAGGTGATGCCTGTGTAGGGTCTCATCTAATCTGGTCTTCCCATCCCTGACCCTCTGGCTTCAAGGCCAGAGCCTGTGCCTGACAGGCAAGTGAAAGATTGCGTGAATGAGTACATAAAGAAATGCACGAGGTGTGTGAGCACCTGTCCCGACTGAGCCATGGCCCATGGGAGGACACACGGAGAATCAGAGCTCTCCTGGGCTCTTTTAAGGTCAGGACTTGGACAATTGTCTCTAGGGCCCAGCGTGTGTCTATTATAAACTCTCAAGATTCACTCCCAGGATGCAAACCAGGAGACGGCAGACTGTGCCCCTAGGAGTCTCACTGAATATTTTAATAGTATGTATTTTTAAAATATATCTGCAGGATACACTAGTCAGTTTCTCTTCACTCCTATTACATTCTTCGAATCCCGAGGGTCTGTCTACTCTCTGGAAAAAAGCGCCTCTGTGAGAATAAGTATTTATTCTTTCAATAAATATTTACTAGGTGCTTTTATTAAGCGTGTGTTGTGAGACATCACAATCGACCCTTTCTCTCTTTAAGGAACGCTTGTCACCCACCCAGGTCTTCAGTCTCAGTTTCTTGCAGCGGATCGCGTAAGAGGCTGGCTTTTCTTTTGGCATCACGTACTGTAACAGCACACCTGGAACAGAGCTAGACTGTTTCTAGCACCTCCACCTTTACTAACGCTCTAGATGGTCTTTTCCTTAAAATCTTGTAGAACAAAAACCCTATAAGTACTGTGTTTGGAAAACAGCAAGTAGATGAGTTCCCCTGGGCTGCTGTGACAATTTATCACTGACTCGGTGGCTCGAGATAGCAGATATTTATTTGCTTATAATTCTGGGGTCCAGAAATTTAAAAATCAAGCTGCTGGTGAGTTTGGGGTTAATTGGTTAATTTTGGTGGATCTGATCCCAGGATGCCCTGCAGGGATCTCACTTAATCCTCCCTAATAAGTCTGGAAGGGGCTTCTGGGACTCCCTCACCTCGCCGGGGAGGAAGCTGCAGCTTGGGGTGGCTGGGCTGTTTGGACCAGGCTATGTGGCATGTCGGATGTGGACGAGGGATGGGCTCTGGCTTGGGCCGGACTCTGGCCATCACACCATGAGGTGAAGGACGGAGGTGGAAATGAGGAAAGTGAAACATGCCTGCGCAGAGTAAAGTCTCACAGCACAGTCGCGGTCTTCTCCTTGAGAATTTCCCCGCACAAATGCAGGCGTGGGAGCAAGGCTTCCCTGGCAGTCCTGCCTTCTGCCAGAGCAGGAGGAGAGCTGGCCTCTTGCAGTCCCCAAGCCCCTGCAGATTCAGGATTCCCCAGCACAGTCGATAACCCTCCTACAGGACTGAGAAGGCCGGGTAACACCCACTTCTAAAAAACTATGAAAAAGGTGTTTTTTTTCTCCTGCGATGGTTTCACTTGCTGAAGACCGCGCAGAAATCCATTAACTCCAGTATTACTGAACATCTGAATGCAATTTGCAAGCTATAATAACATCTCTCTAGTTAGCAAATGTTTATGCCGCTCTATAATTTTCTTTTCCATATGAAAATAGACCTGTCATCCTAACGTGGCCGAGCAGCTGCCTCTGTAATATTGTTAATAGGCAGGAAGTGTGGTTGGTCCTGCAGGCCGCCTTGCTGGGTGTGTGCTCCTGTTCTGGAGCAGGCTCTGGGGCCCACTTCACATGTGTCACTTTAGAGGTAAAAGTCACAGGACCTTGGAGGAAGGAACTGGGAAATCTCAGGCTGAGATGCCTGAGATGCGAGTGAGAGAAATTAACAATTTTAGAGCTCATTTTGTACCAAGCGGGAAGCTGGGCTTCCCAAGTCAGGAGATGTACTGGTTTTAGTTCTCATAAAAGGCAGAATTTACAGAGATTATAGCAAAAGGATCTATTTGGAAGGTTTTCAAGACTGAGGACAGAGACAGTCCAAGATGGCGGCGTGCACAGGCAGGAGCTGAAGCGTCCGATGGCTGCTTAGCCCCGGGGTAGAACACCCATCCGGGACTGCAGGACAGCCGGTGAGAGTCTGCTGAGGATCTCGGTTGTTCAAAGAACAATGGTAAAGACCAGAGAATGAAGATTGGAGACTGTGAAGATCAGCGATGCGTAGACAGGCGCAAGTCCAGACTGGAGCGAACCTGTGATGAAAGATCTGCCGAGTGTAGCAAGTCAGCGTCTGTGGACAATTGTGAAGGGGAGAGCTGTCCCAGAGGAAAAAGCTGTAACCATCTCTCTTCTTCCTTCCTTTTACACAGTTCGAGTTCCCAGCTGGGCCTCCCACATCCGGGTGGGTGCTCTTGCCTCATTTACCGACTCACAAATCACATTCTAATTCAGGCGGGCTCCAGGGGTGGTTCCCAACCACCTCAAGTTGACATAATCTCTCCCATGGTCACAGTAGGATTCCAAATCAAGTATCGGTATCAAAGTTTCCCATGGTCCTTTTCCTAAATGCATATTCCTGGGCCTCACTCCAGACTTACCGAATTAGCCCTGTTCCTATGATGTTTGGCTATGACTGCGTGAATATTTCCATCCCCTGACTGTGGTATTCAAGCTTACCCCATGAGCTCAAAATGCTTTTCTTAAATTTCAATACAATGGTAAATGTATTGCCATATCATAAAGATTTAAAAGAAAAATAATGTCATTTATATACCAAGCAGCTCAAAATGTTATTATGAAGTGCAGAAAAATGTCAAAACATCAACTTTCTATTTTTTGCCTACTTTTGATGAACCACTTTGATGAAAAACTTGAAATCAACAAATGCAGTGAGAGGATTAGAAACCCCACGGGAGGTGCCTGGGCACCTTTATTTTCAGGGAACTTTTGGCTGCTAGATTTCTAAGCACCTCAGGGAGCGGAGGGGCTGAATCTTTAAAGCACAGAAGAAAATTAAATTACATTTTAGCGGAAGTGTTCTTTCATGGACCCATCATTGATATAGGCCGTTTAAGATTTCCTACAAGGTTTATTTCCCTTTGGGATAACTGGGTGATTTAATTTAGACACTCTTCCCCAAACCAGCCTCCTGACAATGGATGATCTGCTGGGTAAGCCACTCTTTTCTTTGCACTGCGGGGGTCATTTCTAGTGGTTGAGCCAGGCACAAGCTGAGATGATTGGAGCTGAGCATGCACAGTGCAGAGATTTGGGGGTGTGGGAGGGCAGGAGCCCTGGCGAGGGGTAGGGGGCATGCACTTAGTGTTGGTGGTTGTAGTGGGAGAGGTGTCCAAGAAAGATAAATGAATCAATGCCTGAGATTACAGGCATATGCCACCGTGCCTGGATTTGTTCTCCTTTTTCCACTTGACATTATGTGACACTTGTTCCACTCCACGATTAACTTTTCATAAACTTTATTGAAATGGTTCCACCATATTTTATTCTACAGTCACTCATAATTTATTAAAACAATCCTTCCCTTATTACTAAACATAAAAATTGTGCACTTTAAAAAAATGGTTGTAAAAGCACTGTAGTGTTTTGACTTAACCTTTCCCCATATTTCAGAGCTGCCCTTGAGAACAACTACTAGAGATTATTGAGGGGGAATTTTTTTTCTTAAAGAGAGACTTCTGAAGGAAGCACTCATGGCTGGATTCGTAGCTCAGGTGCTTCTCCTCTCTGTGCACCGCGTCCTTGTCTGTGGAGTGGGTTCTGGATGCCATGGTCTCCGGACACCTCCCATCACTTTCATTCTGGGGTCTGCTCAGCCTTTGAATGGAGGATAGCTGCTTCCTTGACCTTGACCTAGGGAGGCACCTGTGCAAGTCCTTCTCCTGCAGTGGATCCTCCACTCCTCTAGTGGGAGCACCAATGAAGAATGTACTCTGTAGGATTTAAGGGATCAGAGCCCTTGAAAGCGCAGGCTCTAAACCCAAGACCTACAAGGATCTGAATCAGTTCAGTAACCAGAGTCAGGCGTGCTATCCTCCTACACCTCTGTTTTCTCATCTGTGAGATGGTGATGATGCTTTCCTAGATTATATCAAGGCCTGGGGAGATGAGTGTGTGAAGTTGCTGATCTTGAACAGCAAACAAGTTCATTCCTTTTATTTTTCTGGCCTCATAATGCTGCGTCTAGGGCAGTTGCAGACTCTCCTTTGGAGGGGTCTTCCCAGGTCCTGGCTCTCATTCTATTAGCAGGAAAAAAAAAAGGACAAGTGGTGAAGAAAAGATACAATGAAAGTAAGATTTGTTGCAGAAGATACCAGAATAAAGTCTCCTTGTACTGCAGTGAGGAGGGGTTCCAAAGCTGGGAATCCACTGCTTTGAGGGGTTGGACCCTCCTTTATGTCCCTGGATCCCCCCTTGTGTCTCCTGGGGGAGATCCTAGCAGTGACCGGAGTCTATGATTTATTCCCTGCTGTGTCCATGAGCACAGAAGGAGATCTGATCAACTCAGGGACTTTTGATCATGTGACACTGCTATCTTAGCCACGATATAAGGCATGCAGCCCAGTTACCCCTCTGTCTTTGTGACTTATTCGTTGCTGGGACAGAATACTGGACATCCACAACTTGAGGGAGGAAAGATTTATTTTAGCTCACAGTTTCAGAAAGTCTCACACAGTCCATTTATGGGGCAGCTGGCAACAGTGGAAGCACATGGTGGGGGCCGGAGACATTGCATTGTAGACAGAAGCCAGGTGAAGCCAGAGCCAAGTGAGTCTGGAGACTCAGGTATGGCTGGAGCTTTACCCCAAAGAAGCTGTAATGATGTTTCTTCTTCCTTCCTTTACTTAGTTCAAGCTACTAGTTGTCCCCCCAGCCTACCCCCACCCACCAATGCCCAAGGTAGGTGCCCCTCCCCCACCTCCTCACCCCCAAGTCAATAACCAATAACTCAAAGCTCAGCCCCTAATCATGCCCCAATCTCAGCGAGTTGACATAATCTTTGTGACTCCAGGTATCCACCCCTATCAGCCAAGCCCTACCTCCCAACAGCACAAGGTTCAGCAGCTCTCCTGCCACATCCAAATGCATGGGGCTTTGGGAGACACTCCAGATCCAAACCATAACACTGTCCTTTTGTTCCCTTGGGACATGCTGAGTGAGAAGTCAACAAAAACATCTTTGAGGGGGAAGAACAGGATGTGGAGAGGACAAAAAGACTGGATAATAATTTGCCGTCTTTGCCTACAGCTAGTTTCACTCTTGCTACAGGGAAAGGACCCCCTCCCTAATCCACCAGTTTTCCTAATAATGCCTACCATCTCAAGCATTAGAGTAAGCATAGGGGTGTGTTTAAGAACATAGACCCTGAACTGAACAACTTAGTGACTTAATGAGATTGTGTCTCAAAGCCGAAAATAAAAGTGAGCTGAGAATATCGCTCGGTGTGAGGGCCCTGGTTACTGCACACATACACACACATGCATGCACACGTGCATGAGCATGCACACACCCACACACAAGTGCGCATGACTGAGCATGCACAGAAATACAGAGACCCTGAGAACCACTTGTCTGGGTTCAGTCTACAATTGTTCTGCCATTGCTAGCTCTGTGGCCTTGAATAATCCCGTGAGCCTCAGTCTCCTCCTCTGAGAAAGTGAGATGATTGGGTGGCTGAATTAACACATGCTTAGAACAGGGCCTGGCATGGGATGAGTGTTGGAGTAACACCAGCTGAAAAGGAGTATGCGTTTCCTCAGGCTCATGAGGGTGTTGCCTGTACACCCCTAGCTCTGCGGAGTTCCCCCTCTATGCCAAGTCATTGAGTGACATCTCATGCACACTGTGCTCAGAATCCCACAACGTGAGTCCAAGCAGGAGCTATAAGTCATCCCACTGTGCCGATAGGAAAGGTGAGGTCCGGGTGATCACCGCGTACGCCTGAGGTGCTGCAGTCAGAGGAACCCGCTCAGCCTGAGTGTGCCCTCTGTGCCCTTCCCACAACCCCATGGGACGTGTCCCTTATGTCTTTTGATTGGTAGCTGCGATGGCTGTTGGAGAGCTGCCAGAAAAATGATGTCCTTGAAGGCATGATGAAAAATGACCACTTTTCACAGCTCAAGGAACACCTAATTAAATCACCAGCCACCTTTGCCCGAGGCTAGCCCAGAGACCATTGCCTTGACAAGGGATCCTTTCTGCAGGAAGGTCAGCAGTAGGTTTGGAATCTCTCCTAGTGTCTTCGCATCTGCTCCAGTGGTCTGATTTGCTGTCACGAACCTCCTAATAAATGAGCCATTTTACTCAATTCTCTGTAAGCCTGCCAAAATTGGGATGATGAAGAAACTATGAAATGAACCCCAATTCCCTATAAAGTAGAAGTTACGCTCCACGGTGTGGCCTCCGCGGAGACGTACTGTCACCAGAGAGGAAGAGGAAATAGAAACAAGGAGAATGGAGAGAAGGCCACATGAAAGGGAGGTTGTGACATCACTCAGGCCAGCTAGCTTCGGGATTTTTTTTTTCTTTCAGATTTGCTACTGGAAAATCCCAGTTGCAAAATAAAGTTATCTATAAAGTCAATAATTTGAGAAGATTTGCTTTTTTTTTTTCTTAGCAAGCGCTCTGGGTTGGAGAAGCATTTTCATTAATAAGGTAGAATCAGTCCCTCATTTCCCTGCCTCCTTCCCGACACTAGGAATTCTAACTGAGCTGAGGCTCAAACTTAAATAGAAACACGGCTAAAGATGCCAGTCATGACCTGCCACCCGGAGAGGGCAGCTTGGGAGCCAGGTAGTGGAGAGCCAGGGGGTACATCCCAGTGCCGTCACTTACTAGCTGTGTGCCATTGGGCAAGCGCCTGATTTAAACTTATATTTTCTTCTTTATCTTCTGGGATAGAAATACTAGTTCCTCTGGGTTGTTTTGAGAATTGCACAAGTTAGTGTGAACATCGTGGGTGAGTTGAGGGTGCCACGCAGCAAGTGCCCAGCAAATGCCCACACATGCCAAGCGGCAAACAGGGCCTCAGGTCCTAATTTAAAAATGGAGGAGTAGGACCAGGGAGTCCCTAATGGCCGACTGCTTCAGGCCTCACAAATTTCCTAATGGCAGAGACTTCTGGCCTAAGGATATTATGAAATATTTGTAAAAACATGGAAAACAAACCTCTCTCCTACTTGCCCATCCCCACACTGAGTCTGGAACTATGTCTGCATTGTCTGCTAGGCTGGAGTCCGAGACTGAAAGGTCACAGAATATGGGGCTTCTTAAACATAATGCTGGACTGACTCTCTGGATGGGGAGATCATGACCAACGAACTGTTGTCCGTCCTTCTGGGCCCAGCGTGCACGTAGCTTCTTAAAAGAATGAGCCGAAGCCCATCAGCGGTGGCACCTACCAGCTTGTTATGAATGCAGCGTCTCAGCCCCACACCAGCTGCAGGGTTGGAATCTGCAAGTTCACAAGGCAGCTGGCGATGCGTGCACTACTGACACCGGTGAGGCTGTGCTACAGGCTCTGGGCGGAGCACAGCCCCTCCCCTCTTGCTCTCTCCTGGACCCTTGGCGTCTGCTTTGTGGCATTCTTTGCTTTTGTACAATCACTAAACTGCTACCTCTTGCTCGACTCCTGTCTTTCCCTACTAGATCGCAAGTGCTCCAAAAGCAAGGCTCACGCGTGTTCCCCTCGTGTCTCTACCTGGGCTCTAGAGAGAAACAGGGGAGGAGTTACCTGATCAGTGATGTTATGAGTCCGCTCTAGAATGTTCCCCCAAGGTCTTGTGTGTTTGGAGGAGGATTGGCTCACAGGGGTGCCGGGCTCATCAGTGGATTCATCTGTTAATGAGCTCCTAGCTGAAGGTAGCATCAGGAGGGTGGGGCCTCGTTGGGGGGCTCAGGTCTCTGGGGCGTTTCTTTGGAAGGTACGTCTGTCCCTAGCTCCTCCCTTCTCTCTCTCTGCTTCCTGGCTGCCGTGGGCTGAGCGGCTCCCATCCTCCACCCCCCTCCCCGTCTCCCTCTGCCTTGGAGCCAGCCAAACATGGACAGAAACCAGGGGTAGAAATGAAGCTCTTCTCTTTTGAGTTGTAGGTGTTGGGTCCTTTTCCCCAGGGATGAGAAAGTGGCTAAAAGAAGTATTGTGCAGGGAGTGCTTGAAGAAGGATGGAGGGCTGGTTTCCTGAACTGGTCAAGGGGTGTGGGTTCAACGGTGTCTCGAACTTGCAGGGTGAGAAACAAAGCAACCGCCAAGAGAAGAAGGGGTCAGAAAGGCTAGCTCTTTCTCAGCTCAGACACAAGCACCGCTGAGGCCCTCCACGCTGCAGGTCGGTCCGAGCATTCTATCCATGGTACTGAAATAAATTTGGAGAGAAAAGACCACCCAGTTGTAGAAAAACTTTTTTTTGTTGAGTTTGGCCAAGGAAAGATTATTGAGTAAAAATAACCCTGGTGGGGAAAACCGGAAGACTGACTTAATGAGGTTTGGGGCATATCCCACACTCCGAGTTTCTTACTTGTTGTTTCCATTTAGAAATGCAGACATGTGCCCTGGAAAACCTTAAATGGGTGTTGGGAGGATAGGTATGTGACTGCAATTTCCGATCCTTTCCACACTGGTCAAAAAAGGAGTGGAGTCCTGATTCATGTACACTGTGGAAGAGCCTTGAAAACGCGAGGCAAATGAAAGAAACCAGGCACAAAAGACCACGCTGCGCAGGACTTCATTTGCATGAACTGTGCACAATAGGTAAGTCCACAGAGACACACAAAGGATTGGTTGCCAGGGGCTGGAGAAAGATGGAATGGAGGTGCTGCTTGATGGGTACAGAGTCTCCCCCGGGGCACAGGAAAGTCTCTGAAGGTGGTGGCTGCACCGCATTGTAAATGTCCTGGATGCCACTGAATTGTTCACTTTAAAAGTGTTTGTGTCAGGTGAATTTCACGGCAATTAAAAAACCACGTTATGGGCTTTAAAAATAGAAGATGACCAGCCATTCCATTCCCCGTTGATTCTGACTCATTTCACCTGAAATGGGACCCAGAGAGATATTGGTTATCTTTAAGAGCTCCCCAGATGTGTCATAGTGGGCTGCCCGAGTTGAGAGCTATAGGCTTAAAGACGAATCATAAATAGGAGTGATGGTGCATGCCTGTGACCCTAGTGCTCTGGGAGACAGGTGCAGGAGGATTGTGAGTTTGAGTCCAGCCCGGGCAATTTAGCAATTTAGCAAGATCCTATCACAAAATAAAAACCGAATAAAGGGCTGGGGATGCAGATCTGTGTAAAGGTCCAAGATTCAATCTTCAGTATAAATAGGGGAGAAAGGGGAGAGAGAGAGAGAGAGAGAGAGAGAGAGAGAGAGAGAGAGAGAGAGAGAGAGAGAGAGAGAGAAGAGAGACAGAGAGAGACAGAGAGAGACAGAGAAAGACAGGGAGAGAATGGAAACTTACAATGTATTTTATGTACAGCATTTTTCCTTAGAGTCCAGCTGAACTGGGTTGGGTTCTGTCTCTACTTTCCAGCTGATAATTCCCAAACTTGTTTCCTATAATGGAAGTTATCATACTTACCATATCAAAGCTGCCATTAAAATCATATTAGATGATATTGCTAATGCACTTGGGTTCAGCATCTATTCGATACCAAATAAATTAAGAGTAAATGTCAAAATTGATTGTAAAAGTTTAAAAAGCCATTCAATTATAAGGTAATGAGATTTTGTTTTTTTTTTACTATTACTCCAAGACAGTGGGCTTTGTGCAGGGCAGGGGGAAGGGCAAAAAAAGAACAATATTGCAAAGAACCTAGATATTTTCTTTTCTCTTTGTGTCAAGTACGGGGGTATTTCTTTTCTCATGTAACCAGGTCTGAAATTCAGTTGTTTGCAATCACAATACCTGACAATTTCTCTCAATTGGAGATTAAAAACAAAACAATAAGACCAGTGGCTCCTCATCTCAAACAGATCCTGAAATTTTCTTTGGTGTCTGGGAAAAAAGTGGCAATGAGATGGGCCTGGGACTCTTCCGCACCTGAGGGGCATTTGTCTTAGAGCCTTGTAACCTGGTACTTTTGCCTGGTCCATTCTAGTCCCATCTCATTAGAAGCCTTTGTTCAACTGTCCTGTGCTGCATTCAATGGTGATGACTCTGATGAATTCTGTTTACCCAGGAGCTTTTGTTCTTTCCTTATCTTTATTTTTCCCCCATCCCAGTGTTCTCATCAACCCAGGCATTCACGGGCTAATTCACACACCAGTTCTTCCCTTTGGTTGCTGGTTTTTAAGTTGCCTCATGGTGGCATTGCAGTTATTACCTGGGACACTGGAGTGAGACCCTGAGGATTCTTGCCCTCTTCTGTCTCCTTGGTTAGGTGTGTGCTCTCGGGGCACGTTTCTTCACCTTCCGGTGCCTTGGTCTTCTCATCTCTTCAGTGGAAGCCTTGGCAGCATCTGCCTGCTGGGATAGTTAGAGGATTTAGTGAGGCAGTTCACTTAACAAGAGTTTAGCACTGTCAAGAGCTTAGTCCTGAGACAGGACATCTGTCCTGCTCCTTTGGCGTCTGACAGTGCGTGATCTCCTTTCCAGGCCGTGTTCCTTGGTTTGTCCCTTGGGGACAAGGTCTAGGTGGTCACTGCCCTACTATGTATCCTTTGTTCCTTGGAGAGCTTGGGGTTGTTGTCCTGGACTGTTGTCCTCTCCATCTTTATCATGTACTGGAGAAAAGGTGTGTCCATGCTAAAGGTGCTGCGTGTAATGCCCAAGTGGACAGCGCTGCCATCAGGGCCCCCTCAGTCATCTTCCCAACTTCAATGACTCTTCAAATGCGCCTTCTCTCTTTTTCCTGCTTCAGGCTGAGTCCGTCACTGCCAGGTACTCAGAGCTGTTTTCTATGTGGCACACAGGCTGCCTAGTTAGAGATTCACCCTCATGATGTCATCAGGCACGTTGGTGAATGCGGCTCGTGGAAATGCCATTGTTCTCCTCCAGGACTCTACCAGGATGAATAGGATCTTTTCTAAGTGAAGCAGGGAGGGCTACCTTGTCTGGATCTAAGGAAGAAAAAATATATTAATATGATTTTGCATCTGTGTGTGAATCCTAGATCTGACCTTTTTGTTGATTCTGGTCCTCCACTGAAAAAGATTTATTAATACAACATGTGCCCATCACTAAGAGCCCACGAGTCAGGGATCCTGCTAAGTGCCTTGAATTTAATACCTCATTTAAATCTCAAATTCTTTGAAGATGGTTATTTGTCCTGGCATTCAAGACAAATAAACTGATATGTAGGGAGCTACTACACTGTTCCAATAGCCTCATGGTGTTATGTCATGTTTGAACCCAGGCGTCTGATCCCAGAACCCAGGTCTTAACTATCTATCACAGAATACTACTTCTTTAAACAATGTCTGTCCTTCTGAGCCTGGCTTCTTTCACTTAATGTCATAGCCTTCAGGCTCATGTACATTGTCACAAATGGTAAGATTTTCTTACTTTTAAAGACTGAGTAATATTCCACTATACATATGTGTGTTCATCCGCTGATGGGCATTTGAATTGTCTGAGAGGTTGGCCATGGTGAATGGTGCCACAAAGAACACGAGTGTGCTTTGTGAGATCTTTATTTCAATTCCTTTGGATGTGTTTCCTGAATTGGAATAGTTGAGTTATAAGGTGGTTCCACTTTACATTTTTTTGTTTAGAAACTGTGTTGGCCAGTATATTAGTTTGGATTCTTACAAAAGGTAGAATTTACAGAAATCATAACAAAAAGGACCTATTTGGAAGGCTTACAAGTCTGAGGACAGAGATCGTCCAAGATGGCGGCCTACACATGTGAGAGCTGGAGGGTCCTAGGGATGCTTCGCTGAGGTGTAGAACACCTGTCTGGGATGGCAGGACAGTGAGTGAGAGTCGGCTGTGAACCTTGGTTGTTCAAGAAACAATGGCAGAGTCCAGAGACTGAAAATTGGCCACTGAAGATCAGCAATGGGCAGACAGGCACAAGTCGAGTCTGGAGCGAATCTATGATGAGGATCCGAGACATGTAACAAGTTGGCTCCTGTAGACAATTGAGAAGGTGAGATCTTTCCCAGAGGAAGAAGCTGTAGCTATCTTTCTTTTTCCTTCCTTTTATACAGTCTGACTTCCCAGTTGGGCCTCCCACATCTGAGTGGGGGTTCCTTCTTCATTCTCTGGCCCACAGATCACTCACACTCTAATCCAGGCTGGTTTCTAATTGCCTCAAGTTGACATAATGTCTCCAATGGTCACAATCCGCTTTCCTATTGCCGGTACAAAAATGCTGAAGACCCACAACTTAGGAGAAGAGGCCAAATTTGGTTCAAAGATTCAGAAGTTTGGTCCATGGTCAGTTGGCTCTATGGTGGGAGCATCATGGTAGAAGAGCCTGATGGCACAAAGCTGCTCAGTACATGGTGGCCAGGAACAAGAGCAGACAATCAGTGCCAGACAGGAAGCTCCTGGGCGTCAGACACAGATCCTGAGGCCATTCTCCGTCATCTGCCCAGACACTCCCAGAAGCGAGCCGGATCAATCCCTTGTGAGTCTTCCAAGCCCATCAAGTTGACAAGTAAGCTTAGCCACCATCGAAACCTTCGCAGTTTTCCATAACAGCTGCAGCATTTTGCATTCCAGTGCACAGCACACAAGGGCTCCAATTTCCCCACATCTCGGCTGACAGTTTTCATCTTTTGTTTTGATAATAACTCTACTAACAGATGTGAAGTGATATTCCAAACGCTGTGTGATTCTACTTAGATGAGATATCTAAAACAGTCAAGTTCATAGAAGCAGAGAACAGAAAGAGGCTTGGGGAGGGTGATGTGGGTGTTTACCTTTTGGTAGATATGAAGTTTTAGTGATATGAGATGAATGAATAGGTGTTAGAGATCCACTGTGCAATGCTGTGCCTGTACTTAACGATACTCTCTTGTGTGTTGTTAATGGTTTAGATCTCGAATGTGCCCCAAAACTTCATGTATTTGACTGTCTTGGACTGTCTGTGGAATCGTGAGCTCTTAAGAAGTGGGGCCTGATCAGAAGAGGCAGAACTGAGCTTGACCTAAAAGCTAGTGGATCCCTGTGACAGGACCTGGGAGGATCTAAGCTAGGCCTTCCTCCATCACTAAGCTTCCTCTGGGTACGTCCCCACCATGTGCTTCCACCTCTGCCAACCACCCATGAATGGACTGAGGCCTCCAGACACTGTGAGCTGAAATGAATCTTCCACCCTGAAGTGGAAGTGTTCAATCCCAGCGAAGAAAGTAACTAAGACCTGCACTCTAATTTTGTATAAAGGGTCAAGCTCACCTTGACTGTTCTCAGCTTACTCCTCCCACCAAAAGAAAAGAATACAAGGAAACTTCAGATTCATATATGCATTCAGCTAAACTTTGCAAATTGTGTACATTAATGAGAGTACTTTGTGTGTCAATTATGACACGGTGAAGCTATTTGAAAAACATGCCTTTTTATCATAATTATGTTTGTCCAACCGTCTTATTTTAGGAAAAAAAAGTGATAGTTTTTCCGGGAGATTTGACACGCCTGAGCCACAGAGAAGGCAAACACTGACCTGAAACTGGATCTCGGGTCTCACATTCTCGTACTTCTATCCTCACGGCATCACTTTGTGGGCACTTTCAGAATCACACTCCAACCACTGGTAGCTACCACCTTCTGCAAGACTCCTAGGTTCCTCCAGAGCACAGAGTCCCTTCACTCTGTGTTTAACTCCCTGTGTGCGTGATAGGGCTGACCCGGAGCCATTGCAACTGGGATTCTAGCTTGTTTCTCTGAAACGCCTTCATTCCAGCCAGCCTCCACATCTATTGAGCACTGCTGGGCACCAGATGAGGTCCATCCTTACAGGAGCATGCAAGATTCTTTCTCTTGCAATTCCTGTTTTACTTCTTCAAATATGGCTTGTTCTCTTGGGCAGTGAGAGCTGCAATTGTGAATGGGTCCAGAATATCTATTAGCTGTCCCTAAGTAGAACTTTATATGTATATATTTTTTGCATTGGTAGTCTAAATACTAAGGTTCTGTGTTAGTGAGGGAGGGTTCATACTTCACTGTTACCAAAAGGCTTCTGGCCAGCTGGACCTGAGTGGCCTGCAACATGGTATTTCAAAGTTATTCTTGGCAGTGACTTTTAGCTGGTGAAAGGCAAGAGAGTCTAGGGAGAATTGTGCACGAAAACTTGTTTAATAGGCCCGGAAAAGGTGTGCATTATTCCTTCTTTCTCACATCCTGTAGGCCAGAGCTTAACTCACGGCCTCCTCCACCTGCAAGAAAGGCTCGGGATATAATTTGGGTATACAGAAACAGGAGAAAATGGGTTTAATAAGCAGGTCTTTGTCTGGGTTCCAGGGAGCCTATGTTTTTTCATCTTTTCTGTGGCCCAGCTCCCTTCTGTCTTCTCTGAGCATTCCCCTCTGCAGAGATGCTCCACCCTTACCGTGAGGATCTTGAGTAGGTGGTTAGAATCGGGACCTTCTGCCCCCTGGCAGGATCAGTCATCTTTGATGACTGGATTCTTACAAATATTTTTTCCTTCTTTAGCAGTCAACAGAGGCATGACTCTGGCTTGTTGGGGGGTTGGGAGTTGATGTTAGGGTGAGATCCTCAAAGACTTTGTGGGCCAGCCATGGGCTCCATCTTTAATTCTCAAGGAGAAGCTGTTAGTGACTCAGGGAGCTACCAGTCTTCAGCGCTTATGCCAGGGTATGAGAATTCCACGGTCCTAGTATCCAGAGCAGCCCACGTCTTAATTAGCACAGTCATAACCAGACCGGGTTCAACAAACATGTCGGCTCCGTCCCTTAAGAGTTGTGAGAATTTGAGTGTGATGCTTACAGAGACCTTCCCGGAACCTTGAGTTCCCTGTCTGCACAATGAGGATGATAACAGCGCCTACCTTTTTGGGCTTCTATTGAAGATTTCATAAGGCTGCTCTTTGTCCAGGCCACGGCATGCAATAACTACCAAGTACTGGTTATTTATTTTCAGGGATATAATGAGCACTTGGGTGGGGGTGGGCATGTCCGTAGGAAGCTACCTGACTCCCTGCCTTCTGTATCTCTCTTTCTGGTCTAGCAGCCAGCCCTTGGCCGTGGTGTGTCATGAGAAACTGGATCCATATTTCCTGTATTTAAAAGCTAAATTAGTTCAAGGACTAACTTTATGAAGAGGGTGTGCATTTTATGGCTTGGAATCTCTCTTCTCACTTGCTGTCTGGTCTTTATAAAAGCGTGACTCTTACGAGGTGGCATCTGGACCAGATGAGAAGGGAGGGGTGCTGCTTTTAAGAACAGACACAGCATTACTGAGCATCTGCCCGGAAGCGCAAATGGGCGGCACCTGCTGGAGCTCCTGGAGCAAGGCCTCTGCTTCCTCCCAGCTATTGGGAGAGGGACTCACAGGTGCTGCATCCCTTTCCAGGTAACTCAAAGCTCCAGAGCAGAGAAACAAGACTACAGATTCAGAAAACTGGCACTAAGCATAGAGAGACCTGCCAGGAAAACAGAGTTATGTGTTAATTAAAAATACAACAAAACTTTTAAAAAATCCCTAAGAATTAGAAACGAGCTCAGATGGAGAACTCCCACCCCGCCGAGCGCCCCCTCCCACCTCCCCATCAAGCCGGCACATGGGCTGTTTGCACAGCTGTGCAACAGCTTTCTTCTGTTCTTTCTGCTGCCCAGTGTAATTGTTTGAGAATCTCCTGCCAGGACAAGTGTCCCCCTGAAAAGAACCCAATCCGTTACTTTGTAAATTTTAGACAATACATCTCTTCAAAGGCCATTTCAATCTCAGAGAGAGAGAAAAGCACAGCATGAGAAGAGAACACAGAGGAAGAATTGATATCAATCTGTCCCCTACTCCCTGCCTCTTACGGCCAGAGGAGGGGTGGGATGGAGAAGTTATTGTTGGTACTTCCTCAGCTTTGCCAGAAGACTTGGGCTATTAATCCCTCATGGTGTGGGGGACATCCTAGGGTCTCTCAACATGGCAATGGCTCTTGGTGTTTGTTGACCCTTCCTTGAAGCAGTAGCAGGAGCGGGTGTTTTGGCTTTCGTAATATCCCAAATCCAGGGCCATGCAATAGTCACCTGGGCGGAACTGTCAGAGCGGCAGAGCACTTAGAGACTCAAGGGTCGCTCACCTGTGAACCTCTGTGCAGATATCGAGCTAAATGCTTTCACTGCAAGTAATGCATCATAGACTGATGAGGTCTCCCCTACCTCAGGGCTCTGCTCAGGAGGGGCTTGGGAGTAATAAAACTTGAAGCAAAATGATGGTTCAAATCCTACTCCCATCACTTGCCAGCTGTGTAACATGGGGTGAGTTACCTAACCTCTCTGCACTTCACCTCTTACTTGCAAGCAGGGAGAATTACAGTATTTGGCTTTGCACTTGTGATGATTACATGAGCTAATACGTGTGAGTGGGTGTTAAGTACGTCACCTCCGGTTACTAGCTGGGATAAATCATCGTCTACATGGAATCACTAACTAACTGGGCAATCAGGCTACCTCTGCTCCCAAACCAGGAATCAGGAATATCATTGATTTTTACCATGGGAAAGTCCTGGGAAATGTATCCTAACTGATGCCCTGCTTTGCCCACAGTTTGGTATTGTCAATTCAAAAAAAAAATCATCTTACTTTTGTCTCAAAGAGTTTAAGAAATGGTTTAGTCTGAAGCCCAGTATGCATGACCAGGCCTGGGAACATGCATTCAGGATTTATCAAGTAGCACGGTCCAATGAGCAGCAGTTATTTATAGATGTAGCACAGAGGGAAATCATAAATCAAAGCAAAATTTGAAAGCATTGGTGGAAGCATCAGGTAGGCGGGTCACCTTGGAGCGGGGCATCCCTGCTGTAGGCCTCAGGCGTGACCTGGTGGCATTCCCAGCTCTGGGGTTGGTGGAAACCTCGGGGTTTCGCTTTTACATCTTAAAAGGCTTACTTAGCATGAATGTTACATACCGAAAGATTTACCACAGGATATTGAGTTAGATACAGAGGAGGACAGTAGGTGTGGCCATGAAAAAGAGCTAAGATAGCCCCCAACCGTCTGGTTATGTGAAATGTCCCTGCCTCTCCACAGGCTTCATTGAGTCAATCAATAGTCCCTTTATGAAGAAAGCTGTTTGCTTGAAATTTTCGTTGTCAGTGTCAAGAAATGGCCTCGAACCTCAAATCCCAGTGCAAGTGAACCCAGAAACCTGCATGTTAAGAACCGGGAAGCCCGTCTTGGGAGGGGACTCGGAGGTCACCTGCTCCTGGTGCTCCGTGACCGTCCCCTGTATCCTATCGTCTGCTTCCGTTCTAACGATAGTGGCTTTAATCTAGATGACTGCCTCATATGGGACGAGAGCGGAGATTTCCTGAGCATCGGTCTCCGCAAGGGACCTTGCTGGCACCTTGCTTGAATATCCCACTAAATACTGCCTGATGCCACGAATAGTGGGGCTCCACAGTGCTCACGTGATCATCCAGGAGACTGAGGCACAGAGAGGTGAAGCGGCTTCTCTTCCTCACGCCATCCCACTGCCGCCAGAAAAGCAATTCTTGAACAGCACAGTAACTTCTCTTCCCCTTGGAAACGAAGGCGTGGTGGTCACGGCCAGGATTTCAGTAGAACGGCGCTTCCGGTGTCCCCTGGCGACCCCTTTGAAGCTCGTCTCCTGCACTCTGCACCTTCCCAGAGGCCAGGAGCGTCGTTCGCACAACAGCCCGATCGTGCGTGGAGCTTGCGTCAAAATCCCGCGTGCTGGGAGCTAACCTCCTAAAGCTGCGTTCTCTCTGAAGCTGGCTCGGTTGGAGTCGGCTGCCAGCGCCCCCTGAGAAGGGTCTTTTTGAACTTGCTCAGAGCTCCCTGCTCCTTGTCACAGGAGGCGGAGATGCAGGGGGAAGTCCAGTGTGGACATCAGAGTCGAAAGGACTTTGGTCTCAGCTTGGACGCTTCCTGCTGAGTTCTCCGAGCCTTCTCCGTAAAGTTAGGGAAACTTAACTCCTTCAGCATAGGTTTGTCTACCAGGGTCCAGGTGCCGTGCTGGGCACGGGAGCTTGGTGATGGCGCAATCCCACCCTGTCCCTTCAGACCCCCTTGGCTCATAATAAAGGAACTGGGAAGAAGAGGAGGAAGAAGGGATTAATCACGTGACTGAGCAGAGACAAGCAGAATTGATGGCCAGATATGACTCTGCCTGGAGGGGCTGCTAGGATCCCAAGGAGGCACCGGAGTCCGCAGCTATCTTTGGAAGACAGTGCAGTGACATATGGAAGGCCTGAGGGCTCTGGGGACGCACAGCCTGCCTCCCACAGCCCCTTCCTCTGTGACAGCACCGACCCCAGGCCACTGCGGTGGGTGGTCAGAGCCTGCCGACCCTCAGTGTCTGCAGGGCTTGGGTCCACGGCCCCCACGGACACTGAAATCTGTAGGTGCTCAGGCCCCCCTATATGAAATGGCATAGTGTCAGCCAGGCCACTGGGTGGGGCCCTCTGGGAGGTACACACAGGGGGATCCTAAGTCTGAGCCCAGGCCAGGCAACTTAGCATCTTGGTGAGACCCTGTCTCAAAAAAAAAAAAAAAACAAAAACAAAAAAAAAGAAGGCTGGAGATGTAGCTTAGTGTGGAAGGTTCTGTGCTCAATCCTCAGTTCCAAAAAGAAGGAAAAAAAAAAAACCCACAGTAGTTGCTATAACCCACACATCGCCTCACCTATATTAATATTTTAAAACATATATAGATAATTTCTGATGCCTAGTACAGTGTAAAGCCTTTTTATGCCTGTGTGCTCAACCTGAAGCTCACCTTTTTACTCCTGCCTTTTGCCCTCTTTTTGGGGTCTCAAAATGCATATGAAATATTTAGCATAGTTAATATATATAAGTAACAAAGTTTCCTTTAAGAAAACTTTTGCGTTGGGGTTGGAGGAATGGCTCCGCGACTAAAGCGCTTGCCTCGTAAAGGCTATGCCAAGTGCCAAGTACCCGAGTTCAGTTCATCAGCAGCACATAAACCAGGAGTGGTGGTGCGTGCCTGTCATGCCAGCACTTGGGAGGCTGAGGCAGCAGGATTGTTGTGAGTCCAACCAAGGCCAGCCCGGGCTCCACAGTGAGTTCAGGACCAGCCCGGGCTACAGAGCGAGACTCTGTCTCAAAAAACAAAAACAAACAAAAATCTTTTGTATTGTAACATGAAAAGCAAAGAGGTCCCAACAGGGCAGGTGTCAGGTGGGATGTATGTGGGAACCGCGGCAGGAAGCAGGCTGGATGTGCTCAGCACAGACGCCGCCTTCCCTGCTCGCGTTGGTGGTGACTTCCTGGTACTTCTCAGGGCCCTAAGGTGAGGAGGAAAGAGGACGAAGCTCTCCCGGAGGTGTCAAGGACGCTGCTTGGAAAGTCCCCCGGACGCCGGGTGCCAGTCTGTGGTGGCCACCCCGTCCTTCTTATACAGCACTCTACAAATCCTTCTCCCAGCTGGAGGCCCGGAGCCCTTCAGAAAGCCTCCCCTTTATCAGCCTGTCACAGAAGAGCTCTGTCCCCACGAGCCACTCGCGTGTCCCCTCCCAGGACTTCAATGAGACTGCTGGTTTTGTACTTCGCTCAGAAATATTGTTCCTTATCAGCAGCCTGGGTTGTCACCGTCCTTTGTCTGGGCCCACAGAGACAGCCGTAATAAGAGGCACACGGGCAGAGGGAATTCTACCTGAACGGCATCTTTCTGTTGTCCTCAATGGAACTCGGGAGCCTTCTCAAAGCTTCTCATTCACTGACGCCAGTGGGGTCAAGACAGCCTCTGTCCTCCTCTTTCTGGTCTTCTCCTTGGTGACAGGAAAGCCGTATCAACTCCCGACATCCTTTCTGAGGTGCGGAGGAGGCCCCCGAGCTGCCGCACGGGCAGACTCAGTGGGCAGCAGAGTGAAGTGAAGAACAGGGTGGCTTGGAGGACGCACGGCCAGCTCTGGCTTCCTGTGCCACTTCTGCCAACGGCTCACCATGTGACACGCCCCCTCCCTTCACCTCCCGGGGATGCGCACCTTCCTCACCTGTCCAGTGTTACGGTTCACACGCGGTGCTAAATGCTTCCCACAGTATCGCTCATTCGATCCTCACGCTGTGCCTGTGCTGAGGTAGGGTTTCTATTTAGTACCATTTTACAGACAAGGGTATGGAGTCTGAGAAGTGAGGTGGCTTCCTCGAAGTCCCAGCCAGTCCCAGTGGAACCCAGGGCCATGAGGTTCAATACCCACTAGTTCCTACCTTCACCCGTCTTTCCTCACAAGCTGGAGTTCCTCTCAGTTTCCAAAATAGAGAATGAGATATTGGACCAAGCCATCGACTGGAGTATCTTGTGCAAACTTCATTTCTAGGCTTTGAGCCCATGATCAAGGTCAATAATAAGTGACAGAAAAATTTTGTTTTTAACCAATGTATCTAAACAAACGCCTCAGATTGACTTTAGGACTCTATAGTGACCAAGGTGATATGGCATCAGATATAACCTGCCATCTCAGTGGCTTACCACAGTAAAAATTTATTTCTTACAAAACAAGACAGGTCAAGACACACAGCTTCCATGGTTCCTTCAGCAGAGAAAGAATGTTACAAGCGTGATCTTCCTCTCAAAACCTTCAACCCAGAAGTTATAGTCCTCTCAGCTTCAAAAATGGGATCATTCTCACACTCCACTGGTGAGATCTTGTCACATGGCCCACTTCAGCTGCATGGGAGCATGGGAAATGCAGAAGCATTCATATCTTCCACTCCAAGTTCCAAGAAAGTGTTTTAACTCATTCATTGAATGACTTATTTCCAGCCTTCCTGTCAGCTAACATTTTACTTTCTACACTATTTGGAAGGTAGTCGATAGAGCATTTGGGAATGAGATCTCCTTTGAAAGAGCCAATTGAGCCAGGAGTGGTGGTGAATGCTCGGAATTTCAACGTTTTGGGAAATTGAGCCAAGAAGGTTGAGTTTGAGCCTGGCCTGAGCAACTTAGTGATTTAGCGAGACTTTGTCTCAAAGAAAGAAAAGAAAAAACAACAAAGAGAAAGAAGGGGAGAGAGAGAAAGGGAGAAGAAGGAGAGAGAGAAAAGGAGAGAGACAGAGACAGAGACAGAGACAGAGAGACAGAGAGAGATCCCAAGTTAACAACACCAAGGCAAGACCTCTAGCTCTAGCTCAGGAGGCCAGATCAGTCAGAGTAGTCCAGCTCAGCATTTGAGATTACTTCTGAGCCACTGGTTCTTCTTCGAGCAAGTTACACCTATCCTCATGCACATCCTTAGACATACATCTCTTGTGGCCCCTACCTGCTCTCGGCACAGTGGTACCAGAGTGAGAATCTTAATTTGGACACAGGAAGGGACATAGGTACTTCCACTGGAAACTAATCACCGTGGCCTTTACTCACGAATTTTGAGAATTCTTTCAGTCTACCTGAAAAAGAGGATATTCCCACCCCTCTCACCCCATGACTGACGATAGCTGTCTGCATGACATGCACACATCATTCTGAAAGGACCTACCTGGGGCTGACAGCATCTTTAAAATTTGGGGGTGTTCCAAGGCCAAGGTAAGGGTTTAATTCTTCCTCACCAAGTCTATCCTTAAGAGTTTCTCTCTTCTATAGGAGAAGACGGGCAGAAAGTTGAGCAATGGCTGAGACACTCCCTGGAGACCCCTTTAGATAACTTGGTCCTGTTCTTCTGGAGGTAAAAGCCCAAGGGCAGATGGAATGTCAGCTCGGTGTTGTTTTCGGGAGACTCACTACACTTTCTCCCTTCTCAAGTGGAATTTTTCCTTTTTTCCCAAGGAGAAATGAGTCCCTCTGTGTGTGTGTGTGTGTGTGTGTGTGTGTGTGTGTGTGTGTGTGTATGTGTCTATGTGTGTGTGAGTGAGAGAATGAGAGACAGAGAGAGAGAGAGGGAGAGAGAGAGAGAGAGAATGGAAAATATAATTTCCAGACACTATCAGAGCCTCTAGATATGCATACATTTCTACCAACTTCCCAGAAATCAGCTTGCAATATATGTATTCTGAATTCTGAGCCTTAGGAATATTCTACCTATTGATATAGTAATTCCACTTTCAGACATTTATTATAGGGAAATAATCATGCTGAAAACACATTAGGCATATACACCGATGCTCAGGAAAATGTTATTCATGATAACAAGGCCTTGGAAATAATCTATGTGTCCAATAGGAGAACAAAACTGTAATTATGGTATATCCACATGACAGTATTATGTAGCTGTTGAAAACAAGGTTTCTGATCCTTTTTACGACACAAGCAAGACTCGCCTAGTCTCTGTGGCTAATGAGCTGTGTAAAAATCCCGCAAACTAATAAAATAGGATTGCAAAAACAGCATTCAAATGATAACAATAATACATGGAGAAATTGTGGTTAATGTTTTATTTTATTCCTTTATATTTGTCCTTATTTATCAAGTTTTCTTCCATAAACATATATTTGCTTTTATCACATAAAAAGAAGCAGATAGAAAACACAAGTATTTTAGGGCAGTACAAACCTTCTTAAGTGGAAAAGGCCTTTTTCTTTCTTCTTTTTCTGTGCAGGAGATCAAGCCAACGGCTTCATCATGTGAGAAAAATGCTCCACCACTGAGCAGTACCTCCAATCCCAGCTCTTATTCTGAGTTCTTTAGTGACAAAAGTACCAAATACATCTTTAGTCTAGGGGATGATTCTACAAAGAATGGTTTCCTCTGAAATGTGATAATGAGGGGCTGGGGGCAAGGATTTGGCACTGGATCTATCTCCTTTTCCTTTAAATGTAGTCAAGGATCCCCGGTACGGTGGCCCTAATTTCTTCATATACACATACACTTACAAATTCCACAATGTTTATTAAGTATCTACTGTGTGCCAGAAGATTGCCAAAGATCCTGACTTTCAATGTGGAACCAGAGGCAGGCAGCTTTAGTCCCTAATAAAAACATGATTTGTGAATTCCCCACAAAGTTACTTGATCAGCTCTATGACAATGACAATTATTTTGATCCATTTTACTGGATCAATTAATGTTTGTTAAACACATGTGGTGCTGTGAAAAGACATCCACATCTTTATTGGAAGAAACGATATTGGTAAAATTGTTATACTGCCCAAAATAATCTACAGATTCAATGCATCTCTGTCAAAATGCCAATGGCCTTCAAGTACCTAGAAAAATGACCCTAGAATTTATATAGAAGACATAAAACCCTGAAAATAACCAAAGGTATTTTTATTAAATAAAACAAGGCTGGAAACCTTATACTATCTAACTTCAAAACAAAGCTGTATTAGTCAAAATAGCTTGGTGTTGACATAATACAAACATATAGAACAAAGGAATATATTAAAGAGTGCAGAAATAAACTGATATGTCTCCAGCCAACTGATTTGTAGTAGAGCTGCTAACAATGAATGTTGAAAAAATGGTACAATTTTAGGCAAATAGCCTGGCAATTCACAAGCAAAAGAGAGAACCTAGACGCCTTCTCTCACCAGTTGCAAAAGGCACCTTTGACACAAGGCCCAAGGTGAGAATAGGAAGAACCACAGTGTGAAAAAAAAAGTAAATAAAAAGTAAGACCTTCTCTCTAATAGCTTAAAGTCTAAAGAAGCATAAAAGTAACTGCTGATTTACTACAAAAAGCTTAACAATATGAAAATGATCTCATCATAGCATCAGTAGAATAATAGCTTTCTTTAAGACTTAGTGCGAACCAATCGGAAAACACTTCAGTGATCCCACATAATTATATAAAACACTTTAATTATCCCATGTAATTCTTGGAAGTGGTTTCTTTTTAAAATGAGGAACAATTTAACTTACCCACGATACGCAGTTGATGCACAGTGTCCCTGAGCTACCAACTCAAGGTTTCCACCACCAAAGCTCTGTCCTGTGCCAGTTCATCTGGCTGACTACAGATACCCTGGGGGGACAAAGGACTTTCTTGGGTCTCCTCTGGAGCACAGGTGAGCTTGAAGGACACGGGAAGCCGCTCGGACAATGTCTCACATACCTGTGCCGAGTATTGAAGGTGAATCTGTGCCAGATAGCCAAAGGAAGACATCAGACAGGACTCAACCACAGAGCTGGGCCTTAGTTTGCCAAGCTTGGAAATGATTTTAGTATGATGCACGGTGCTTGGGTACAGACAGGTGGGGGTCAGGATTGCAGAGTATGTTGTGTTCCTCCTTGGGACATTTGGGTCGTGTATTACAAAAAGTGGGGCACAAGAGAGGGAAATCATTAGTGTTTATGTTTTTGAGGGACCATTTTATGTGGAGAGAAAATGTAGATGATTTCTGTTTACAGTAATGTGATTATCTGCTCCTGGAAAGCTACCTGAAAAAAAAATGAGAAAGAATAATAAAATGGCTGCACAGGAAAATAAATATACAAAAGTCAATAGTTTTCTTATACATTAACAATAACCAGAAAATACAGTGGAAAGCAATCCCGGTCCCTCATGGTGTGAAAATAATTTTTTTTTACAAAATCCTCTAAGGAGTCAACTTAACTAGATGAAGAAAATTGCGAAATTTTCCTGAGGACCATTAAGAAATCCTTTGGTTTATTGTAGAAACATATCATGTTTTAAAAACGGCAAGATACTGCCTCATAAATAGCTTCTCTCTTAATTAATTTACTGGTTTAATGCAATTACAATATAAATCTCAGCAGGGCATTTTTTTGGAAACCTGACAAAATGATTTTTAAATGCATTTGGGCAAATAAATGGGTGAAAGGAGCCAAGAAAAAAAATACTTCAGGAACTTAACAAAGTGCAATTATTATATGCGTAATATCTGGGAGTGCTAGGGAAGCAATCGATTTTAAAATGTGGCACAGTTGCAGAGAGTGGCAGGTTAATGGAACACAGGAGAGCCACCCAACAGATGTAGAGAGCACACACACACACACACACACACACACACACACACTCACTCACACAAGCTTATATACTAAGGCAACAACTGCATGGTAGAGGATCCATTTCAAATTGGTGTGGGATGCAAAAATGATTCGATCTACGGTGCTTGACAACGTGGTTAAGTATTTGGGAGAAAACAGATAGCTCTCTACATTAATTAATACACCCAACAAAACCTCCAGTGGCTGAACTTGCCCCCTTGTCTTTAGCTTACAACTGGGCTCTGTCCTGTCATCTGGGCCTGGCGCAACTCGCTTGCTCCCTTGAGGGCATCGCTCACTGCAGTGACTTGTAAGTTTTTGTTTATCTCCACAACCAGACCATGAACTCTCCGGGGCACTATCACTTCCTCTTTGCTTGCTCTGAAATTATAGCAAGGGCTCAACACATGTTGTGGTGTGAGTGGGCTAGCAGGCCTGTGTGCACTTACTCCCTTCTGCTCTTAAGCTCCGCGAGGGCAGCAGAGCTGAGCTCTAACCATCCCCAAGCCCTGTGAATCGCACTTCGAGTAGAACCCCAACAGCTGTTGGTGGAGCACCACCATGGCCGTCACGCTGACAGCATTTTTCCTTTTTGTCTGATATACTTCTGTATTTTTGTTGTTGTTCCTGTCTTATTAGCTATTGTTCTTTCATTTCTGGAGGAGAATTTCATTAGGCTTTGAGTAGCAGAGGCAATGGGGAGAAATCCATTTTCGTATCAGAGGAACACTGGTTCATATTTTATTCAGCAAAGATATGTTGTGCGTCTATTCTTTCCTGAGCAGTGTGCCAAAGATCACCCGTTGATCTCAACTGGGGCGGCTTTTTACGTGTTATCTTGGCTGTTTCTCTATGGTCTCCCCCACACCCGGTAGTGGGCATGGAACTAACCGAGTTATATCCTGGACCCTTTTCATGGTTCATTTTTAGGCAGAATCTTGCTCTGTTGTCCAGTCTGGCCTCAAACTTGTGATCCTCCTGCTTCAGCCTCCCAGAATGCTGAGTTTACTCACATGTTCCACCAGGCCCGACTTCTTCCTCTATTTTCTGACCTCAGATGATCAGTAGTGTCCTTGAGTCACTTCTGTGCTGCTGTTTTTGTTCACAAGAAAAGAGGCGTCTCCAGGGAATGCTTCAAGCGACACTAATCTCTACTTGTATGGCCTCTTCCAGAAACGGTCAGGGTGGCCTGAAATGTTTCATTCCTTCAGCTGGGGGAAGTGTCACAACTCCAAGCTCAAAACCCACACAGGAGATTCCAGTCTGGAGGAAGCAGAACAGATGGCCGCCTTCTTCTCTTTCATTAACAGACATCTGTGACCATTTCCATCAGTCCCCAGCTGACCACAGCCAACCATTCGCAGCTATCTGAGCTTTACTCCTCAACTCCAGAAGGAAAAGCCCCTCAGATGTCCTTCTTGGCCACTGGTTCTGGAGCTCAGGGTCTTTAATGACTTCACCCACCAAGGCTGCTTTGGAAAACCTGCTCCTGCACTGAATTCACCAAAGACTTGGACTCATTATGTTAGAATTCTCAATGCTTGTATGCAAGCACCTCCTGCCAGCCTCTGTTTCTTTGCCCACCTCTAAGGGCAAAACAAGAACCCTCACATTCAATCTTGAGACCTTTCCTCATCAACACCACCTTAACCTCCACCATCACCCCTGTGAATTGACCACTTACTCTGGGTGAATCTGTGTGTACACACTGTGTCCTGAGCTATGTCATTTTAACAGCAGAGCTTTAGGAAACCGAGGCGTTCTTGAGACTTATCACCTTGAGCAGATGTAATTTTTGATTATTATCTCTAATTCACTCACAGTGATTTCCTTTTCTCCTATTTTTTTTCTTTTAACTTTGCTAGATTGGTTTTCATCAGGATCGATTCTTTCACATACATACTGGTTGAATGTCTTAGTTACTTTTTTCATTGCTGTGACTCAATACCCAAAATGCACCAATCAAAAGAGGAAAGGCTTATCTTAGTTCACAGTTTCAGAAGGTCACAGTTCATTCACGACAGCCAGCAGTAGTGGAAGCACATGGTGGAGGTGAAGGTGGAGACTGACCCTCATGGCATTCAAACAGGAAGTAAAGTCAAGTCCAGTCAAGTCAAGGTAAGTATCTGAAGGAAGGCAGGATGCAGCATATGTCCTTCCATGTTCCATCCCAATGATCTGCCCCTCCTGGTACAGCCTCAATGTTCCACCCCTTCCAGGTTTAAGCTCCCACCAAACACATGTAATCCAATCCACACACCTGCAATCCACCTCTCCAGACCAAGCCCCAATCTCCCAATGGCACACGATTCCATAGACAATCCATTACATCAACATACATGAGTCTTTGGAGACATTCCAAATCCACAGTACAATATTAAGAATATTTCAACTACACTGGGTGATAACCTCATAAACATAATATTCAACCCTATATTTTCTATCTGTAAATATTTGGCAATTTAAAAAAAACTAAAAATATGTTGACAATTTTTATTTCTGGGGCATTTTGAGTTCACGCTTTAAAAACAGATCTTTAATTAAAATTATTCTCAAATGAGACATTTCTATTAAAGGTTCTTCTAGCATGAATCCTGTCTAAATCACTGTGTACCATCATTTTTCTATTATAATCTTTTTTTCTCCTGAAACTGTCCTTCTCTATTCCTTATTTTTGCCTCCTAATTTCATAGAAAGCACACACACACACACACACACACACACACACACACACACTCACACAACACCCCTCATGCACACACACAAAATATAAAAACTATTAGTAAATTAGAACAAATATTATAACCAAATTTCATGGGTTCAATTCCATAACCTGCCTTTATTTTTATTTTTTTGTAAGATCCGTGTGGGCCAGTTCCACACCTTTCTTTTCATCAACTACAGAATCAGGGTACCATTAATGTCAACCTCCTGGTATTATTTGAGAATTAAACACAGTAACCCATAACTAGTGTTCCGTATTAGAGGATCCACAGAAAGTTCTGTTTAGTGTTAGCCATTTAAAAGCTCTCTTTAATAATATATTTCTTTGTTACCAAGTCAAATTTCCCTAGGTAAAATTTTGTGTGTCTAACCTTTGTCAAGAGTATTTTATTCGTCCAATGACTTTTAGTCAGCAAGACTCTGCAATGTACCGTTTTAGCTCCTGTCAGTTTGGCTTTTCTGTAATCATTCTACCAAGTCTAATTTTTTCCTCGGGTTAATTTTTTTCGCTTTTGCAAATTTCATTGTCATCATAAAGCTGTGATTCTTCAGTTAGCTTTTCCGCTATATCAAATTTAGCCATGTGCAGATTTAACAGTTGTCAATTTTAGTTTGTGGTATGTATTGCTATGAGATATAGTATTATGAGTTAGATAAAAGACTAATGGTGTCTTTGCCGTCTCTTGAACTGGAAAAGCATTCATCTGAGAGCCAGATGTGTAGACACGGATGTGTCTAAGAGGATCCAAAATGGGAAGGTGTGAAAGTTGCCCTATGTATTAGTCACTGGGACAAATACCCGACAATCACAATTTAAAGGAGAGGTGTATTTTGATTTACACTTTTGGTAGGTTCAGTCTGTGGTTACTTGGCATCAGGACAGAAATAGTACAGTGGAAGGGCTCAGTGGGAATGAATCTGTTTACCACACCAGAGCCAGGAAGCAGAAGGAGAAGGAAAGACCCAGGAACAAGAGTACAACCTTTCAGGCCACCACTCCAGTGACCTGTCTATTCCTAGCAGGCCCCATCTCTGAACAGCCCAGTTATAAACCCATCACTGACCAATCCACCAATGAACATAGCATCCCCACAGCCAGTCCCCTTCCAAAATCCTTACCTCTGATGAGACTTTTGGGGAACATTTTCATTCCAAAACACAATACCCCATCTCCAACTCCTCACTTAGGATGTAGCACGGCGCACACTGGGGGATGACTGACCTTCAAGGTGCTTTAACCTGAAGATTTAGGATGTTCCTGTTAAATTCTATACATGCAGAACAATGCTTCGTGATAAGCAGGTGGTGGCAGTGAAAAGACTCTTGGCTTGGAGTCCAGTGGCCTTTCTCTTAGATCCCAGTTCTGTAGAACACACTCAGGCAACGTAGCCTGGGTAAGACATTTGACCTTTCAAAGGTTCCATTAGCTGCACATGAGAGTGATGTTCCCCACCAGAATTTTGAGAATGGAGGGAAATAATATATGGATCCTGTTCTATTGGTGGTAGATGGCAGGCTTCCAAAATTTACAAGTCCCGGGGACTAAAATCTCCTTTGTTTCTCCCATTTTCTTATTAATATGTATTTGTGGTACACAGTGGTTATATTAGACTTGGAATGTCACATTCTTTTCCCCTTTCTTACCTTCCCACCCCTTCCCTCATCTCTCCTGCCTCCCAACATCTCACCCCTTTATTGTAAGATCTTTGTAAGTCCTTTTTTAAATATTTAAGAATTCTGATGGTGTATATTTATGATATATCATAATTACATTTGTTTGGGGGAACTGGTACACACATACCTCTATTCTTTTCAATGTGAGTGGATACTTCTAAGGATGATAGAGTAGAAATCTCACTTGCTCACTTTTTTTTTAATACTTAAGTCTATATAGTCTTTTGTTTATCTTAGAGAAATCCCTTCCTTATTCCTGGCCTCAAGTGCCACACATGATCACTTTATTGGTTCTATCATTTATTGCTCAGATATGCATTGGAAGTCCACTCTGTCTCAAGCACAGCATCTGGGCAAGGAGGTACATCAAAAAACACAACATATAGCTTTTCTGTCATTAAACTACCAGGAGACTCAGCTTTTAACAAGTTCCTTTGAAACCCTAATTCCATGCATACCCATGCTCTAATTAGTATGAATAGCAAATCGCCCAAAACTTTGCGGATTAGAAAGATATGGTTCATTATCTTTTGTAGTTCCTGTGAATCATGAATTAAAAAGCAGTCTGGCTGGGAAGTCTTATTTGGGGTCTCTTGTGAAGTTGTAGTTGGACTGTGATTGGGGTCATAAGGGTTGTTCTTCCTATGTGTCCAGTGGCTGATGCTTCTAGGTCTCAAACAGGGAACTCCTGTTGCTCCCAGGAGAGAGGAGTAGAGTACCGCCAGGAAAGAGAGAGAGAGGGGGGGGGCAGCCGGGGACCCACCCAGCCCAGGGGCTGGAAGCTCGGAACTTTGGCAATTCACCCACAAGCGTTAAAGAACCCCGGCCATTCCAGGTCGGCAGCAGGATTTGTGAAGCAACTTCCTTTCCTTTTCTTCTTTGTCTTTTTTGTGTTATTGAGTACCTAACCCAGGGTGTTCCCACTGGGCTACAGCCCCTAGTCTGTATCTTACTTTGGATTTCAAGATGGAGTCTCACTAAATCACTAAAGTATCCAGTCTGGGCTCAAAATTGCAGTCCTCCTGCCTCCACTTTGAGAGTGTTGGAATCACAGGCTTGTGTCCCTAGGCCTGGTGGCTGCTGCTTGTGCCTCTTCTCCTCCCCCAACATTGACTTTTTCTATTTTTTTTTAGATTTATTGAAGCTTAACTTCTGATCAACTTCCTCTTTTTGTTCTTTTTCTTCCTCCTCCTTCTTGTTCCTTTTTTCCTTCCTCTTCTCCTTCCTCCTCTTCCTCTTCTTCCTATTTTCCTATTAACTTATTAACCTCTTTACTACCTCACTAGACCATGTCCATGGTAAAGTGGAAGATGTGCTGTTCACAGCACAATCAGCTGGTCTTCCTGAACATTTACTATGCATCCAACACTGTACTGAGCCCTCACACAGATTAACTCACTTAATAGAGGCCCAACAGTCCTGCAAATGAGTCACTGTTCTTGCCCTTGTCCAATGACATAGGCTTAGAGATGCGGGATAACTTAAACAAGGCCATACATACAGCTAGAGTAGAACTAGGACTGAGAGCACAGTCTGGGGGCCAGGCAGCCCGGAGTTCAGAGTCAAGATTTACCATTGTCTAGCCGTGTGACTGTCATCAAGCCAAAATAATTCTTTTGTGTACATTTGTGTTACAATGTATTTAAATTCATTTTGATGAATTAGTATATAATCATGTGCAAATGCATGTATATTCATATATGTACTCTCTCTCTATGTATATATATATAATCTTTGTTATTTTCAATCTCTTACCCTCCTGCCCCCTCCCTCTCTCCTGTCCTGATTTCCTTTCCTCTCTCCCGAAAAGCCCACCTCCCTACTTTGTACTCTCCTTTATTTAAATCTTTAATTTACTTACATTACGAGTTTCTTCTATAAGAAAAAAAACCATGCAATATTTAAGTTTTACTTGATTAACTCTTTAAGCCTCGAGTCCCTCTTCTGTAAAATGGGAATATATAATTATTTTCCTCACAGGATTGGTCTTATATCAAGTGGGACGATTTGCGCACAGCCCTTGACAACAGCACCTGGCATGCAGTGGTCCTAGACGTGGCTGCTGCTTGGACCATCTTTACTGTAGTGTCACAGATTGGGAATCAGGCACTGTGGAGAGATATGGCAGTGAAGGTCATCATACACGCCACCAGGAGAAAGGAAGACTCTTTTGGGGCTCCTCATACCTCACACAAGCAAAAAAAAGGTGGCTGGCTTCCAGGGCTGACTTCAAGATCAGATTGAAATCTTAAGAGAATGAAAATCCCTCCTCCCCCTCAGCCTCGACGTCCTCACGATTGCTGAGAAGGGAAAACATTTCGATAAAGATAAAAGGGTTTCAATATCCACTCTGATGTGCTGTCTCAATTTCATAAACACATTCTCTTAGGGTAAGCAGAGGTTTATCACAATGCCTGGAAATGACAAACCGTGAGGAGCTGGTTTATCAGGTGACGTCTTTTGCATGAATGACATTTAATATTTCTGCTCCAGGAATGAGGAATCTACAAGCCATGTATTTTCAAAGGCCTTGCTCTGAACTAAACTAAAGTTGGGGTGGGGGTGGGGCCCTGGTGGGTGATATCCCATCCAAATCCCGGATGTTCTCTGTGGATTTCAGGCCCTAGAGATGTCCCATGGCAACTGAGTCACACGACACTCAAACAAGCTCTGGAACAGGACTCAGCAGTTCAAAACTTAAACTTGCCACATGTCAACTGTCTGGCCTTGGACAAAGAACCAACCCACTTGGAACCTCCCATTCGTTCTTGCTGCACTGAGAACAAGAGCATCAATCTAGCGAGCCTGCCTGTGGATCTGCAGAAATAATACAGGGAACACGGCACAGCTCTTGGCATCAAGAAAGTGTGCATTCATGTCTATAAACTCAATTATTTTTTCCATCGTCCGTCTCCTCCCTTCTCCTCTCCAAAATGGAGCTATCGAATTCAAGGATTTTTAACTTTTCTTTTAGCCCAAAATAATTCTAGGGAAAGTCTGATTCTGAGCTCTTGGACACAGATGAGTCACGTACGTGTGAAACCAAGACAGGTAGGTAGCGCTAGGCATGTGTGGGTGTGGAGTTGAAAGACGGTAGCAGAATCACAGGAGCGGCTTGCAAGTGAACACGATCAAAGACGAGTCAGGGTAGAGGCCATTCTTTCATGGGACATAATGAGCTCCTCAGCCAAGGTGCTTCAGATGTGGAGAAATCAGGGAGCCACGTGGGTCCAGCAGATTTGTAATTACGAGTGGAAGAAAGGCTGAGCCTAGGGATGAGGTAGGAGACCCAGCTAAACATAGGAAGGGCCTGGGGAAGCATCCATGTCCTGCATCGACCAAGTCCAAAGATGGAGGCTCACTAACACAGGAATCAAGAGGTCACACACACACACACACACACACGAGCTTTCTTTGTGTGCTTGCCCACTACCCACAACTCTATTCTGAGCCCATTAGGTACATCAATTCATTCCTGAAGTCACTCGAGAACACAAGAATCAGTGTTATCTGAGGAGTAGGAAGTGAAGGGTCCCAAGAACCCAGGCAGGGTGGGGACCCAGAGCATTAGACACCAGGGACCTTTCTCTTGATCTCTGCCTCTGAAAGGCATGGGGAGAGATTGCACATCTGACAGAACCACATGATAGGTTTACACTCAAAAGAAGCTTGCTTGGTGTTTTAGCCACTTTCTCATTGCTGAGACACAATATCAGATTCTTACAACTGAAGGGAGGAAAGGGTTAATTTAGGTCCCAGTGCAGAGCTCTCCGCTTGTTCATGGTCAGCTGGCAATGGCAGGAGGGCACAGTGACAGGCAGAGACAAGCTGCTTGTTCCAGAGAGACAGATGAGAAGAAGCGGGACAGGGGTAGGGAAGGGTGGAGGAGGGAAGACCACAGACCCTTCCATGTTATGTGCCCAGGGACCCTGTCCTCCAACCAGGCCCTTCGGGCTCCTACCAGCACATACATCCACCAATGGATGAATCCACCTGATCCAACTAACTCCCACAATCCATGTGCCATCTAAGTGCTTGAGCTTTTGGGGAACATTCAGGATATAAACCATAATACCTGTTGATCCAGCCAAAAAAAGAGCATTGCTGACAACACAAAGCTGGGAAACTTAGCTTGTGTTAAGTTATCACACAATGGCCCCAGACCCAAGGAGGCCCATGGGGCCAGTAGACCAATAGCCCATGGACACATGTCAGCTCTGACTTCAGGATAAGGAGGTGGGAGCTACTCATGAGACTCTGTTCGTGACAGGACTTAGTAGGGGCCACACCTAAGAGAGCCACAGCTAGGGATTTGTTCTTCCTGTGGATTCAGTTTCCAAGGAAAACTTCATTACTGGAAGGCTATAAATTGTACAAACAACCAGGTCCTAATCCTTCCTGGATTACAGCCAATATTGAAGGAGCAGGAAGGATGGTTCTTCATTACATTTCTTATCCTGAGAAAGATTTCGCAGAATTCCAGGAGGAAAAATAAAACTTGAGAAAGCAGAAGGAATTTGAGATCTCAGAAGTGGGTTCGAGTTTTGGTTTCATTTGTTTTTCGCTCCGTGTGTGCGCCTACCTCATGGCAGTAGCCCATGAGTGAAAGCCTGACACACACAAGCGGTATGTGGCCCCTGAGGGCCTGAGGTCAGCGGCGAGAAGCAAAGTGGGTCATCCTGAGCCCCTCTTCTCATCCCAGGCTCCAGCAGGGCCTAATTACTTCCCGTGGTTTGACTGCAAACTTCCTTTGAAAAGCATGATCCTATACCCTGAAGAGACCAAAAAGCTGTGATAGATGTGGACGTGCCTCGCAATTGTTCAGGCGGTGCTTCTGAAATTTTAATGTGCACCGCAATCACCTGGGGTTTGTTAAAATGTACCTTCTGCCTCAGTGAGTGGATTAGCACCCCCGTGGCTGCCATAACAAATTACCAAAACCCAGTGGATTGAGCCAACAGAAACTCCTCCTTTCACAGTTTTGGAGGCCAGAAGTCTTAAGATAAAGGGGTCAGCAGAGTTGGTCTTTCTGTAGTTTCTAAAACAGATCCTGATGCAGGCGTCTCTCCCAGCTGCTGGAGGAGGCTGGAAAACCTGGGGGTCCCTTGGCTTGTAGATACGTCACCCCATTTTTGCATCTGTCTGCACATAGTCTACTTCCCAGTAGAATTCTGTAATCTCTTCTCTGCTCTAAGAACACCAATATGTATATTTTTATCCTGACAGCCTTAAGTTAATTGCATCTGCAAAGACCCTTATCTGAATCAGTCGCTTTCTAAGGTCATAGGTGGGTGTGGGTATATCTAATGGCAAGTGTGTGTTTCCCTCTGCTACAGTACGGCTAGGGTGAGGACTGCATGTCTAACAGACTTCTATGTGTAGCTGGTGCATAAACCAAGCTTGGAAGCAAGGTTCTGAGAGTTCTTCCGTGCATTCGTATTATGGTGTATTTGGAACATTTCCAATGGGCTGATGCATGCACAGACTGACTACAGATTACCAAGCTTGCTAGCCAAAATCCCCAAATTTTTAAGAGGATAGAGTGACCACAAAGGCAGGAGTAGTCATAACAGAGCCTAGGCGGGAAATTCCCAAGCCTCTCATCCCACGTGATACTTGGCTATGCAAGACAGTGTCTGGCCAGGGAGGTAGCACACAGAATGTGAACACAGCACAGTCATCTCTGTACTATTGCCTTCTGACGCTTGGGGCTCACAGAAATCTTCCTGCTTCCCACAATCACCTGCACTAAGACTAATGTGATTCTATTTATTCTATTTAAAGGGATATTTATGCTAGGTGTGGTGCAGTGTGGTTGTAATCCTAACACATCGAAAGGCTGAAGCAGGAGGACGTTAAGTTTGAACCAGGATTGGGCAATTTAGTGAGACTCTATCTCAAAATAAATGTAAAAAGGGCCGAGAATGTAGCTCAGTGCGAAAACCCTAGGTTCAGTTCCTGGTAATGGCAATTAAAAAAGGGGGAGTATGTTTATAAATATCAGAATGTCCTTATTATTTAACTAAACCCACTGCCAGGGAGCCTCATTTTCAACGGAGAAAAGCCAGAGCCAGTGTTCCTACCATCTTCTGAGTTTACTTTCTGTGTTGAGATTCTGCCTCTGCCACTTTACATAAGCTGCCTGACCTTGGTCAGGCTTTTTAGCTTCTCTATTTCAGTCTTCTCATCTGAAAAAAATATTAGTATCTATTTCATAGAGCTGTTTTGAATATTTAAGAGCTGATATACAAAGAACGCTTGGACTAGTGCCTTGTGCCTTATAAATCCTCAAAAGCTGTGGCTGCTGTTCATATTATATTTACTATTATGATGATCTCTCTGTAGTCCACTCGTGATTCTGATTTAATACTTCCTTCTTATCTGGGTGTTCCTTTAATAGAGAGCATGGTCCAGGGACCATGAAAACAAACCCATTTCCCCCCTGCCTTTTAATATTTCATTTCATTTTTTATCTGTTGATTTAATTTATACCTCAGCTCATCCTCAGAAGGCTATCAGACAGAAAAGAGCTTTATAATCCTTAATACTATTTACGGCCTTGTCTTGATTGTTTTCTGACCTGATTCTTTTGCATGTGTGAAACGCCCACAAATGTGCCATCCTGACATGGGCCGTGCACACGAGATTGCGCCTCCCAGTCCTCTACTTGACAGTAGGAAACAGAAGAAATAGAACCCTGTAGAGGCCCAAGAGCTCATGCCAGTGCAGATGTCCTGGTAGATTCCCTGGAAAACCCTTTCTTCCAAGGAACCTGTTTTAAGTAACAACCAGGAAGATACCACACTGCATGGATAAGCACCCAGGGGCATCTTGTCTTGACCAAGGTCTCTCTATTCCTCCCTGAAACAGGATAAGATCAAACTGCAAAGCTTTCTGTTTATCAGAATTCCCTCTTCTATGTAGAGATCTTTGGAGAAAGAAAGCAATAACCTATCTGTTAAAGCTATAAATATTAACAAACATTTTCCATAGTCATAACATCTTACTTTTGGTTGGGAATTGTCCAGCAGGCACAACATGAAACATTGTCTGTAGAGTTTTACATTTAATCTTGTGACTTCAATATCGATGTTCTTGCTTCCCAATGAGACAATAAATTTTAGAGAAGACATATAAATTTCACAAGGTCATAGATTTAGTATCCAGCTGAATCTGTTGTAACTTTTGCTAGCCGGCTCAGAAAACTTCATGTGGCAACACACAATATGATATGTAGTTTTCTATATGGACTTGTACAATATAATGAGTAAAACATTAGGCACATACACTCAGCCCTTCACATCCATGGCTCTGCACCCCTGGATTCAACTAACCATAGATCAGAAGTATTTTGAAAATTGCATCTATATTGAACATGTATGGATCGTTTTCTTGTTATTATTCCCTAAGTAATACAGAATACAAACTATTACATGGCATTTCCAGGTATTCATGATGATATTCAGAGTATGGAAGAATGTGCACTGGCTGTGTGCAAACGCTTTGCCACTGACGAAAGGCACTTGGGCATCTGGGGTTTTGAATATGCCAGTTGTCCTGGACTCGATGTCCCTTGAATACCCAGGGAGGATGGCATATTGTTTTTGAGGCCAGGGGAATTATGATAATTAAAGCACCTCATACGACTGTTAATTCTCCTTGCTCATAACACTTCCTATGTGATCTTGTTTTCTGATTTTATGGTCAGCATCATCTGTCCAAGTAGGTGGATACACATATTTTAGCAAAGCATCTACAACATGGCCACCGCCAACAGGGGATGATGATGAAAGATCAGCTTTTAATAAAATTCAAGGCACAGGGATCTGAGATCATTTATGGATTCTAGAAATCATCTGAACAGGTCATTGAGTTTCACGGTCTGCTCAAAGTCAAGTCTCACAACCTATGATGGATGCTTTTATATATTTGTTACATATGAGAAATCAGTAGCTAACTGGGAAGAAAATTACCTGTCAGTTTCCAGAAAGAACAGATGTGATAAGCAAACCACACCATTGTACAAATTGTAACAACCAGAAATTATTAGATAGGTTTTGGATAGTTGCCTTCTCTTGAGGCTAGAAGTTTTTATTCGAAAAATCTGATTTGTTCAATCAGGAGAACAATAAAAATATGTTAAGTAACAGAGTAACTGCTGCTTATTGAGCTTTTATTCTAAATACTTCGATTCTCCATAAAAGACCACAGCTCTTTTAAGGTAGGTATCAACAGCCCCCAAAATAAAAAACAATGTCCCTCCCAAAACGAAAACTAACCCCTATATTTTTTCAGTATTGGAAATTGAACCCAAAGCCTGCTTTTGCTCTGAGCTACATTCCTGGCCCATTTTTTTTTTTATTTTGAAGTAAGATCTCACTAAATAGCTAATATTCAAACTTATGAACATACAGTTCTTCTGCTTCAGCGTGCCAGTGCTGGAATTGCAGGTGTGAGCCACCACGCTTGGCTCTGATTCCCAGTTTCTATATGAGAAGACTGAGCCATACTGAGTTTGGATCTTGAGTGTTCTGTAAAGGCCCCTGTGTTAAACGTTTGGTCCCCAGCCCATGGCGCTAGGGGTAGGTGGTAGGACCTCAAAGAGGTGGGTCCTAGGGGAAATAAGTTAGGTCATGGAGGGACCATGACCTTGAGGGGAATCCTGGGATCCTAGCTCCTTCCTCTCTTTCTCTTTGCTTCTTAGATACCTTGAAGTGAGTCGGCCTCTTCCACCATCTATTCTTGCCACAATGCGCTGCACTGTTACAGACCCAAAGCAACAGGGCCAAGTGACCATGAACTGAGACCTCTGAAACCGTGAGCCAAACAAACCTTTCCTCTTTTTAAGTTGGCAATCTCAGATATTGTGTCATAGCCGTGCCAAACTTTCCAACATAATACAGGTGGTTAATAAAATAGAGAACATTGGAGGGTGTCCAGGTATGAAAGAAAGGAGAGAGAAGTTGAGAAAGGTTTTATACATGTTAAACTTGAGCTGGTTTCAAAGCCGACTATTGGAGCCCAAAAGACAGCTAAAGTAGAGCTTCCAGAGGTAGATTGTGGATACAGGAAATGAAAAGGAAGCCAGAGGTCAAGAGGGAGCTCCCAGAAGAAAAAAAAAGGTGTTCTGAATAAGAGTAACAGAAGGATATAGCTGCATCTCCTGCTGTACATTGCTTTTAACTTTTTTGGAAAGATACCCAGAAGATGCATTCCTGGGTGGAATGGAATACTTATTTTTATCCTTTGGAGGAATCTCCACACTGCCCTCCATGATGGTCACACCAGTTTGCTGTCCCACCAGCAATGGGAAAGGGTTCCTTTGTTCCCACAACCTCGTTATCATCAATTGTTGTTTGAGTTCTTGATATACGCCATTGTTACTGAGGCAGCACAAACTAACCACCAATGGATACAAAAATTGTGGTGTAGGTACAGAATGCAGTACTACTGTTCCAGAAAGACAGGTAGATTTGAGGTAAATGGATGCAGCTTGAGACCGTCATGTTTAGTGAAATGAGTCAAACACAGAAGGTTAAATATCACATGGTTTCTCTAAGATGAGGAATCCAGAAGTCAGGCATTTTATAAAACCAAATGGGTTGAACAGTGGGAGTCAAGGGGGATGAGGTAGGGTGTGTGAGTGCCAAAAAGAGGCAAGAGAAGGAATCGTAGTGTTGATGTGATACACATGTGCACAAAATACTCAGGCTCAATGTAACCATTGTATACCACACACACACATACACATATACATACATACACACACACATATATATGGAAAAAAAGAGTAACAATAGGACTAGAATGGCTCCTTAAGGAAAGTAAACGCCAGGAACCATTGAGATGAACTGGGAAGACAGGGACACTGTGGAGACCATGGGCACGTTTAAGATCTTGAAAGCCTTGAGATGAAATGAGGTCAAAGAAGGAGTGGATGAAGGTCACATAGTCTGGAAATTGAAACAGTTTTCACCACATTTTCTTTTTGTGTCCTGTAATGCACATCACATCCCATTTACCACTTTAGCTGAGTGTGCAATTCACTGGCATTTGGCTTGTTAGCGATGTCGCCCAACCATCGTGTCTCTCTAGTTCCAAAACATTTCCACCACCCCAGGTAGAAACCTGCACCCAGGAGGCAGTCGCTCTCTCATCTCCCCTTTCCCCAAATCTCTACCAACCACACTTCTACTTTTTGTCTCTGTAGATCCAGGGAGTCTAGATATTTCATATAAAAGGAGACATGCAGTAGGTGGTTTTCTGCTTTATTTCACAGACTGTCGGCAGGGAGTGGCAATAGGTGTCAAGGTTTTTTGTGTTTTTGTTTTTGTTTGTGTGAGATACTGAGGTACTGAGTACCCTGGGCCTTCACACTGAGCTACATCCTTAGTCTGTTCTTGTTGTAGTTGTTGTTTGTTTTGTTTTGATTTTGCCCAGGCTGGGCTAGAATTTGTGATCCTCAGCCTTCCAGAGGGCAGGGATTACCGGGCTACTGTATCACTAGATTCACAAGGTATTAAGGCAATAGGCAACAAGAAAAAGACTTAGCAATGCTTTAGCGTCCCAGACTTTTCTAGGGGACCAGCAATTGCCTATAGGCAGAAGCATCTCCAGGCCCAGCTCTTTGAATAAGCCTCCTTTTGTTCCTGTGCTAATGGAGCTAATTGCTTGAGGATGTCTCTTAATAGGCCTTTTTGGTCTCTAACATCTTACTTTCCTACAGAAGGCTAGACCTCCCTCAGGTCTGGGGGAGTTAGAAATTTGAGATCTTCAAAGTCAGAACACAGATATCTGACTGTTAGAGAAGAAAAATGATTGGATCACCTAGGAAGATTGCGAGCCACCAATAAACCTTGAAGAACATTTCCCAGGTTGTCTCTAGAGGAGAGAATTTGTTTTCTATACTTTGAGAGCCAATGTTCGTTTAAAACAACAACAGCAATCTCCATGAATTACTAGACAAAAGAAGTTAAAACAAAAAATCCATTTATTATTAGATTCATGAGGCACAAAATCATTCTGCAAATTGCTACAAGATTTTAAGTATTTGCTCTCTGTTTCTACAGTAACTCGTAGTGGATACATATTTTATGTTCTGGGTCATAGTGTCTCGGGCTCTTGAGAACTGTGTGTCATGTGGGCATCCCAGCCTCCTTGCTGGATACAAACGAGTCCTACTGTGATCACTTCATGCCCAGATCAAAGGAGTTCAAACCTTCTCTGATGGAATTCTTGACTCTGACAATGTAATACAATGCCACTTAGAATCAGATTTGCGCTTCTCTTTTCAGCCTGGCAATAGGAACAGAAGAGCTTCTCTGAGGAAAGGATACTTAACTGTAGAAATGGTAGAATTTCAGAGAAGTCATGGACCAGAAGTTCAATGGTCATGAGAAGGTAAGTGAATAGCTGTGGGAACTACAGCCCCTGAGACTGTGGTAAGCTACTGTCAGGATCTTAGGGAGGAGAGAAACACGACACTCGGTGAGTTGGAGAAAGCTTGATCATTGGGTTTTCTACTTGTTTTCTTTTTAATTGTTGTCTTAAGATGAGAGAGATTGGAACATGGTTTTAAAATGATGCAAAAGACAGGAAATGGAGGAAAGGATGGGAGGTAAAAGGAAAGAGAAAAGAAGCAATAGTGGACGGAAGTGGGAGCTACTGAGTTTCTGAGCATTGGTAGAGAAGACAGATGATGTTGGAGCTTAACATCACACCACAGGAAGTAGGAGGGAAGATGGGTAAAAAAATGAAGGCGATCAGGAACAAGCTGGAACCCAAAACCATGCGTGAAGCTCCCACATGGACACAGAGACCGAGACTTACATTCATTTTGTCTTTGATGTTAGTGATATACATGTCCAGTAAAAGCCAAATGATGCAGATGTGATCTGAACGGGAGAGAGTGAGAGGACTCTGGGGAAGGAGGAGCTTCCTGCTAGCTGCTGCCTCTCACAAGGAGAGTCAGCTCATTGGCAACAGTGAGCGTGAACTGCAAAGCGTCTGATGCTCTAATTTTGTTTTCCAAATCTCTTAGGAAGATAGACAGTGGCAAGGAAGACCATCCTGGGAACGTGGCTCAGCCTTGTCGAGTACAAAGTCACCACAGTGTAGACGCTAGGTAGCTTTAGAAAGGTACCAAGCTTCCCTTACTGGGTTCTTAGGTGTCACGTGTCCATGGAGGTGGCTGCTAGTGATGACGTTGATGTGGATGGTGAGGATGGAATCTGCACGATGTCCTTGCTCAACTAAAGAAAGCAGAACATTTTGAAATGTCCGCAGTGCGTAATGAAGTGAGGATGTGCTGTGTTCACTCTTACTCACTGGAGCACTGGCCGGGATAATAGGACAAGTAAAATAAATGAAATGCATTGGGGAAGAAGAAAGGAGGAGGGGAGAAAAGAGGGGGGCAAAGAAAGAGGAGGAGGAGAAGAAAAAGAAATAGAAAAAGTTCATTTCCAGATAACATGATTATTTACAAGAAAATCTCAAGGCCCCAAGAGAATGCCTGGTGGATTTAATAAATGAATTCAGAAAGATCATCTGGTGTAAAGTCAACCTACACAAATAAGTTGCAATTGTTTTTTGCAGTTTGGTGGCTCAAACCCAGGGGTGCATGGGTACTTGGCACTGATCTGTCATCCCAGCTCTCAGTTGTAAGTTTTACATAGTAGCAACAATTAGAAACTGAAATAAAAATATTCCACTTAAAGGTACAGCGCAAATGAAAAATATTTCCTACTAAATTTAATGAAAACCTGTGCCAGACATCCACTGAAAACTATGACACGTTGCTGATTAAAATGAAAAATCATCTCAGTAAGTAGGGAGAAAATGTCATGTTCACAGACTGGAGGATTTTACATTGTTAAAACAGCAGTAATTCCTGATTTGATCCTAGATTCAATTCACGTCTGATCATAATTCCAGTAGGCTTTATAAAACACAGAAGTTGACAAAATCTGCTTTTAAAATTTAAGTGGGAGTGCAAAGAAAATGGAATAGCTGAGCAATTTTGATAAAGTGAACTGTCTTAGTTACTTTTTTCACACAATACCTGACATCCCCAGTTTAAAGAAAGAAGGTTTGTTTTATATCACTGCTTCAAAAGGTCTCAGTCCATTTTCGTGGGTGGCTGGGGACGGTGGAAGGGCTTGGCAGAGGCCTAGCAAGAGAGAAGCCATCCACAGCATGGTAGGACAGGAAGCCAAGTGGAAAAAGAAGAGTACAACTAGCATATGCCCTTCCAGGCCCATGCCCTAGGGATCCATCCTTTCTGGATCAATCAAGCCCCCGTGACCCTCCTCTTCCATCCAAGTCCCACTTCTTAACAGCACGGCCAATCAATTTATTAACACCCCATGATCGAATTACCTTTCAAACAAGAAGCTTTTGGGGTGTCTAGATCCAAATCATAACAAATTGGGGGAGCTATCACTTCCTGGCTAATCTGACTTATATCAGTAGTTTATCAAGAAAGTGCAATATGGGTACAATAAAAGACAATGAGCAAAGGAATAGTCTAGAAATTTCAGCATTGGATTCTGTCCAATTTATTTACTTTTTTTTTTTTAATACCGGGACACAATACCTGACATCTGTAATTGAAAAGAGGAATGGTTTATCTTAGCTCATAGTTTTGGAAGGTCCCGGTCTATTCATGGGCAGGAGGAAATAGTGGACACCTATAGTGGAGGCCTAGCCGAACAGACCTGATCACGGCAGGATAGACAGGAAGCCAAGCAAACGAGAAAGGGTGGAGCAAGCATATATCCTTCCAGGTCACGTCCCAGGGATCCACCCCTTCCGGGTCAAGGCACAGTGACTCACTTCTTCCGATGAGGCCCCGCCTCTGAAGAGCACACACAATCAATGGATTAACCTCCATCATTGAATCACTTTCCAACCATGAGGGTTTTGAGAGACATTTCAGATTCAAACCATAGCAGATTGGAACTTCTATGGCCAATGATTTTAGGCAAGGACATCAAAGTGGTTCACTGCAAGAAAAGATGAAATTGATCTTTTCCTATATCAGATTAAAAAACTCTGAGATTCATCATGAATCCGGACATAAAGTTAAATGCATAAAGTTTTAGGTGAACATCTAGGTGAATGTCCATCCACACCACCAGAGAAAGAAGATTCTTAGATAAGACAGATAAAGAAAAGGAAGAGAATCATAAGTACGATTTCATCGAAACGACTTAGGATGTGATATATGTGTAGGTGTTAATTTTTCAGGCAGACTACAATGATTACGCATCATGAATGTATACTAATACAAATTTAATTGTGGGGAAAAAAGCAAAAATTAGACATTTTACACACCCAAGTTTCCAGTAATAAAAGGAACCAATAAATCACCGACTTTTGACTAAAATGCGAAATATATATCTTATTAGTGACTTTATTAGAATATATGAAAAGGGCACAAATCAATAATAAAAGTTAAACGGTTAAATTTAACATGAGCAATGACTTAAATCCCCCTTCACAAGTAAAAAATACATTTTATTTTATTTTTTCCCCATTTTATTGATATGTATAAGTGCAAAATTTAAGGTTTACAATGAAGTTGAGCATTTTGTGCACCTACGTATCTTATGGTATTCTATACCATTAGCCATTAAGGAAGGCAAAATTCAAAACCTTGGAAACATATCACTGTCTTTTCATTAGAAAGGCTAAAATTGAGAGTGATTGGTAACATCTAATGTTGGCGAAAACATGGGGCAACCGGAACTCTCAGCCATTATGAGAGGACATGTTATAACCACAGTAGAAGATGGCTGTGACTGCAGCATTGTGGTATGCTGAGGCAGAGGGATTGTAAGTTCAAAGTTCAAGCCAAGCTTGGGCAACTTAGTGACTTAGTGAAAGCCTGTCTTAAGAAAAAACAAACAAAAAGGCTTGGGCACAGCTCAGTGCCAAGGCCCTGAGCTTGGTCTCCAGTACAGCAAAGAAAGCGTAGGATGAGAGGGGAAAGGGTAGAGGGAGGGAGAAGGAGGTAAAGGAAAAGGAGAAGGAGGAGAAGAAGAGGATGAGGAAGAAAAAGAAGAAAAAGAGAAAGAGGAATAAGAACAGGAAGAGGAAGAGGATGAAGAAGACGACAAAGAAAAAGAAGAAAGAGAAGAAAGGAGTCAGCAGCTTCTACTGTAGATGATGGTATAACTTCACTTATCAGCTTCCATCCAATAACACGGCAATTCCATCCCTAGGTACTTACCAGAGAGAACTGAAAGTACATATCAACAAAAATCATTGCACGAGAATCCTGATAGCAGCCTCTTTGTAACTGTCCCAAATGGGAATTTGAAAGAGCCATTATCAGAAAAATGCACAACTTGTACCCCATGTTTAACAATGGAATAAAAACACAGGAATAAACAAGAAAGAACTCCATGAGTAATGATCTACACAAATCACTTAGATGGTACCCTAGGTGCAGGAAGCTGGGCACAGAAGAGACCATGTTATATGAGTCTGTTTGTATAAAGTTGTAAAATAGGCAAAAATGCCTCTGGGCTGAAAAACCAGTGCATGGTTCCTCTAGGCGAGCTGAGTGGGGCTGGGCATGAGGCGACGCTGCAGCGTGATGGAATTCTACTCTCCTTATCGATAGGCTCACGGGCTATATTGTGTATACATTTTCCAAAGCTCCTGAATTATACATACATTTCAGATTTATGCACTTGGTGTAAATTTTACTATAAAGGAGAATTTAAAACAAAATTTGAACTCTAGTTAATTGGTTTGCTTTACACAGTGGAATGAATTGGCAATCCTGAAACTACGTTTTGAGTATCCAAGGCTTGTGCAGAAGAGTAAATATTTTGAAGTTAATGAGATCCAGGTTTTTCACAGTGTGAAAGGCAGTTATGCATATGGAAAGGGAAGAAACTAGAATGGTCCCTGGGCTGTTTGGTTGGAAGTAGAAGTATCAGTACAGATTGTTGAGGTTTTTGTTTTTTTAATAAAGAAATGTGTCTTTGGGTGGATATACAAGGAAAGGTCAAATATACAATGAATGATTAAATTTTTAAAAATTGCAGTAAAAGACACATTTTCACTAACCTCTCTCAAGCTGTTTTCTTTGACATTATCTCATTGGTCTCGTCACTTTCTGAAGCACTTCTTGAAGTCTTTTCTTTTGGGTCTTTACAAGGTATAATAAAAACCACAGTGATTGATACTACCCAGTGCCATCTAATGGAAAGGCAAGTCATAAAAATGCCACAGTGCGTCCTAGTCCACCTTATCCGTGTGACGCGGTACTTGGTGATTTCCGGTGCTTCTCCAAAGTCAAAATGACCATACAAGGTCAAGGTTTTGAATCAGTTCAGGACATCTGCACAACCAGGCCAACACAGCTAAAGACACTCATGAAAAAGGACTTCTAGAACTTCCTGAAGAATCATGAGATAAGCGTGTTTGAAGTGAGAGGGAGCATTTTGAGGGGGAACTCATGGCAATATACTTTAAAAAGTAATGGTAATATACTTAGAGATTAAACTTTCCCCTTATTTTTTGATCGTGCCTTGTGTTCGAATATCCTAGCTTTATCTGCTGAGGCATTTAGCAGCAATAACTGGTGAATACAACAGCAGCAATCTGTGCAGCTGGACTCAGTTCTCAGCTCTACATGTTGATCTCCTCTGAAGGGAACTAAGTGGGATTCCTTGGAAAAATGGTAAATCCAAGGTTGGGGGGGGTGAGCCCAAAGGGGGCCTAGCACTAAGAAACAATACGACTATATCCATAGGATGTGAGGCCAACAGGAAGGAGGCCCCGATGGTGGATTGGTCCAGTACCATTAACGTGTGGAAATAAGTAATGATGGTGGATAATAACTAATTGCATTAAATAAGAAATCTGTGGGTCCCTGGTGATCCAAATGATGGATGAATGAGTAAATAAGTAGGAGGGAAAGAAAAAATTATCCTCAAGGTAGAATGTCAGCCAGACGGGGAGGGATTGGTGAAGTTGGAATAGCGTCAATGAGTCTGAAGCCATAGCTGTACAAGGTGGATGGAGGATCTGGATGGGCACAGTGTGCCCTAGGATCTGTGGACTGAGCACGTGATGATTTCAAAGTAGTGGTTTTACAGTGGAGTCATCTGCCAGACACGGCACCCACCTGGTGATTGTGAAGAAAATTCTACCAAATAATCAATTCTTGCCAAATAACCAGGTCAAGGAAGACAAGTAGAGGCTGAAGAACATTCTAGATGGAAGACCAAAGAGACATGGCAGTGAGACACTGGGGGGTCTAGATCGGAAGGAGGGCTGGGGTGGGGATCTGTGAAAGACATGCTGTTGAGAAAATCAATGATGTCTAGGTCCAATAGACTGGATTTCATGACAGTGTTCTGTCAGTACTAAATGTCTTGAATTTTATGTTTATGGAAGATATTAACTTTCATCTTAAGAAATACATGTTAAACGCAAGAGCAAAGTGTACAATATCTTCAACTTCTTGAATGTTTCATTAATATCCATAGTCATGGATATTAATGAGTCAAGTGATGGAAAATATTAACTATATTAACTAGTGGGTGAGTGTGGAAAGAAGGGAATGGGATTTCTTGTATTTATCTTGCAGATTTTCTGTGAGCATGGAATTGTACTGAAAAAAAAAACCCCAGGACATCTCTCTTGAAGAGCTGGACCTCAGGCCAGGCTGCTCAACCTCGTTGTATGCTGGCTAAATGCGGTGAAGCTTTCCCTTGTTCGGCTGACGTTGACGGGCAGAAAGCGATGATTAGAAGTCTGTAAACCAGAGAGCCGGTTCAGACCATAAAATTGGAAGTTTAAAAAATGCATGTCAAGAAGAAGAAAATTTAATTTCGTTGCATATATTACTCTGAAAGTTACTTTCTAATTACAAGCATAGCTAATACCAAGTTATGCACTTTGTCATTTCAAGTCTTGGGGGGTGTGGAAAGAACGTGATGGGGGCTGGTGACGTTTCTGGGCACTTGGGTTCCCCCACTGTTGAGCTCACAGCTGAATGTGTGGTGGGGGGGGGGGGCAAGAGGGAAGGGCGTCACCACAGCAGTGGCCTGGAAGGGCGTGTGCGCGTCCCCAGCACCTCCACTCTGTCTCTGCTTCCTGACTGCCATGGGTTCAACAGCCGTCTTCTGCCAGGCTCTCCCACCGCACTGTCATTGTCTTACAGCCACGAAACCTTCTGTCAACTGTGAATGTTGCATATTTTTCCCATGAGTGGGGCAGTGGCCAAGGCAGCCTCAGCCTAGCCATGGTGTACCTGCTAGCTGTTTCCCCAGGGACACCAGCACAGCCCCCACCCTGACACAGAGCAAGTCCATCCGGCGAGTTCTGATGGAGCACCAGGACACGGCTTCTGCTGGTGCGAGGCCAGCCTGCTTTCTGTTTCCACAGGGATCTTCCCAAAGAGATGCGCTTCATCGATTAAAATGATCAACATCTTTAGCCATAAGACAAATGCAAATCAAAACAATGCTAAGATACCATCTCACCCCAGTGAGAATGGCCTGTATCAACAAGTCAAATAGTAATCAGTGCTGGCATGGCTGTGGGGAGAGAGGAACCCTCCTGCACTGCCGGTGGGAATGTAAATTCGTACAACCACTCTGGAAAGCAGTATGGAGAGCTCTCAAAAGACTGGAAATAAATATCTCCTTCGATCCAGACACACCCCTCCTGGGAATATATCCAAAAGAGGCCAAAACAACACATAGCAGAGATATATGTATACCCATGTTCACAGCAGCACAACTAACAATAGCTAAAATATGGAAGTCACCAAAATACCCATCAACCCACAAATGGATACACAAACTGTGGTATTCATACACAATGGAATACTATGCATCTATAAAGTCCAACAGCGTTGGAGGCTTTTGCAGGCAAATGGAAGAAACTTGAGAACATCATGCTTAGTGAAGTGAGTCAGAAGCAGAAGGTGAAACATCGAATGGTCTCTCTGATATGAGAGGCCCAGATCACAACTATCTCATGGAACTTAAAGTGAAAAATAAAGTGAAACAGGGTGGTAGGGTGGGGGAGGGAGGGAGGGAAGGAGGGAAGGGTGGGTTGGGGCAAAAGTAGAGTGGGAAAGTCCTTGTCACCTTGACAAGATACATATGTGCACAAAATGCTCAACTCCATTGTAAACCTTAAATTTTGCACTTATATGTGTCAATAAAATGGGAAAAACAAAAACGGGCCACCGCTCAGCAGAAGAAATGAATGAATCGCAGTAGACTCATTCATTAAAGAACAAACAGCTGCTACATGGAAAAACATGGATGGATCTCCAAAAACATTATGTTGAGCAACGGATGGAGGGGAAAAAAAAGCATAGCAAAGTATGACTCTATTTGTATTAAATTTAAGGAGAGGCCAGGTGGATCTGTGAGGATGGAAATCTGAGTAGAGGTCAGCACTGACTGGAAGGAAACATAATCACATTTGGGGGTGTGATGGGAACGTTTCTACTTAAATCTGGGTGGTAAGTTGTTTTCTTTCCCCAGGCCACAAGAGAAAACTTGAGTAACACTGTGAGACACACATAGGGTCATTTCTTCCCCTACTGTATAGTAATTATTCTATCTTACAATAAAATCATGGTGTATATTTTAAGTATACACAATCAGATTTAGTTACATGAATGGTGTGCTTAAGAATTATGCATTTTGTAGGTAAATTTATACTTTGATTTAAAAGTACAGCCAGACCCTGGCGGCACAGACCTGTCATCCCAGCACTCTGGGACTTGAGGCAGGTGGCTCTCAAGTTCAAGCCCAGCTTGGCAAGTTAGCAGCTTAGCAAGACCCTGTCTCAAAATCAAAACTAAAAAAAGGATTTTGGGGTGTAGCTCAATGAAAAGGCCCTGGGATGGATCTCTAATGTCACAAAAAGATAAAAATAAAAATATGACTCCCCTGGATATTTTCTTGTGGAGGAGGGTGAACATTTGAGGATTGGGAAGGGGCCTGTCTGGTGACACCTTTTGCTGTGTGTCCCACTAACAGCTCAGGGAGCCTTGCCCCAGTGCAGAAGCTCTGCCGAAGCCTGTGCAGAATCATCGGCGCTGTGCTTTTGAGGTTCCCAGCAGGCTGTGGGGCCTGCCTTGGGTGGAAGCCACACGAGGCCAGAAGATATGAAGTGTTCTGGGGTTACTTTGTCACTATGCAGCATGAATATAAAAATGGCAGAATGTTACACGCTAAGGCACCACTGATGTTGGAACTGTGGGGAATACCTGGTTTTTATTGCGCACTTCCTATGTGTCGGAGCCTGGAAGTACTGCACTCACATTGATCCCTTTGATTATCCAGTGACATGACTTGTTTTCCAGCTGAGGTCACTGAACGCCAAGCAGAGGGGTGACACATTTGCTTATGGTCACAGTGTTCTTGGGAAAACAAGGACTCCTAGCTGATCGTGGTTGCCAAATCTGGGCTCTTAACCACCGTTATTAATTTGCTTTCTTCTCAAAGCGTATTTATTTGATCTGAACAACAGCTCTGAGCTAGGTCTTCCTAATTTTGTTTCAGAACTGAGACACAAAGAGAGGATAACAACTAAGTCTGGTTTATGAGCTTGGCTCCTGAAATTCCTGAGTTCAGTTAATAACTTGTCATACACCCAGCATCCACCAGTTTATCTAATCAGGTGCTTGTAACCTGCGCTAAGTGACAGCAGCATACGCGGTGCAATCTTATTTGCACAGATAATTTGGTGAATTTCCTTCAGCCTCTATCTGACATGTCACAGACTCCAGTCTTAATAAAACTTAATGAGACTTGGCTATAAATGTGTGAAAGTAACTGCTCGTGTAACATGGTAATAATCCCTGAATTTTCTATGATATTTATCAAGGTTATAGGAGAGGAAACATCTTCAGCCTCTTCAAAGGAGGGAAAAAGATGCAAATATCTCAGGTTACCTCATTCTTGGTGATACTGGGAGGTAAGGAATTACAAAATTTTAACTTATAATTCTCTCTTATATTAATCCACAAGTGTTTGTGGATCATTGACTATATACAGATTTCTAGCATGTTTCTCTGTAGGAAGCACAAAAGAGAAACAAAGAAGAAATACAGACACATGAGGTATCAGCTATGACAATAAGTATAAATGAGATAGATTTCTTTATTGTAAAGCAAAGACTTCTTACAAAAATTGTCTTAAAAGTTATGTTCCTTGTGAAAAATGTCAGAAAGGCAAAGGCTACAGATTTTAGAAATCATCAAATAAACATAAGGAAAACATTTAAGAGAAAGGAGTGGAGTTGGCCATGTGCAATCACACACAAGTTGAAAGCAATAGGACACAGCAAAAGAAGTGGAAGTTTAGACTTAGACCTATGTTTATGTATTAACCTTGACTGATTATTAACTGACTTGCTGCTACATCTGGTATTAAATAATGCCTATATTACAGAGTGATTGTGATACATAAGACAAATTACATAATATACATTCTTAACTCAGATAATATTATCTGGCTCCTTGTAGGTAGCTTGATACAAGGTAACTTACTGATCAATGTATTGCAACAGACATCTGCTATAAATTGGAAATGTAAAGACAACAACAGATTTAAGACATGAGTCCTGAAATTCTTGGAGTTCTTAGCTCCACACAGAGCAAAGACCAAATGACTGCTGATTTGTTGGTTGTAGATCTCCCTCCTTTCTTACAAGAACCAACCTCATATCGACAAAACTTTACGTGATGCTGAAATGTTGGAAATTGTGTAGATCAAGGATCCCAAAATTGAATCTACAGAGAGATCAAGCTTCAAAAATACCATCACTGAGATGGGCTGGGAATCCTAGGATGTATGCCCATCACATAGACAATACTGTATTTATGTATTAAGCAGAATATTTTCAATTCTACAATCTCATTTTTAAAAAATGTGGTTCTCATAGTCTACATTGGATTCTCCTGCATTTGACAGAGGCGTCACAGCACATATTTTCCTTCTTTGTTAATTATCTCTATAGACATTGTACCCAGGTGAATTTATAAAGAAAAATATCCCAAGGAGCATTCGGATGGAGACTCAGAGAGGCAACAGAGGATTGGTGGGGGTATTGTACATCAGAGAGTACAGATAGTGTCAGCTCTAACAAATGACTTCAACCCAGAATTGCTAGATTTCTCAGTCTTTCTAAAGGCACAGCAAGTCTGAATTTTTGTGGGAAGTATTTCAATATTTCAATATTGGCAACATTGAATTAAAAAGAACATGACATGGGCTGGCATTCTGTAGGCCAAACAAAACTCACTTGTAGACATCTGACTAACAAGAGTCCCTAAGCAAAATGACCTGGCTGTGGAATCATCTCATTTAAAAAGTCACACAATGGTTAATTTATTCCACACACAACAACTGCCTGCTGGGTCCAAAGCATTTGTGTCAGACACTGGAGCAAACCCAAGCAGACTGTGGTGTCTGCAACAACAGGCATTGGAATCGGATACCAGTTGCCAGCTAGCTCTGCCACCTTCTAGCTGCATGTGAAATCACTGATAAAATAAGAATTATTTCTAACTCTCGGGGTTGTCCTGAGAATTAAATGAAATGACACATCAATTGTGGTTAGCCAACAGCAGCTCAGAGCTGGCACAAATCAAGATCAGCTCTTAGGATTATTCACAGCCGTAATAGACCGTGACACATTTTCTTCTCTGTGCTGCTGTCTCTTTCTCAAGCCACTTTCCTGAAAGTTCAGGTGGGTTATCCTTTCTCGGTCGTTTCCTCTCCTCCAGCTACCACCCAAACGAACACAGCTCACGTGGATACGGACACCTCATCTCCTGACACTTCTGCTGTCGTGTTGAATTATGCGACTTCAACCCCATTGCACCGCTGTGCCTTGTAACATGGTGTTACATCCGATACCGTGAATCACCTGGGTCTGTTTGACCCAATTTACGTCCAGCTGCAGAGCTGTATTTTCTCGCGTCATGTCTTGTTATAGACGTCCATACTGATGGATGGAGGCAGCAGCTGCAAAATCCCCTAAATCCAGAGCCCCGGTTGGGCTGTCGTGTCAAACAGACTTACATGCTACGTGAGACTTCCTTCCAAGCTCTACACATCTGTTTCCTCCTCCGTGGGAGATTCTACTTTGTTCTTATCAGAGAGCTCCTCTCCTCATGTTCTCTGTGTTCTCCTTTCTGCCTTGAAACTTTCCTAAATGCTCAACAAATCTGCTGATCTGATTTGATAAGGAATCAATGTTCACTTTCTTCTGGATTGTACCTAATATTTCATGTTCATAGATCTGTTTTTCTTTGCTTGTACATTTCCCCCCTCTACCCTTATTTACTTTTGAGGACTACTGCAACTCTGTTTAATTTTATGACATCTTTCAGATGATTTTCATGTACCAGGATCGCCGCAGATTGAACACTTAGGTCCTTCCAACAATTCCCATGTTGAAATATAACCTCTGGTGTGATGGTGTTGGGTAGGCTGGAATAGCTGGCCAAGAGAATTTGTCAATCTACCCAAAATGGAACACAACTAAAACGCGATGAATTATTTATTTGTGTTCTTTCCCATTTAATATTTTTGGACTTTAGTTGACCATGAACAACTGAAAAGACGGAAAGTAAAATCACAGATAAAGAGAGTTCTGTTGTATTGGAAGTTCGAACTTCAACACTTGAGTTTGAGTGTGGGACACAGTTCAGCTCCCGATACCTGAAAAATTTCCACTCAACCTTTGGTCCTAGGCTAAGTGTTGCCGCTTTTGAGAAGATTCTCTGGGTCCATCCTTGGCCCTCTTGTGTTCCCATGGGCTACGCTTATACACAGCACCCTTCACACCGTATTGTCATAACTCATTTGTCAGCAACATCTAGTGTGATGACAGCTCTAAAGGGGCAGTCACTATCATTGGGTGAGTAGCTCTCAGAGCCACGATGTTCATCTGCTCTGGGTTTTAGATTTAAGATTTAATGTCACATACTGTCTTGTTCAATAAAGACAGTTTATTGAATTGCTAAATTTATATTTCATTCTGAGTTTTATCTTACAATAAATTTACAGCATGGATTTTTTTCCCCCCTGGCTAGATTATACTCCTTCCTGAAGAGGCTTGAACAGGGTCCACTGGGAGGGAATATTTTCCACAGTGTTAACACAGCACTGCAAACTCTACAGTTTTTAACTACTGTGAAACAACTATTACTAGCTTACAACATTAGTTTTTAAACAACGACTAGTTTTTAAAGGTACCCTTTGTCATTTCCCTTTCCAGGGAAAGTTCTTTTGAATAAAAATGAAAAATAAGGTAAATAAGTAGCAGGAGAGAGACATTCAAGGTAATCATGTTTCCAGTAACTTGTGTCCTTTGGGACCAAGCTCTTTGTGTACAGTCTTGGCTTGGTATTTATGGAACTGAAGTTTTGTTCTTTCCAGATCACTAGGGCCACCAGGGATGGTTGTTTAAGTTGTGTGTTGTACAACATGGGGACTCAACCCTACTTGCCACTCCAGACCTCAAGGAGTTTGTCTTAGGGGTGCTCAAAAGACCTTGGAAAGTGTAGATGGTCCAAGAGACCCTGATTTCTTTCTACTGTAAGAGTAGTTTGGTGGCTGAATCATTTCTGTGTTCTCACGGCCTGACCCCTTTATCTGTGAAAGGCTTGGAAGGGTGTGCTTCACTTTGAAGGAATTTGATTTTGACTGCCTGGCTACATGCTCACAGCCTTTAGATCAAGTTTAAAACATTTATTGTCTACTGCATTTACAGCACCATGCCTGGTGTTGAATGCAATCCAAAGTCTGCCATTCTCTATTTATGTTTAGAACATAGTGGATGGGTGTGTTCTTGTGCTAGGGCTTCCACGACAAAGGCTTATGAACTGGGCGAATAAATGTTATTTGTTCTCATGCAGTTACGGAAACTAGGAGTCTGTGGTCAAGATCAGGAGTGGTTGTTCTTGAGGTCTCTCTTTGGCTTTAGGTTCCTCTCTTGTGTCTTCATCTGTTGTCTCTGTAGGTCTCTGTTCCAATCGCCTCTTCTGATAGAGACATTTGGAATACGGTCCACCCATGGGACATTGATTTCCCTTAAATACCCCTTTAAAGTCACATCTGATATACCGATGGTTAAAAGTTCAGCATATCAACTTGAATGTTGAGGGGGAACACATGATTCTGCCCACGACAGTAAGCAACTTTAGAGCTCGGTAGCAGTGGTTTCCTCGTCTTTCAAAATAGGGGAGACGACAGATGCCTCCCCTAGTGAAAGAGAAGCCCTTAGCACAGAGTAAGAGTTTAATGAACAAGTATCCTTTCCACTACCAACCCTTCCATGAGTTCTGTTTCTTTTCTGGGGTGGGGGAAGAGGCTGAAGAGAGGGAGAAGGAGAGATGAATGTCCCACGAAATATTACAGTCCAGAATCCTTCCTCTCAAAATGTGGTCCCTAAACCATTAGCATCACCTGGAGCTTGGGGGAAATGCTGAACCTCTGGCCCCAAGGCCGACCTGCACACAGACTCAGAAGTTTAGGTCCTTAGCTGTAGTGTCTGCACATAAACAACGAAAATACAGAGCGAGTTGGTTATTCCCTTCCCCCATCTACCCCTCCACTCCAGACAGCCAGGCTGGCGCTAAATAACAGGCCCTCTTTCGTGATTTCCCATGCTGCTCAAGTCCTCCTCTTGTCATTTCTACCAGTGGACAAGAGCACGAAGCATTCTGTTAGAAAGACAATCTGAAGTCTTGACGTTTAAACTCCGGTTTGTAACCTGCCAGTTAGGAGGTGGGTGAAGGACACTGCCCCGATCTTCATGTAGTTCCGATGTCCCTGTGTGTCCTTCAGAAAGTCATCTGAGTTTGTGCAAAACCATCGTTACAGGCCGTCAGCAAGCATCAAGCAGACAGAGTGGGTGGGAAAACATTGTCCAGGGTGTCAGGTGCCTCTTACACCCATCAGGAGAACTCCTCCGTAGCTCTGTTCCTCAGCAGCCCCCTGAAAGGCCTGCACCCCACACCATCCATTCTCGGAGCTCACCTCTATGACAATGGCTTTAGCTGCAGGCCCCACGATTGGTGAAAACCAGCTGCAAACGAACCAAGCACATTCCACACTTGGTCAAATGCTGTCACTGGTGGCCACACATTTAAGGCAAGGGGGCTCGCGGTCCCTTTAAAACAGACTCTGCATCATTATCCAGCCTGGCTTCCATCCTATTGTTTGCCAGGGCTGGTTTGCCCTCTCTAACTCAGCTAGTAGCGCATTAGCATCTCAGCCTGCTGCCTGTGGCCTCCCAGTCTGCGGTCCAGCCCTAGCCCCAGAGGGAGCGGCCACAGACGGAGCAGTCTGGAAGACAGTAAAGCCCTTTCATGTTCCTGTGCACGGACGGGATGCTTATCAGTCTGGATGAATGGCTGAACAATTTTCTAGGCTCTTCGGTCTGCTGCTCAGGCACCTGGGAGTCTTGCCCACTGTGTCCTTTGTAATGTGAACCTCATTCCTGGCGATGTGTAACGCACTCCCTGTGAAGTATCCGTCACGAAATGTCAGCCAGGCTTGCACCTGATATTTGTGGCTCGGCCTACATCCCGTGCCTCTTTCCGGGCACAACATAACTTCTGACTCAGAGGAAGCAGGCCTGGGGTTTGCATGTGGCTCTTCTGAGTTGCTGGCACTGTTGAGGGGAATTCTGGGTGTCAGCATGAGTGGGGTGGTTGAGCTAAACTTCTCCTTGATTTTTTACAAGGTGAAAGGTTTCCCTTGGGTTTGACTTCTCAGCCCCTCCGATTTATTTTAAAGCCTGGCCGATGGGCAACCTAGTAATGACAGTGACTTGCCGATGCCAGCTATCCTAGTGTGGTGCTCCTTGACTAAACCATTCCAGTTTCGCTTCGTGTTTTAAATTAAAAATTTTGCTTTGAGATGATTAAAATTTATTTGCAATTGTAACAAGTAGCAGAGAAAAATCCTGTATACTCATTACCCAGCTCCTACAATGGTAAAATCTTGCAGAAACTACCCACAACATTGCAACAAGGATACTGACCCAGCCAAGACGAGGTCCCCTCTGCCACCCAAGGACATCTCTTTGTGCCCCTGGTGGCTAGGATGACCTCGCTGCTCCCTGCTCTCCTCTCTTAGTGCAATCTGTTTTAGCCTCCATTTCTGCTACTTTATAATTTCAAGAATCGTATGTAAATGGACTCATACAGGATGCAACCTTTTGAGGTTGGAATTTTTTTTCCACTCAAAACAGTTCTCTATGAGTGTGACATGCATCACTTTTCCATTTTGATTGTTGAGTGGTATTACCCAATGTGGGTGTCCCACAGTTTATCCGACCATACTGCCACTGAAGGACATCTGAGCTTTTGGCTGTTGTGATAAAAGCTGCTATAATATTTGTTTACAGGTTCATAAGACTATGGGCCTTTATTTCTGTAAGACGCACATCCATGAGTGGCCAGTGTTGGGTTATATGGAAGCCAGGTAGATTTTAAAGAAATTTCTGGACCGTTTTCTAGAGTGGCTACACCATTTGCATGCACACCACGAGTGTGTAAGCGATCCTGATTCTCACCGGCATTTGGTGTTGCCACGGTTTCGGATTTTAGCCATGGCTAGGTACCTAGTGATCTCTCACTCAGGTCAATTTGCATGTCCCCAGCGGTTAATGCTGCTGAGCCTTGTTTCCATTCTCTTTCATACGTGCCTGCTCTCCTCAGGGACAAGAGCCTGGTCAGTTCCTCTCTCCTAATAAGATTGCTTAGTTTTGTGTTTACTCTTAAGTTTCGAGAATTCTTTCTGTGCCCAAATATTTGCACGCAGGGTAGCTCACAAGCGACTAGGATGAGTTATGTGGCTTGCAAATATTTTCTACCCATCAGTGGTTTGGCTTTTCACACACACACACACACACACACACACACACACACACACACACGCACGCATGCACACACACACACACACACACACACACACACACACACACACACCCCAAAGAGTTTGGCAAGGCAGTGTGCTTAGTATAAGGTGGTGCAACCTATTAGCTTTCTCTGTTACAGATCCTGCTTTCAGCATCAAATTAAGAGTTATTTGCCTTGCTACAGATCCCAACGATAGTGTGCTCATATTCTTTCTGACATTATAAGAATATATCAAAGATAATTAACTGTTAAAGAGAAAATATTTGTTTTGTTTTTGAAGGTTTCAGTCCCTGATCAAGGGCCCTGTTGCTTTGGTCAGTTGCCATGCGGGATGGCAGGAGCACAGAGTCACTTAATTTTTTTTTCCTAAAAGTTGTGTGGTTTTACATTTAATTCTGCAGTCCAATTTGATATTTTTGTGTAGGATGTGAGATTTAGGCAAAGGGTCTGCCTTCAAAATGGTTTTTGCTATTCTAGTTCTTTTTTTTTTTAAATTGAAAATCCATGTTTGAGAACAGTCCTGTGTCTTAGCTACTTATTCATCGCTGGGACACAATATCTGGCACCCACAATTTAAGGGAGGAAAGATTCATTTTAGCTCACAGTTTGAGAACGTTTCACACAGCCCGTTCGTAGGCACCTGGCAAGGGTGGAGGCAGGGTGCAGAGGAAAAGCGAGAGAGCTGCTCACGACATCGCAGTGAGGGACAAGGGCAGAGCTACCCTTCCAGGTACTGTCCCCTTAGTCTGCCCCTTCTGGGTCAAGTCCCAGTGTCCTACCTCCTCTGACCAGGCCCTGCCTTTTTACTGCACTGCTCCACAGGTATCCCACTGCATCCAAATACAGGAGTCTTTTGGGGGACACCCCAGACCCAAACCATAAGAGTCTGGCTGTCTACAACCTTGTTAAATTCACTTACTAATTCTGAGAGGTTTGGGGTTGAACTTTAGCCTTTTTGCTTTTAGGAAATAATTTTGGTATTTTCTACAGCAGCAATCATGTTTCTGCAAATGGGGACAGTTCATTTCCTTTTATTGCCTTTTTATATTTGCTAGAATTTAAAACACTCTGTTAAAGGAAAAAGGTGAGGAGAGCTATCTTTATCTTGCTCCTAATCTAAATGGGAAAACATTCCGTTTGTTTTATTACATTGAGAAATGTTCCTTTATTGCGATTTTTGTGGGCCTTAAAAAAGATCATAAATGGATCAAATGTTTGCCTAATAATTTTTTATGACAATTGATATGATCATATGATTTTCTTTAATCTGCTAATGTGATGGATTGCATTGATTAATTTTCAAATATTTCATCTCTGGAATGAGCCCCATTTAATTTGGTGTCTGATTCTTTTTATATACTGCTGAATTCTATGGTTCTAAGAGTTTGCCTTTTTTAAATTCCACAGAATCTACATCAGATGTGTCCAGCCTGTGGCCCACTATCCTTTCTCCCCTGATTTTTTTTTTTTTTTTGAGCACAGAGAAACTGTATTGGGCCACATATAAACACATAGTATAGTTAATGTGCTGTGTATGATTACTAATACGTCCTTTCCAAAAACTTTCACTAGAACACTAAAGAAATCAAGAGCCAAGAAAAGGTGCGCTGCAGGGTGAACGCCCCTGATCCTGCCTCACCTTAGATTAGATTTACGGTTATTGTTTCCCATGAGATAAGCCTTGACAATAATATAAAAGGAAGGAAGGCTAAAAGTGGGAAGTGGAAGAAGGAGGAGGGTTAGAAGCAGACATTAGATCTTTATCTTTGTTTGATAAGAAAAGCAAATAGGTGAGGTTTCACAATAGTGGGATTTATAAATGTGACGTTCTTGAGAGGACGATGAGCTAAGCTCTCTGTGCTTGATTGACACTTTCAATAGTAATATATATATATATATATATATATATAAAACCAACCGTGAACAAGGTAAAAATAAAGGGAGGGAAAAATGCCACATGTGTTAGTTAGCTTTCTATACTGTGACAAATACCAGAGACAAGCAATTTAAGAAGAGGACAGATTTGGTTTGGCTCAGGGACTGGAACCTGTGATCACATGGTGCCAGGGCTCTTGGGCTTGTGGCGTCCTCAAGCATCGCTGGGAGTCCGGGGGAGAGGAAGTTGCTTGTCTCACAGAATCTAGGAAGCAGAGAGAGACGGGAGGGAGGAAATTCACCTCCCATAGCCCCTTCTGGGCATGCACCTCGTGACCTAAAACCTCCCATCAGGCCACATTCCAGATGAAACCATGGACTGGGGGCAAAGACTTCACTAAATGGGCCTCTGGAAGACCTTTGAGCTCTAAACCATAGCACCAGGAAATGGGTCTCTCCAGCGTTGCTACTTCTCAGTTGCCATTTTTTCAAGCATGAGGACTCTGAGACTCTTTGTTAATGCCATCTCTCTTTGAGTAGTATAAACTTGAGAAGAAGAACAGGAAAGAAAGAGACCATCTTTGGCTTTGTCACACAGGGGTGGTTTAATGTTCCAAAGTAAAAGGAGGTTGACATTGAGGTTCTGACTCAGTTTCCGTCACAACACAGGTTAGTGGCTGATCTGGGGTACTTTATGTCTCTGGGTCTTAGTTTTCATATCTCAAAAATGGGAACAGCCCTCTCTTCAGTCTGCAAAACTATGTTATGAAAGTTAGATAAAAATCAATACTGTGAAGACTCTTTGAAAAGCTGAGCGTTGATTAACATTTTATAAGTCTTTTTATACACTAGCAGAACAGGTGTTTGAGCATGTAATATCAGACTTTCTAGGCCATTCCTGCAATAGTTAATATTTGATGACATTTAAGTTACTGAATTCTGAGTTTTTAAAATTTTTCTTCTTCTTTCAAAACGTACAACATCAAGATTCAAGACATTCACAAATATCCCTCGTAGGATTCCCGATGTCAGATGTGTCTGTTACTTACCAGTTGGAAAGTGTGAATCTGCGGCCTGTGCAATGTTTCGTGGACCAGAAGACATGCCCTGAGCCCATGTGAGACATTTCAATGTGCTAAGTGGCTGGAGAGCTTCTGTTTAGGTATGTGCTTTAGTGTATCTATGTGGTCTCATTAGCCCATCCCAAATGGGCACAGAATATCACAAACAATTCACAGCTTCCCACAGCAAGACAGAAAGCATTTCCTAGGCAGAGATCACTTTCTTGGCTTTCAGAAAGACATATCATGTGTTCAAACAGCATAGAATAAACCATCTTTCCATCCCTTTCAGGAGGATTAAGGATTCAAGTCTGGGGCTGGAGATGTGGCTCGTTAGACAAATTCTTGCCTAGCATCTGTGAGGCCCCTAGGTTGGACCCCAGCCCTATAACTAACTAACGAATGAACGAACTAACTAACTAACTAACTAACTAACTAACTAACTAATTTTGTTGACACATGAAGGGCATACACCACTCAGCAAAGTACTGGGTGTGTATTGTCTTGACTGTCACACAAACATTTGGTGGCACTATTGTTATCCTTGCTGTCTCTGTCTTACAGATAGGTCTTACAGAGGTTGGGTAAATTGCTCAGAGCCATTGGATTAGGAGATGGAATAGAGATTCCACCTGGGAAATCGGAGCTCCCCATTGGGATAACATGCCCCTCTGTTGTACCTACCAGGACCTGATGGAAGATACAGAGGGAAGAGGTATAATTCCTTCAGCCATTCCAGCATCTCTCGGGCACTTAGGCAGATATTCAACCTCACCTTGGGTTGATTTTATTATTACTATTTTTCTTTTTCTTCCCCCCCCCCCCATGAGAAAAATAAAGAAGTGAGGAGAAGTCAGAAACGCACAGGAGAAGAGGAAGATGATTGGATGGCCAAGTGGCCCATGGGGGCAGGAGGGAGGGGAGAAAGAACCTGTGGGTGGGAGGAGGCTCTGAGGCAGGGAGGGGGTGCAGGAGATTCAGGTCAATGATCCGCTTTATTAGGATGTGTTCTGGCTTCAATGAACACATCCTGAGCCACTTAATTATAGTGAAACCTGGAGCTGCCTCTGGGCTGCTAAGCTAAATGAAATTAGAACTGTTGTTGACTGCCTCCTTGCCATCAGGTAGAAGCTGGGGTGAAACCAGCACAGAGGATATGAGAGTCAAGAGATAGAAAGGCGTGTTTCCACAGATAACGTTCCAGCCCTTGGGTCCATCTGTACCTGGGGTCATTCTCGGACTTCTGTTATGCCAGCCAGTACCAATCTCTGTTGTGCTTAATTCTGGTAGAGATAAGTTTCCATGAGTCTTAGTTGCAAGATTCCTGAAAACAAATATACACAGATTTTTAAAAAATAGCACTGATAGTCAACTTGTCTATCCATAGCACCACGAGGCTATTTGAGAGTCCCCCAAGATCACAAAAGACCTGGAATTGAAACACCCATCTCCTCACCCTTAGTTAGGTAGGAACAAGTAGGCTTTGTATATACTTGCTCAACGCAGTGAATTTTACCAACTTCTATCTCTGGTCAAGTTCCACAAGCACAGCTTCACGGCAAACTGAAGAATGGTCCCTATTGACAGTACCTCATGGAGTTTTGGGGGTGGGGGGAATGAAAGGAGAAGACAAAGAATGAAGAGAAAGGAAATTAGCACTTACAGAATATTTCTTCCTGGGTAGTCCTGTGGGCCCTTTGACAGATATTATTTCACTCATTTCTCCAAACAAAACTTAAGGATGTTGAACCTTGTTTTCACTTTGTGACTGAAAACCCAAGTCCAATGTCAGCCATCTGGCTTGATGTCCCAAACTGTAGGCAGCTACCCCAGACAGCCTCTCTACATGTAGTGACTCAGAGGACAGGGTCTCTGGCCTCCTGGCAAGATTACCTTCACTCCCAGATGCCTCTAAAAATATCTACTTATTAATAATTTTTAAATATTACCTGTGTTCTCCACAAAGACGGAGAATCTGTCTTGCTCAGCTATACATTCATAGCACCTGAAATACTACCTAACATTTGCTAAGAACTCAATCAATATTTATAAAATGAGTTAGTTAGCTGGTTAATAGGTAGCATATACAATTGGCTTTATGGCCTAGAGTTACGCATAATCACTAACAATATTGATCATCTTGTGCCTAGTCGACCATGAATCAGCATTCCAGTACCTCCATGACATTAGCATGAACACCTTTGTCCAATGGAGTGCGTAAAATTACTCACCTCTCAAGGAGCTCAGGAATAATACTATATTTGAGATTCATCTGAGGCAATTAATGTCTTGAATGAATGTTCAATGCAATAAAGACTTACAGTTGATTCAAAAAGGAATTAAATGCATCCCATATTTACTGAGCATATGCTACATCCAGATCTCTGTGTGAGGCCTTGCACAGAGAGGTTAATAATAAGTAATACTCGGGGTATATTTGTCATTTATTTTGCATGTGTGTGCAAGGATGACCCAGGGTGTGCTTAAGATCAGTGTGACTATGCCTCTTCGTGTCTGCTGGAATGGTATAGCAAGGTCCGCGGTTTTAATCGCAGAGAGATCTCTATGTAGAACAAGGCGATTTACTCAAATTTCAGCTGGTAAGTTGAACTGCCAGGAACCCACTCTCCTCCCCCAACATTTTACTACAAAAGTAAACTATGTGAGCCAGCAACCGTCATGTCCCTGGGAAGGGAGGAGCAGCAAAACTCAGGGCTAACTAGGTCTCTGCAGTCAGGACAGCCACGTGATTTTCATTCATATTAAAGTTTGAGGAGTATTTCCCAGACATGGCCTCAGAGGACCCGAATCTCACTGGACCTGGCAAGGGGGTGACAATGGCTTGGGAGAACAGTGGGGACGTCTGAGCTAGGATAGCACTAGGTCTCTAGGCAGCAGTCCTAGAGCTCCCAGATACACTCCAGCAGCCAGGACAGGGTTGAGGAGCTGTGGTGTAAGACGGGGCAACAGGCAGTGCTGTTTGAGTTACAGTGGTAGCTGAGAGGGTGACTGTGGAAGCCGTGTGCTATATGCAAGGTATTCTGGGTACATGGTGGCAGTTTCATCGATTCATTCAATAATTTAGGGAGCATCACCCAGAGGCCAGTGGAGCGGGGGGGATATTGCCTGGTGAGAGTGATGTGATATCCTGGTGCCGGGAATGGGTCCAGATGGCAAGAGAGTCCACAGCTAGCCTCTGTCACTTGCTAGCTGTCTGGCTTTGAGTAGAACACTCAACCTCTTTGGATTTCATTTCCTCCTGTGGAAACTGGGGTGAGCAATAGTCTCTTTCTCTTCGGATGGTGGTATCGCCGAGGGAAACAGTGCATTACCCATCACAGAGCACGGTGCCGGAGCCGTCACAGTAGAAAATCAATACACATTCGTGCAGCTGTTGCCACAACTGTTCCCCAACCTCCATGCCGGGTGCCAGGGCAGAAGCTGTCAGTTATAGCTGCCTACATATCAAGGTTGCCTGGGGAGCTTTTACAGCGCAGGCGCCAATCACAATCCCATCCATTAAATCACAACCTTTGGGGAGGAAAGCCAAGCATCCGTACTGTTCAAGTTCCGCAGGTGACTCTGAGCTGTCCCTTGTACCATGGAATTGAAGATGATTTTTAAGGGACTTGTTCTCCCTTTGAGGAGCTCACAGTCTTCCGGAGAAGAGCAACATGCAAAGACAAATAATGACATATCACAAGAGAGGCATGAGGAATTATAAGAAAATGGCCAGGAGTGATAGTTCTTAAGGGACCTCTGAGCCTAACAAGCATGGAATATGAGGAAAAAAGGAGCCTCAGACAGTTTTCTTATGTTGTATATAAAATAAAGTAGCTGCCTATGGCCCATATTCTGGCAAAAAGTTGGTTCTCAGAGCAAGAAAATACGTAGGTCAAGGCAGCTCTGCCTGACACCAGCCACTGCGGGTCCACTGAGGATTGGGAGTCCATTAACCCCTCAAGACCTTGGCTTACATCCTTCGTGAGCAACATGGATAACTGTGGTGCTCTTTACAGATGGTGAAAGAAAAGCTGTCATCACCTATCTCTAAAAGGTGTTAAAGAATTCAGTTAGATCCAGAAACCCAGGGACCCAATGCAGTGCTCACAGTCGTGTGTGGTGAGAAGAATCTCTCATCCATCAGTGGTGCCATGGCTTCCGCACGCTGTGAGTCCTGTGGTTCTTTTTGGCAAGAGAGCCTTGGTCAGTCAGTTCCTCCATTTGGAGCTCACAGAAAGACCAAGGAGAAGCCTAGGGAAACTGGTTGGGCTGTTTTCACGGGTCAAATTGTTTCCTCCCCCAAAATATGTCCGCCGCAGTTGCAACTTTCAGGACTACGAAGAGGATCTGTGTTGGAAGTAGAATCTTTGTGGATGTAACAAAGTTGAGGTTATGCTGGATTGGGGTGGTTTACGGTCCAACGACTCTTATCCTTATGAGACGAGAGATACCGAGACACATGGGGATGAACTCTCTGCGCCATGAAGGAAGGTACAGGATGAGGGACACCAACGGCTGTGGGAGAAGCCAGGCAAACCCGGGAAGTATTCTCTCTGAGAGCCACTGACGGTAACGTGGTTCTACCAATATCCGGATTTTGGACTTCTGCTCTCCGCAACTGTGTGATCATAAATTTTTTGTGTTTTGAAGTTTCACCTTGCAGTTTGTGATAACTTGTTGATCCAGTTTCAGGAAGTCAATGTATCCAAGGACCTACCCTACTTCTGATAAGAAGAGAAGATCAGGGAAGGCCGGGAGTGTGGATCTGAGAGCAGCTTGAGAGTGGCCCTGCCCAGTCAGGATGGAGCTTGGATGGTCCAGCTCTCACTCGCCACAATCCCAGAGCTTTCCAGCTTCCTAAGCATTTTTTGTTGGTTTTAGTTTGCCCAAGGCAAAGACGGACCCTGACTTCGACAGAACTTGTTCAATCAGTTGGAAATTAGAAGAACCCAAGTGAAGATTTCCAACAACGTTGAATCTTCCACAAACACAATTCTTCCAGCTTCCTGAGTGCAGGGCGTACTCATCTTCAAGCGAGAGTCAACTAACACTGTGGTCTTGTTCCCAGATTCAGCCCAGACCTGCACGCTTCTCCCCTTGCAGAGTACAGATGGGGCCCCTCACATCACAGAGGCTTGCTTTCTCCTTCCTAAAATCTCCCGACATCCCTGCCTGTAGATTTCCTCTCTCTTCCCCACCAGCTGTTAGGTCCTACGATTGTAACTACATCTGAAGTCCCATATTTGCCATTCAGTGGTATTTATGCCACCTCTTCTCAATGTCTGAAACCCACTTAGGTGCCCAGAAAGAACGGAGAACAGAGCACACAAGGTTTCTGCTTCCTCGGAGCTCGGGTGGGGCATTATGCCAAATCCCATAATACAGAGACTTTAGCTAACAAAGAGAGAAAATTCAGACTCCTGTCAAGAGAGATTTAACCAAGTAAGTAAGAGAAAAACGCACAGGTGGTGAAAGGCATTTTAAAGCTGAGAAGGTACCAAAAAAACCCCGAAAAATCAATTATGGAAATAGAAGGATTAGTTCTTAAGAAGCACGGAAATGCTTGTTAGGACATGAAGACGAGGGAGCTGCGTTTTCTTTCTTCTCTCTCTCTCTCTCTCTCTCTCTCTCTCTGTCTGTCTTTTTTCTTGTCTTTTTTGGCTTTTAGCTTAGGTCACTTCAATTATCCTGAAATATTAAGCCCTTGATGGTTTAATGGTATCAGAACAGCTGTGAAAGCTGGTTTTCATCCTAAGAAAATGGTGGCGTAAGGTGAGCAAAACAGACGATGTTTCCATTGTGTGACTTTTGCCTGTTTGGCTAACCTCTGTGCACTTTAGTTTTCTCATCAATGCGCATCTTTGCAAAAGAAGAATGACTCCTCACAGCAGCTGTGAAGAATCGAATGAGGTGATGCACGTGAAAGCGTACCTCAAGTGGTCGGTAAACAGTGGTTGGTATTATGTTCGTAAGTCGTACATAAAGTACTTACTGATTTGATCTTGTTGGGTAGCTCTGGTTTACCCTGCCCAGATTTGCAAGTGTCTCATCTGCTTTCCTTGTAGAAGCAAAATTTCTTTCTTTCTTTCTTTCTTTCTTTCTTTCTTTCTTTCTTTCCTTCCTTCCTTCCTTCCTTCCTTCCTTCCTTCCTTCCTTCCTTCCTTCCTTCCTTCTTTTTTAGTACTTGATATTAAACTCAGGGCTTTGGGCATGCTAGACAACTACTTTACCACTGAATGACACTCCCAGCCCTTTTTAAATTTTTATTTTGAGACAGAGTCTCACAAAGCTGCCCAAGCTCGCCTCAAATTTGCGCTCATCCTGCTTCGGCCTCCCTTGCTGGCAGCTGAGGTTTCAGGCAAGCACCACCACGCCTGGCTCTCGTCTTTTCTCGCTTTACGTTTGGAATTTGAGATGGCTAGCTTCTTCTGTAGGGCTCACTGTGCCTCTGTGCTTTGGTAACAACAAATGTCTATTTAGTGTCACCGGCCCCTGCTGAGGGGGACATAGCAATGAATGAAAGAAACTGTTCCTGACCCCATGAAACTTACATTCCAGTAATAGAGAAAAAGGAAATAGGGCCAGGAAGTGTGACATCATGGAAAACGTGCAGAATAAAATTGGCTAATGATGTTGGTATCTACCAGGCATGTGAGGCTGTGGAACCTAGCGATCCAGCTCCTTTCTGATGCAAATGCGGCCATTCTGCGTGGAACTATGGCTGTATCATGAAAATGACAAGACGTCTTTGTTTATCTTAGAAGTAAAGGTGGATGTGCTCATCAGCCAGTGAAAGCGAACGCGCGTCCAAGTTCAGGACTTTGCCAACGCCTGTTATAAATACTACCCTCCAATTCCTAGTTCGGTTTATGCTGAGCATCAGATGCAAATATTCAAGGAGGGAAGAGAGTCGCACTGAAAGAAAGAAGAGGAGGCAGCTGGACGGATACACAGAAACAGAATTGCCCTGAGGTTTCTAGAAGGTCAATGTGGGAGTTTAATTTCTTCTCTATGAAGGAAATGAGAGTAGTTTAATAATTTGAGATGATTATTTCTTCACTTAATTAGAAACTTCCTCCAAAAGTGTTTTCATTGAAGAGTTCAGTTAAACGTAATTGAAGTGATAAGCTGCAGATTTAGGGGGAGGAGATTCCAGGCTTGGGCAGAAAAGGAGAGCCCCACTGTATTTGGAAGATGCTCCAAAGACCACCTGCTCCTCTCCCCACTGCGAAGCTTTGCCCTGACCCTGACTTTCCTCTCAGCCAGGTAGAGGGACCCGGCAGAAGGACAGCTGATAGTAATCATTCCTGTTGGGCATTTTGATCTGTACTTGGAAAGGGACCCTGTCTTAGTTACTTTTTGTTGCCAGGACAGAATCTATAATGTAAGGAAGGAAGACTTATTTTGGCTCACAGATTTAGAAGGTCTTTGTCCGTTCATGGGCATTTGGCAATAGCAAAAAAGATCCGTCAGAGAACAGCTGGTCACGGCATTGCAAACAGGAAGCCAGAAGGGCGGAGCTAGAATATATCCTTCCAGGTCATGTCTCAGTCATCCACCCCTTCCGGGTCATGCTCTAGTGATTCACCCATTCCAACTAGGCCCCACCTCTGAACAGCACATGGAGTCGTTAGGTATTTTACAGCATCCAAATATATAAGGGTTTTGGGGGACACTTCAGATCCCAGGCACAGCAGACCCCAACCGTGCCCTGCTCTGTCACCGACAGCTGAAACATTCTTTCTCCCCGACTCTACTTGTAGCCCTTGGCAATTACAAACTACCACTGCCTTATGCAACAGTGAGCTGTGAAAATACTTGGAGTTAGGTAGACATGGGCTTGATCACCTGTTCAGCCAACTATCCACAGCATGTCCTCGACTATGAACTTAGTTTCTCCCTGGGAATTTTCCTTTTGTGTGTTTAGAGATGGAATATCAGTGCGGGTGGGAGCAATGATCCAACACACTACAAGTGTTCCATGTGTGCGTCCAAGGCCTCTTCCCTGTGGGCCGTGGGTAATGAGTCCCCCTCAGCTATGGATCCTGTCAGCAGACAGAGTTGTGGCTGGACGAGGGGTGGGAAGCCGATCAGAGTGGGAAGAGGGCAGAGTTGCAGAGTGGGAGAACTCCAGTCCTTTTGTGTCTCTCTGGCAACCTACTTCCCCTTACATAGGCCATCTTAGCTTGTATCCACCTGTTCTCGTGTGTAAAATCAGGCTGCAAACAAGCTGAGTCCGCTTCATCTTCTTCTTGGAGCTGGTTCTCTGGAGCCAGCACCAAGCCACTGTAGGAGGTGTTTCAAAGTGTAACTGACAAATGACTTTAGAAGTAGTATATTTCATTTCAGAAGGGGTACCTTCACATGCCATATTTTTCTTTTTCTTTTCCTTTCCTTTCCTTTCCTTTTCTTTCTTTCTTTCTTTCTTTCTTTCTTTCTTTCTTTCTTTCCTTTTCTTGAGACAGGGTCTTACTCTATAGTCCAGGCTGGTTCTGAACTCACTATGTAGCCCAGATTGGCCTTGGACTCAAGACAATCTACCTCTGCCTCTTGAGTGCTGGGGTTACAGACATGTGCCACCACGCCCAGCTTATGAGGTGCTGGGGAATTGAACTCGGGTACCTTAGCACTTGATATAGCACTTGCTAGGTAAGCACTTTAATTGCTGAGCCACTCCTCCAGCTCCCACATGTCATTTTTTAAATCATTACTTTTTTGTGGTATTGGGCCTTCACATTGAGCTCCATGGTTTTTATTTTTTATGCTTGGTAACGAGACAGGGTCTCATTACGTTGCTAAGTTTCTCAGGAGGGGCTCAGACTTGTAGTCATCCTGCCTCAGCCTCCCAGAGTGCTAGAATTACAAGCCAGTGTCATTGACCCTGTCTACGAAGACTTTTTCATGGCTCTCATTTTTCCAGGTGGTCCAGATGTGAGATCCGGAGTCACAAAGGGACTGGTGAGCTCAGAGAGATGCAGTTAGACTCGAACCTGGTTCTGTGGCTAAGGTATTATCAAACTGTGGGTGAATTCTCTCCCACAGTGCCTCGCAATATGCTAGGCACAGAGAAGGTATGCACTTAGGACCACACCATATGCAGCTATATCCAGAAAGAGCTTTTCAGGCAAACTCCAGTGACACAAAGAAGGCTGTGATGCAACATTGCAGAACACAACTTTGTGGTCTGGAGGCCCGGCACGGCACCCAGTGGGTGGTGGATGCTCAGGTGGGCTGGTGTGTGCTTTCCTTAGCACACATTCCACCTTCAGAGCAATTGTCACAGTCCGTGGCTTCCTGCTCTGCCTGTTGCTTTGATTGGTCACACCTTTCACGACTCATATTGCCCAATTGACTTCCAAATGGGTTACTTCGGCGTGGTCACCTTAGGAGGATAGGGTGGTGTATCTCAGGAGCATCTCCATTATGATGTTGCGAAGCTGCTGCTCAATGAGACATGACCTCCTGGTGGCGCAGGACATGCAGCAGAGCACATGAAATCCATAGCTAGTCCACAACGCCCAAATATGTAAGGATTTGGGGGGGGGGGGAATTTCCATTCCAAAGCATAACAGCTACCATATTGGATTGTGTAGCCCCAGAGTAACCCTTGGGTTTCTGCAGAATGAATTTCAAATCCTCTTTCTGTCACTACTTGCCTGACCTTGGATTTTCCAGTAAGACTCTGAGTTTCCATTTTTCTCATCCATAAAGCAGGTGTAGGAGTCTCTTTCCCTTGAAGCTGTTGGGATGATTTAGCAGGATAGTGAATGTTTAGTGTTTAGAATAATGCCAGGCACGTCAAATGGAAGCCCATTCAGTGAGAGCTTCCAGTGTATACAACCACGGGAGCGGCAAAGAGAGCTGAACGTGTTTTGCAGATTGGAAATTTGCTTCGTCATTTTTACTTCCTGTGAGCTTTTGCGGGGCAGGAGAAGGAATGCAATTTACCTGGAGCTGATCCATCTAGTATTATCCTTGTTTTGATGTATAATCAGGAGAGAGATTCACAGGGAAACTTTCACCAAAATTGGAGAGATGTTAGAGTGCACTGAGGTCCAGGAATGAGTGGTGGCTATGCACATACTTTAGGGACACTGTGACGAGTTGTTAGTTAGGTCCTTGACCAGGCTCTGTGCAGGGTCGTGGAGGTCCTGGGATGAAATGTGTCTTCCAGATCTGGCTTTCCCTTGTTTCCTCTGCCTGGGATGTTGTCTTATACTCACAATAGTCCTGTCTCGGCAATTTTTTCTCCTTTAGACCTTGTTGCAGGGTCAGATCAAACCCTTGTCATTTTGGAAACCTTCATTGATGACCTCTCTGCACCTCTTTCATAAACATGGGCTGTAGCTCCCTTTGGGATGTCTGCATGCCCAGCTGCCTGTCAGAGAATACTGCACATTTCATTCTTTAAAACTTCTCAAAGTCTCATGAGATCCTGGTATGTTACAGGATCTATTAAGTATTTGAGAAGATAATATGAGGACTCCAACAAAGATGGTGAGAGTGATGTGTGTTGGTGATGGTGTTGGTGATGGGGACCACGGTTATGGTAACACATTTTAGATGGTAGCTATCATGTCACTGTTACAAACGCTTCATGCATATTTATGGATATTTTATTTTATATCTAAAATGACCCCTCCAAAGCCCATATGTTCAGAGATGGGTTTTCTAAAGTGAATGGATCATGAAGGCTCTAACTTCATCAGTGGATTAATGCACAGATGAGGTCACAATTTGATCACATATCAAGAGGTGATAGAAACAGAAAGTGGGGCCTAGTTGAAGGAAATACATCTTGGGGATCTATGTCTGGTTCCTGGTTGCTCCCCTTCCAGCTCTCTCCCTAATTGTTTGCTACCTAACTGCTCATGAAGTGAGCAGGTTTGGTCTACCATGCCCTTCCGCCATGATATGCACAATAACGGAACCATCCCATCATGGACTGAACCCTCTGAAACCATGAGCCAAAATAAATCTTCCCGCCTTTTAAACTGTTTATGTCACATATTGCGTCACAGTGACTAAAAGCTGACTTAAACATTTATTTAACCCTCCTAACATCTCTAAAAAGAACTACATTTTTGTCCTTATTTTCTTGATAAGTAGAATGGACTGAGCAAGTTTAAGTAATTTTCCCAAGGTTATGTAGGTTTAGAAGTAGCTTACTGCTTTCTCCCACATCCCATGAATCCACACCTCTAGAGAGCTGAAGAATCTACTGTCCCAGAGGCCTGTCCCCCATCTCCTCTCCCTTTGGACCCCACCATGAGAACAAGTGTGGCTCTGACATTCAGTCTGGGAACTCAGGGAAGAAGTCCCTCTCAATTCAGCATAAATTACTGGGCCTCAGAAATCGCCTTGCATGGCTCCTGAGGGCAGAAGCACGTCCCCACATCCCTCCCCAATTCCCAGACACTTATCACTCGGACAGCTGCAGTGGAATGATTTACAACCACTTGGCCTTTTCCAGCAGGAAACTGAAAAAATGTCACATGCTATAGAATACCAATTGCTGAGCTTCTTGTAAAGGCTGGCACAGGTGACTTTCCGCAGACCTGCCTGCCTTCACCCTTGCTCTCCTGTACTCTGTAATGAAGGGTTCTGCTAGTCCTCTCGCAGTCCTGCTCTGACCATTCTACGCAGCAGGGAGGGAGACATTGAAATTAGGACAGAGTAAGACAGAATCCATACATGGGTAGATTTTGTGAGCGTTGAAATCTTTCCATGGCTTCTACTTTTTATCAACGACAAATTGGCTCATTTAACAGATATCTATTGAGGTCCTTTCTTGTGCTAGGTCATGTGCTAGATGCCGGAAGCATTCAGTTGGAAAAATACCCAGCCACTGGCCCAGGACAGGCTTAGTTTAATGAAGGAGGGTGGGAGGAAATATTTGCTATGTAGTATGATAAGCATTATGGTAGACTTAGTCTGGGGGGTACCGTATGTGGAAGGTCAGCTCGATCTGCTTGAGGGAGCCAAGGAGGCTATGCCTCTCAGGGTCACAGATTGAGAGTGATGGAGAAAACCCACTAAGAGAGAGCAGCTTGCGCAAAGGCACAGGGGCACAAGAGGAGCTGTGATTATAAATTACACCAATTCAGCAAGGCTGCAACACTCAGCTACTTAACCAAACACCTACCTGGATGTTGCTCTGAAGGTACTCTGTAGCTGTGATTAATATTTCTAATCAGTTGATCCTAGATGAGGAGACAATCCTCAACGGTGTTGGGTGGACCTGTTCAGTCAATTGAAGGACTTAAGCGCACAACTGAGACTTCCTACAGGCGAAGAAATTCTGCCTCAAGCCTGCAGCATGAACTCTGCCTGAGCCTCCAGCTTGCTGATGTGCTCAGTGGATTTCAGACTTTCCAGCTTCCGTCATCGTGATGACCAATTCCTTGGAATAAACCTCTTAGCATGTAGACGCACACATACATGTGGATCTACCCGCTTGGCCCTGTTTCTCTAGTAGGAGGCCAAGCGCATGGGTGTTGGACACGGTTTCTGTGTAGCTGGAACACAGACTGTACGGTTGGGAGTAAAGAAAGGCGAATATTGTGAAGGGAAAAGAGGGAGACGTGGCTTTCCCAGAGGACGATGGGAGTCATGGAAGAAGGAAGTGATTGACTATTCAAGTATGTGTTTCCAAAAGATGATCCTGTGGCCAAGTGGTGAATGATCCCATCTCTTCCCTCAACACTGTCTGTCCTGGGCTTTTCCTGCCTCATCTCCCTTCTTGAGAAATGGTCACCTTAATACTAAGAACAAGGCTGGAGTGGCTGTCTCTAATAGGTTTCTCCTGACATTCATTTATAAATTCAGCAAAGCTCTGGTAATTGTCCCTAACAAGCTAAGTCTTGAAACCAGGCAAAGCGACTTAGGACACCAGCTCTCCCACTTGCTCAGCTTACGACTTGAATGGCACTCCAGATTCTCTGAAATTCAGTCCCCTCACTCATAAGATGAGGGAAGAGCATCCCCCAGCTCCCAGTTCGAGACGAGGATGAAATATTGGTAGAATACCATACTCAGAGTTATGCTAAGCAATTTCTCTTTACTTTTCCAACCCTCTCTGTTCTCTGGGAGCCGCAATTCTCTGCCGGCATTCTGCTGTGGCTCAATGTCCTTTGATCCATGGGAGACAGGGGTGGGTAGGTAAGGGAAATTGTCCTCTGTGCCCCTACGTGCTCCGTTGGCATCATTTCTTAACTGGAGGCCATGCTGCTGTGGGGGACCTTCTCCTCGGGCCCCAGAGGCTCTGGGAGGCCCTCTGCCTCTCTACACCGGGAAGGCTATAATTTCCTTCTCTTGCTAGGGCTGCAGATGCTTCCTGTCCCTTCTCCCTCACCTTGAAAACAGAGTCCATACCAAACTCTCTTCAGTAGCCTCTTTGGAGAGTGCCTGTCACATACGAAGGATTCCACACTTCTGTCCCGGTTAGCTCAGTAAAACTGAGATGCAAAGAGGACATGAGGGCTTGCCTAAGGCCAGAGCAGCAGCCTCTGTTTAGAGGGAGATGGCATGGCAGCTGTTTTGCACAGTAAATGGCTGTGACTGTTACCACCATCTTCTCCACCTACAGCTAAGAGAACTGAGGCACAGAAAGATGGATACACTCATCCAAACAGGCACAGTTAGGCAAGGGCAGACGCTGGATTTCAATGCACGAATTTGGGACTCGCGCCATCCTACGGTGATATCACCTGTTTTTGCGTCCAGCCCTAAAGCCTGACACTGGTCCAGGGCCTTGTGTGCTCCTCTCGCTTAATCAGCCAGGACATCTCTGTTTTTCATCACAGTCACACTCGCCTCCTGAGTAGATTGAATCAGACCGTGAGTTCATCTCTCTACAGAAGCCAGGAGGGATTGGGAAGTGAAGAGGGGATGGCCGGTCTCAGCCAAACATGTAATTTATTGCCAGGAGCTCCCAGAATCAATCAGAAAATCATCTCCAGATCTGCCAGAAAATCTCCCCCATCCATCTCAGTCGTTACGGATGCTGGGAGGATGTCAAGCAGCAGTCAGAGAAATCGACTCCCCAGGATCAGGCTCCCAGGGTGGGTCCTCCCCACCCCTCTGCAGAATGGCTGGCAGCCCCAGATGGCAGCGTTGGGAAGCAGGTTTCTTAGTAGTGTGGGTCAGTACTGTGCTATCATCAATTACGGTGTGAGGCTGGGCAGCCGGCCATCCATCATGCTTTGCAAATCTGCTCCACACCCCGTTGGACCCTTCAGGATGTGCCTCTAGCCTGGGACCTTGGGTTCCATGCACAGGATAAAAAAAAAAAATGCCTGCTGTATCTGCTGATCTGAAATTCCCAGGGGTCTGAATTGTTGGTATTGTTGGGCTGCAGCTTCATGAACACTTAATATTGGATTCAAGGTTCAGCAACTTTTTTTGTTCTTCATCAGTTTCTTTCTTTCTCTTCGACTGCACCCAAGAAAAATTTATACTGTATTCCAGATGAAATCAGGATAGCGTAATCTGTTTTTTTCCCGTTCATTTTCTATTTGTTGATCTTCTATATAAGATGATCAGGGATAAGGGGCCCAGAGGGCAGCTCGTCCCACATTGTTCATGGTTCTTTCTAGATATTGAGATTTGGGGCGTGTGCTGTGTTCTTTATTTCTGCTTTTCTGAATAACTGAAATGTTTTATGAAGTCGCATATTGTTTCTAGAAAGATAGTCCTAATTCCTCCCACGAGAGAAGGAGGCATCTAGAACCCAGAGCTCGGAACCTGTTGGTGATGCTTTTCAGGTCCGAGCCTGTGTAACAGCAAAGGGACAAAGACTCAGAGGGAGAAATGATCGGAGTTGAAGTTGATTGTTGAGTCAGGATTAAAACCAAGATGTGGATCTCTGCCTGGGTTCCTCCTTATATTCATTTATGAATTCATCAATACTTTGGTAATTGAGCACACATTTGGATCTTGGATGAACTGTATGTAGTCCCTGCCCTCAAAGAGCGTTCAAGGAAACTTCTGTTGTGGCTGATGGAACTGGGGAGACAAGAGGGATGGTGAGATCTCAGAACAGGGAGGGACTGGTACAGTGGTTGTTGGTTGGATATGAAAGGGGTGGAGAAGGGGCCGTGGAGAGAAAACAGCACGGGCTCTTCCAAAAGCATGAGAGCCGGCCACCTACCGAGGTCCAGTGGGTCACCACGTGCCCGGAATGAAATGAGAAGTAGTGCGAGGATGGGGTGGAACAAGCTTATAGGCCACCTTGGACCAGTGGGACTCATAGCCCTTTGGAATTAGCACGGGACCAGGTGAGAAGGACTAAATGGGAAAGGAATTATTAAGCAGTCCACTTCACATCAAGACCTTTCCCATCACTCCTTTGCTCAAGATGTAATAAATCTATGCCACGAGCAGTATCATGTCATTTTCACAACTAGAGAGTGCAGACTCGGAGAGGAGAAATGGCTCCATCAAGGTCACCCCACCTTGGCTAAGTAGCAGAGTTGAGATTAGAATGGAGATCGATCTGACTTCAAAGAGGAGCCCTTTCCCGTAAGTCTCCTTACTTAAACCCTGGCTCTGTGGCCTCCACGAAGAGGGTTAACTCCTCTGATCCGTCGTGTCCTCATCCACGGCCAAGGTAATTACTACGTGGATTTCCAACGGCTCCCCTGAGGACCCAACGATAACGTATATTAAGATGTTATGTAAAAGCCAGCTATTGCTGAATTCAATAACCACAAGCAGGTGGGGCAGAAGACGTCAATTCTTTTGTTGGTCTGTTTGTGGCGGACGAGCGTTCTCATTATTCCTGAAAGACTTCTCACAGCTGGCGGAGCGGGGACACGACTCGTGCAAGGAGAAGGGAGACGGGTGCAGCGTCGAGAGGCAATTGGCACTGTCTCTCTTCCCAGCCTATTTTTACTTTTGCTAAAATACAATTTCAGAATAAATTGCTTATTCTTTGGCTGAGGTACGAGCATTTATAGACCAGTCGTTTGGAATGAGAGAAGAGCAGCTAAGTGCTGCTGTGCAGGCTGGCGAGCTGCCAGCGCCCAGCAGACAGCCCGGCAAGCTGGACTCCTCCGGGGCTCCTCCTCGAGCTTCCGGGGGAAGGGGCTGCGTTTTGCCACAGGTCCTCCCTACCCCTGCGCAGGTGCCGGTCTCCATAAAACATACCGTTCGCTTGGCTTGAGGGTGCAGGTCTATAATCTCAGCGGATGGGGGGGGGGGCGGCTGAGGCAAGAGTATCACAAGTTCAAGCACAGCCTGGGCAATATAGCAAAACCCTGACTCTAAATAAAAAAAAATAGGCTGGGGATGTAGCTCACGCAGAGATCCAAGGTTGGACTCCTGGCACAAAATAAATAAATAAATAAAAACAAGAAACCAAACCAAACCAAAACAATAAAAAAATTCCTACAGAACTTTCTGTATTGTCGCTTGTTTAAATGGACTGCACAGCCACGAGGTTAGCAGTAGCAATAAGTGTCAGATCCCGGATGCTCTTACGTGGTGGCGATTGTTTTGTCCAGCCCCGGCCTCTGCCTTGCTTCAGCTTCCGCTTGTTGAGATTCGCTTCTGCATGGTTCCCCGTCTCATGAGAGCGGAAGTTGCCAGTGCTTGAAGTACTCAGCTATCCCGCTCTGCAGCAGAGGTAAGGAAAAAGAGGAATTCAAAACCATGCAGGACACGGAGAAGGGCCCTCCATAGCGTTCTGTATGTAAAGGGACAGGTACCTAAGCGAATAAAAATAACAGGAACGCTTCTAGGATGTGCATGCATCATGCAACGTTCTGCGTTAAACAACTCACTACATTAACACCTCACAGGAAATCTACTTGTGGCAGAGTAGAGTCTCAGGTTGGCTGGTTTGGGGATCCACCTAGGGGACTCTTGGAGCTCACTCCCTTTCCTCTCTGTTCTCCTGCTCTGCTTTCTGGTGGCCGTGAATTGAGCAGCTTTGCTCCGTCATGATGTGCCAGCCTTGGAGCCGCTTGACCATGGACTGAAGCCCGGAAACAGTGAGTCACATTAGGCTTCCCTTCCTTTAAATTGTTGGGTGTCCAGCGCTGCGTCCCAGAGACAAAAACCCTAGCTGATGCTGTTCAAGATCCTCCCTTCTACAGACAAGAAAACTGAGGCTAAGCTGTCCAAGGTCTTCCAGAGAAGTGGTGAAACTGGAATATTGGACTTCCAGAGCTCATGCTCTCAACCACTGTAGACTCTCTGATGATTAAAATACAACGTAGGCTTATGGGAGGATGTTAAATATTGTTGAAGGAAAAGGGCTCTAGGTGAGTGTCTTAGTTCCTTCTTCAGTGCTGTGATAAAATACCCAACGCCCATGATTTAAGGAAGGAAAGGTTTATTTTAGGTCATCGTTTCTGAAGGTTTCATTCTATTCACAGGTGGTCAGCAGTGGTGGAAGCACCTGGCTCGAGAAAGAGCAGGAAACAGCGTCACAGGCAGCTGTCAAGTCAGGGGGGAAGGACGAAGGTAGTGCATCCCCTTCCAGGTCAAGCCTCAGTGTTCTGCCCCTCTCAGGTCAAGCCCCAGGTCTCTTCCATCCAAGCCCAACTTACCAATAGCAGGTGGCTCCATATGTATCCTACCACATCAAACTCCTGAGACTTCTGGGGTGTCACTCCACATCCAAACCACAGTAATGAGGCAGGCACATGAACAATATTTCAGAGGTGTCAAAAAAGCCGGTACCAGAAGGAACAAAAAGCAGCTCACTGAATGCAGGGTATCTCAGGGATTCAAGAAAATGAGAAGGTTGAGAAGATGGAGAAATGAGAGCGATGTCATTGGAAAGTTGGATTCTGGTTGGGCTGAAAAGAACTCCAAACACCAAGCTAGGACCTTGGACCCTATCCTAGAAAAATGGAAACCTACTGATGCTTAAGAAGGGATGTGACATACACGAGCAACTTAGGTAGAGACCTCTCAAGCAGAAGTGCGGTGAGAAGATCAAAGATGGATACAAGAGGAAAGAAGAAATGTAAGAGGGGCTGTATGAGCTGGTGACTGGGGAGGGGAAGAGTCACCATCACCTCTGTTTCCTGCTTTTGGGAGAAAATTGGTCCCCAAGACTGACTCCCATGTAAGTGACTTCATCAGCTTTATTTCAGTATTATGACCTGTCAGTAACCAGCACCTGCTTATAAATTAGTTTGGAAGGCTTCCAGAGAGTGATATTTGGCCAATGGTGCCATTGACATAAACCAGTGTGCCCTTCCAACTTTGAAAATGTTAATGATGAAGTCCATTTTTCTAGACACCTGGAAGAGATAGGGAACTACTTGCAGTGAGTAACTATGTAGGGTGCTTAAACTTAGCGTCCCTTGGGGAAGCAACTCATCCTCCACCTTTATGGTCCCAGCCTTCCCACAGTTGTGAGAGGAACATGGACACAACCAGGTGGAACTTGATATTGGCAACTGTGTTTGTCTGAAGGGGCGGACTGTGCAGGGTAACAGGACTAAGCAAAAATTTTTCTATGAAATCTGACATATGAATTCTGGGGCAGAGAAGGTCCCCGTTGACAGCCAGCATTTGTTTTATAACCAAACTGAAACAACATAAATGAAAACAAGATCAGAGGTGGAGGATGCTGTACTTTTGAGCCTCTGCACAGAACAGGGCATAAAGTAACCAGATCTAGTTGCAACTTACTCTTCAACTTTTCAAAAAATCAGAATTGAATCTCATTGGCTCATTCTTGAGCCAATCGCTGAGTCCATGGAGATGGAATATAGTGGTGGTGGTGAGATTTGAGTCACCTGGTGGTCCCTCTTGGAGTCTCGGGTGCTGGGGTACAGATTGGGGAACACCACCATCAGAATCACATGAGCTTAAATTATGGGTTAGAGGATTTCCAAGTAAAATCAATTTCTTATTACCAAAAGAAAGAGAAACAGCTGCTGGGAAGGCCAAAAGTAATAGATATGTCTCACAACCTTTTGCAACACAAATGTCAAAATTACATCTTTTAACACTGTTAGTTCTGGAACCAGATTATTTAGAGAACAATTGCAGCAAGGTGAGAACTCTTGGGATAGGAGGCCAGCCATACATGGGAAGTGGCTCTCTTTGTCACAGTCTCTGTTGTCAACCCCATGTCCCTGTCACTCTGCTCCCTAGAAAGCCATTTGGTCAGCTAAAACAGAAAGTTTGTTTCGGTAAGCCTGGGGCCTCTGCTTCTAACTTTTCACGCCTTTGCCCTCAAATTAGCATTCATGAACTCAAACTGTCAGAGAGTCTTGGGTAATTAGAGGTGATAAACAAATGCTAATTAGCACTCTAGCTGTACCCAGAGGATGCCACAGGCATAGACCCAAGACCAGTGTTTGTGTTTCCAAGATTCATTGAATTTCCACATCGTGGAACCCTTCTTTAGAAAAGAAATCCCGGAGACAGTGTAGCATTTGGCTGAATGTGTCAGTTTTCAATTTGACAGACATGGACCTCAATCATAGCTCTATCTTATGAGCAGGATGTTCACAGACGTATTGCTTAATCTCTTGAAGTCTTAGTTTTCTAATACATGAGACGGGAATAATAGTTTCTAATGTGTTTCTATTATGTGAATTAAAGCAGTGGTCACCAGTTCCTGAAGCCCCCAAAGGTTAGAGGAAAAAGCTTTACCTTCTAGCAGACCAGTAAAGGCACTGGAACCTAATGGAAGTGTGCTGTCTGGAGGCAAAGTTTTGCTTATCTGTTCCATCTGCCTGGTCCTTCCAAGGCCACATACATACTGGTGGCCAAGGGCTTGGGGACCCCCGATTTAAAGAGCGAGTACAATGTGTACAACTCTTGGTGGCTGGTCATCATTTAATAAATGAGCTGTTGTGAGTTTGTATAATACGCAAGGGAGGTCAAAAAATTGGGGAGTAGATTCTCCTCTGCTCTGCCCATTCCCCTCACTTCTTTTGGGCTTGGGGTGGTTACACCTCATGTCAACATCACTACAGAGCCCTCTTGACTCATTGCAACTCTTTCTTTATATTTTTTCCCCCCAAAACATGTTGGATCAGTTTCCTGTGGCTGCTATAACTGTCACTAGCTGTGTAGTATAAGAGAAGTGTATTCCTTCACTGTTCTGGACTCTGCAGAAGTGACATGAAGGCGTGGGCAGCATTGATTCCCTCAAGACGCTCTCAGGAAGAACCCATCCTGTCCATTGCTCCCAGGAGAACACTAATCCTCGGTGCTTGCTCCGTGGCGGAGATACATGACTCAGCCTCAGTTCCTGCTTTCTAGAAGCTTGTTACCTCCGTGTCTTTTTGGTTCCTTTCCTTCTCCTGTATGTCTGCGATGGTACAGACTTAACACATCCTCTCAAACTCATGTGTTTGGAAGGTAATCGGATCATGGGAGCGCTATACGCACCCATAGATTTGTCCATGGATGAACTCAGCGCTGAATGTGCTGTTAGGAGGTGGGGCCTGGTTGGAGGTGGGGCCTGGTTGGAGGCGGGGCCTGGTTGGAGGCGGGGCCTGGTTGGAAGTAGGTAGATTCTCAAAGACCTCTTGTTTTCAACATGAAAAAGTCCAGTTACACAGTCTGCACTCCTTAGCCTACCCAGAACAGGTTCCAACTCCTTCCCTCTCAGAGCCCCCAATGGATGCTATAGGTGCTGCTGCCACTCCAACCTCTTCTCCTGGAACATCCTCCCATCCAATTTCCATCCTGGACTTCATCCATGTTCTACTACTGCAGAGAAGGTTGCCAACAGCTTTGTGGTTTAAAGCAACATTGATCTATTAGCTCACAGTTTCTGTAAGTCAGGAATTCAGGCCCAGTGCAGCCAGAGAGTCCATTCAGATTCTCTGACAAGGCTTCAGTGAGTTGAAGCTTATGCCCCATTGCCAATTAGAGATCAGATCGGGGAAGATCCCACCTCAAACCCATTCAGGTGCTGGTAGAACTTATTTGTTTTTAATAGTTGTAGGACAAAGAACCTTGGCTTATTGATAGCGATTCTTCAGAAGCCACTGGCAGTTTCTACAGGCTACTCATGGTGTCCTGTGTCACAGAATTCCTACTTACGGTTCTCAGTTCATCATACTAGCAAGGAGTTCTCACCTACAGGGACCCCAATACTATTTAAGACCTTTCACCTGATTAATTCAGGCTCACCCAGAATAAGATCCCTCTTTTCATTCACTCAAATTTAAAAAAAAAAGTATTTTAAGATATTGAATCTGTAAGCTCCCTTATCTTTGTTCTATTTCATTACCAGGGATACATCGCTGTCAGAGGAATTGTGGAGAATATGAATGCTAGGAGTCTGAAATCTTGGGATCACCTAGTGTCCACACTCCATGGTCTCCTGCTTGAATTTGAAAGAAGAATCTCCCAATTTTGTCCCTCACAATTCCACTGTTGCTCCCACCCAGCAGAGTCACATCTTCCTAGATCCCAGTGGCTTCATGAATACCCCTTGTGTGACACTGACTGACTTCTTTCTGTGGCTCATGGTGAGTAACTAAGAAGGCCTCAGGAGGGAGGCCGACAGCCGAGGTTCATCCTTGTCTAGTACCTACTATTGCTGTGATCCTGAACTGCTAATTTCCCCTTTTAAAAAATAAAGTTTCAGTCATATTTAAAGCCAGGACAGTAAAACTACCTAGCAAATCATTAACACTTAACAAAAAGCTAGGAAACCTAACGTTAAAAATGGAACGGTGCTAATGTGCAAGAAGAAGGCATGATCTCCCTCGTAACTGGAGGAGACAGCGATTTCCAAGTGCACTTAACTTTTGAGCTGCTCCATTCTGCCACTTGTGGGATCCACTGGGGTCCTCAGAAGTGCCTTTGGCCCTGGGCCGACTCAGCAGGACAAGAGCAGTGCCAATGGACTGTGGGCTCATTTAGCCTGCTACCATGATGTCTGTTTGATCAGACCAGCCTTTGCTGCAGAGTCTAGTACTGGGCCTCAAGGGTCAGGATCTCACATGGACCTGACTCTCAAAGAGCTCATTTACAAATCTTCTGTGCTGGCAGGGCCTGGAGGATGGGGCTGAAGATTCAGATGTGCTGAAAGAAGAATTAATACCAGCTAAACATGGTATAAAGGGCTATGATGGTTTGGATAGGAGTTAGAAGCTTGGACTTCACTGTGGGGATGCTGAAATATGGGCCCCTTGGGAGTAGATCAGGGTTAGGTAAGGTGGAGCCCTATGATTGAATCCTGGTGATTTTATAAGAAAACGGAGAGAGGCAGGAAGAGATTCAGGCAGGCATGTGCCCTGTCACTCGGCTCACGATGGCCTGCATGACCTCGGGGTTCTGTCAGGACAAAGGCTGTCACAGATGCAGCCTGTCCATCGTGTACTATCACATCTGTGAGCTAAATTAGCCTCTTTCCTTTATAAACTTACCTAGCCTCCGGTGTTTCATGACAGTATCCATTGCTTTCTGGCCAACCATATGAGCAAATATGAATTCCCGAGGCTTCATCAGCAGAGCAGCCATCAGAGGATAGAGCCCAGATTCTCCTTTGATGACACCTGCAGATTTAAAAGCGTTCCCACTGCTCCTGCACAGGACAGGTCCCTGTGAAAGAGGCTTCTACATCACTGAGGCTCACATAATATGAGGCGAGAGGCCAGGGAAGGTGACAGTGGTTTCCCAGAGGCCAGCTCTGCTTGTAGTCTGTGCCTGTCACTCACTAACCCTGAATCTGAATGTGGCCAGCTTTTCTGTGACCCAAGTGCCCTCGCTGTCCATGCGCACTGTGACTGTGAGGTCACCACGGGTCGCCGGAGTCTTTCTCTCCTTCTCCTATCTTTTCTCAGAGTGGAAAGGGTGGCACCCAAATCAAGAGACTGAAAAAGCTCCCTGCTAAAAAGCCAGGTCTTGAATGAGCACACAGCGAGCTAAGCCAAATCTCGAGCATGTTTTTAGAAAGCATTATTGTTCAGAGCCAACCCAAGGCTCTGTGTAAGAGTGGGAAGGGAAGGCAGCATGCTCGTTAAACATGAGCTATTTAACTCCGCGAGAAACCCCTCTGTGCCAGTTGTGTGCTGGGAAAATCAGCCCAACAGTGGAAGAAAAATGTTCAGTGGAGATCGGAGGCTCCAGAAACTCGGGGCGGGAACCTGAGCCTTGCAAGCCACAGGGAGCATGCGTAGTGGGCGGGTTCTTCACATCCGGAGCAACAGATAGATGTGTGTTGGTTACTGGGGACTTGGCAGGAAAGAGCCGTGGAAACAATTCTTTGGAAATGAACAGAATCAGCAAAACATGAAGGAAAGAAATAAACGCGAGAAGGCAGCGAATGGAAAGAGAGAAAGACGGGCAGGGGTGGGCTGATTTCTTCCCCCGCACATGGTTTTGGTGGCTTCTGGCAAGAGCTTCTAGTGATGTAGTTAGAGGAAAGCTATTTGGTAGTGGGGGTGACGCTGATGAAATTCCTGGTGTCTTGGGCTGAGTTCTGGGGGAGGGAAGGCTTGACCAGATGCTCCCAAGAAGGACCCAGCCTGCATCCCGTACCTTTCCCGCCCTGTCCTGAGCACTCAGTTAGTTCCTGCTGTGTGCCCAGTAATGCCGTTCCCAGAGGGTCATAGTCCTGGGTAGCAGGGAGGCAGAAACAGATCCTGGCAACTCTAGGCTCATTCATGGTGTAAGCATGTCACTCATCCTCCTCAAAATCCCCATCCTCACTTTGAACACGCTCCTCCCGTCGTCCTCGTCACTTCCTGCAGCAGTTCCGGAAGCCCTTTCTCATCAGGGTCATTAGGTGCACTGTCTCGATGTCCCGAATTGATCCAAAATATTTATCCCTCATGGTTGTTTTGACTTTGGAGAAAAGCCAGAAGTCACACTGTGCCCGATTGAGTGAGTAAGGTGGATGAGGACACCCCGTCGTGTTTTTACAGCCTGCCATCCTGTTAGATGACACTGTGGTCTTTTAACATCACACCTTGCAGAGGGGCTGGTGAAGGAGGACTTCCGGAACCTCTTGGGAAGTAGAAAGAACAGGGGCATACGTGTGTTCGAAGTGAAGGAGAGTATTTTGGCAATCAATGTATGCTCTACTGTAACAAATTTCAATATAATCATTCACTCTCTTTCTTGATCTCCCTTGTATGTGCTTCTTTAAGTGCCTTCTGTATGCTTGGGGTGAATGAATGATTGACACTCAGGTGCTCTGTAGGCCGGAGGGAGAGCATCCCACCTTTGTGTAAACAGAAGGCATCCTGGTGTCACCTGTGCTGAATCTTGCAGGAAGCTCAGGAACCCTTTGAAAAAAGATCACACAAAGGGCCTTCAGAGGTGTGAGCGGAAGACTATCAGAGAGTATCTTCTATTCCAGAAAACTCCAAATACCTGGGTCTAGAGGCAGGATTTCAGGGGCTAGTGGCGGGATATGGTAATGACATCATTTGCTGAGCACCTGCGGCATGCTGGGAATTCCCATCAGTGGCACTTTGCCTCTCCCTGCTGGGGACATTTGGCAACATCTACGGGTGGTACAGGTTACCACATTGTGCTGGGGGAGGAGGGGACAGGCCAGAGATGCTTCTAAACACCCTCTGGTACTTTGGGTGCTGTCTCCCAAGGCCAAGGTGTTGAGGTTGGAAACAGCTGGTTGCCAGCCTCGGGCTGATCATGTCATAGACTCTGGCCTCATCAAGGCTCTGGGAGGAAGTGGCTTCATCCCACGTCCCAGACGAAGAAAAGGAAAGGCTCACATCACTTGCCTAACAACTGGCTGGGGGTGGGCTTGCACATGGGCAGCAAAGCTCCCGCTCCTGATCCAGGGGACAACAGGCTTAAGGGATACCTACCACGTGGTGAGGGACTTTGGACCATACTTGTCCTCTGTCGTAAGGAATCTTCCATCTGCAGGCTTTCCCCTTTCCCATTCACTAAGGAACCTTTCCCCTAGGAGCCAAGTCCTGGACACAGACCAAACTCCTTCACATTAAACCAGATGTTGTGGCTTAGATCTAAAATGTCCCCAAGAGACTTCTGTGTTTGGAAGGGGATTGGGTTGTGGGGCGCTGTACTCACCAGTGGATTCACCCACGGACAAGCTCAGGGGTGAATGTGCGAGGGGGCATGGCCTGGTTGGCCGTGGGCCACCGGGGGACGTGACCCGGAAGGGTGGACTCTTGCCCAGACTGCCCTTTTCTCTCTCAGCTTCCTGGCGGTCGTGAGGTGAGCAGCTCCTCTCTGCCATGCCCTTCCTCTAAGCCTGCTCTGCTTCGGGCCAGCGGGCCACGGGTTGGACCCACTGGAAACTGTGAGCCAAGTAAATCTCCCCTTGTGCGAGTTGAGGGTGTTGGAGATTTCATCCCAGGGATGGGAAAGTGATGATAAGACAGAGCAAAGACACAGCAGAGGGGTTCCCAAGGCTGTGGTCATGCTATCCCTCCTCTGTTCCCCTTTCACAGGGCAAGCTCTGGGCGATTGGCAATAGTAACAGCAGCACCTCCCCGTTAGAGAGAGGTGGCTTTTCCATCCTTCCTCAGGGTAAACTACCCACTGTACCTCTCCTCTGCCCAGTGAATGTATAGATGCTGCCACCAGGAAGTGAAAGTCTCCATTTCTAGGCAAGCGAGGGAGCCGTACAGCCCCAGGAGGGACAGGAACAGGTCTGGGCTTGTCTACTGTCTCATTTTCTTCTCCCCCATCTCTCTTCCTTGCTGTAAAAGACCCAGACACAGGTGTACATGGGAGGCGATGGTTTCAGTCAAGAAGGTCTGTTTGTCTTTTTGGAGCTAGCTTTGAATGAATTCCTTTTTTCTTTTGAGCAAAATTAATGGCTTCCTTTGGTTTGGCAGTGAGCAAACGGACCTGGGCGAAAGGATCTAAGCGGCTCCGAACAGTAGTACTGAAAGCAGATTCAGATCCGGCCAGACCCAGAGAGGAGGGGAGACCCTTCCTCCCAGGACAACGCCAGTGTGATTCAGACAGCGGGGCGTCGCTGTGCCTGCTGGATCGGAATCCTGGCTCCGGAGCCTGGGCAGCTATTCATCCAGAACACGCTTTGCAGGACTGGGCAGCCAACTAATTAATTGTTGCATCAATAAAACCAGAGTTTGACCATCTCGTGAAGAATTACATCGTTTCAGAGAACATAGCAGCTGCATGAGAGAGAGAGAGAGAGAGAGAGAGAGAGAGAGAGAGAGAGAGAGAGCAGGAAACACTGTTCTGTAAAGGTCAATTGAATCCATCTTTGTGGTTTATCCTTTTTTGTAACTTTTTTTGTCTTCAATCTACAAGTTCGATTTTCGGCGGGAGGGTCATGTCGGAGAGTTTCACTGTAAGTGTGGGTCGGTCTATTTCCCCTTTACGTTTTTGGCTTTTGAAGCTCTGTTGTTAGGAGCCTACGTGTTCAATATTACGTGTTCTTGATGAGGTGACTGTTCAGGCTGAGGTAACATTTGTCTTTGTTCTCAGTAATTTTCTTTGCTTTGGAGTTTACTTTGCTCGGTCTTAACTCTAGCCACCAGCTTTTTTCTTTCTTTTCACTTACACAGCGTAGCTTTTCCTCCCTCTGTTGCTGCATGTGAAGCGCTATCCGCTGCCCCGCCCCCTCCAGCACCCCCTTGGTTTCTCAGCTGGGAGTTTTCCCTTTTTTCTCTCTTTTCTCTCTCAGATGGTAACACACTCGGGGCCCTTCTCGGCTTCTTGGCCGAGAACCTTTCTTTTCTCACTTTTTAAAAAATTCAATAATTATTGCTTGCCTTAAAAAAAATCACTGCTTTCCCTTTTTTCTCTTTTCCCCCGTTATGTTAATACATATATGATATATAATGTTTACATTGAACTTGAATATTTTGTGCACATATATATCACGTCAAAATTATAGTCCCTTCTCCTCTCCCTTTTTGCCCTTCTCACATTTCCTTCTCCCCCCACCTCCCACGATCACCCCCATTTGGGTGTTTCTTTAGACATCTCATCTCCCTTTCTCTTCCCACCCTCCTTCACCTCCTCCTTTCCCGTTCTCTCTCCACAGAGTCCATCTTCTTACTTCCTTCTGCATCTCCACGTTTTTATGGTTTGGTTTCTCTTGTTAGAGAAACCACATAATTAACTTTTTAGATCTGATTCATTTTGCTGAGCATCATGGCCTCAAGGGGTACCCATTTTTTAAAAAAAGAAATGACTCAAATGTGACAATCTTCATGACAGAATAGTAAATAATATTTCACTGTGTATACATACCCCATCTTCTTCATCCAGTCATCTATACTCAGGTATATTGACTTCTGCCAAGATTTGGCTATTATCAATTGTGCTGCCGTGCAAGACATTTGGGTTATCATTACATCCATCAGATTTCTTAGGCTAAACTTTTTCAAAGACTAAATAAATGAATCACGACATTAAATAATCTTAAGTCTATGTCACAAAAGTGTATTACACATAAAGCAATAGGTATAGCAGCATGCTTAGTTCTTTCAGAATTTTTGAAGAGTTCTTTCCCCAGGAGGAGCAGGAAGATGTAAGATCATTATTACAAATTTAGTTACAGAGGATGAAATTGGAACCGCGTATTTATCAACTCTTATTGTTTTTAGAACTAACAATATTGCAAATCAAAACCACTGCCTTCTTCCACCCCATCACCAGGGAAGTATCTCCACACATCATACACATAATAAAGGTTCACAGATTAAGATTTTATACCAATTTCCCACGTTAAATACAATTATTATGTTTTGCAAACGAATATACTAATAAATCAATACTCACGGAAGGAGGTTTCATAGATTTGATGAGGAAGCTGGCACTGTTTTATTGGGATACCAATTAAATGAAAAAATCACTGCTTTAAGTTGGCATGTTAAACTCTTTATACTAATTACAATTATTGACATATTTAGAAGGGAGCATACCTCCTACTGTTCGCTATCCGTTTTTTTCCTTTGGTTTTTGATTCCTCATTTTCCCCCTGTTGACCTTCTTTTGTGTTGTTTTGACCTTTTTTGTGTCCTATTTTAGCTTATGTACTGTGGTTTTCATGATCTCTTTTCAGATAGTATATTTTTAGCGGTTTATCTAAAACTACTTAACTCTTCCTCATCTATTCAGAGTCAATATTTTGCCAGTCGACCTGGCGTATAAGATTATTGCCGCCATGGCGGTTTTCCTGCCCTTCTTTGTGTTATATTGTCTTGTATATTACATGTACACACATTAAATCCCCCTGAGACAATGTGACATTCGCTTTCTGCTATTGAATCTACATTGAAAACTCAAGAGGAGAAGAAAATCCTACTATCTTTGTTCAGATATTTACCATTTCTGTTGTTCTTTCTCCAGGTCTTTTCCTGGCATTGCCTCCTTCCTCTCCCAAAGCGTTTCCTTTAGCAACTCTCTCATGGGAGACCAGCTGGTAGCAAATCACTGCGTTCTTCTTCCTTAGGTGAATGGGCTACATCTTCACTTCCAAGGACATTTCCTGTTTATCAAACTCTGAGCGACAATGATTCCCCTCCCCCCCTTTTTTTTATGAAACAAGAGTTTAATCACAAACTCAAGGCAATTATTCTAGGAGGAAAAGCCTTAACTCATGACTAAGAAAACAGAGAAATGGAAACACTATGCAAGATGACCCTGGGTAAGCAGAGTACCGGTGACAGAGGTTGGTGGGACATTTGTGCAATTTCTGTTAAGACTGGGATGCCTGTAACATCCAGTGGGGGTGGGTGTGGCCCCTCAAAATCTTTTCCTTTTTATTTTTTTAAATCTGGGGGTGGAATTCATGGCCTGTGCTATATCCTCAACCCATTTACGGCTTTGATTTTTGAGACAGGATCTTACAAAGCCATCAAATTGCCTAGCCTGGGATGTCTCAGAGTGCTGGGACTCTAGGCCTGGACCAAGAGGCCCAGCTCAGATCAAATTCACATAGAACCATTCATGACCAAGGAAGCACACTGACGGTCCAGTAGAATCATAGAACAGCTCTTCGCCTTGAGCTCTGTGGTGTTAAAACTATCAGGCCCTGTTAGCTCTGATCAGAGGAAAAAGCAATACTGAAGAGAGAAGCTCAGTTCTGCCTTCAGATGTTTCTACTCTTAAGTTTCTTTTGCTCTTAAGACCAAGTGCTAAAGTTTTGTTCGATCTTTCCTTTCAAAAAATTTCTTTTTGTTGTTATGTTTTCTCTTACATATCAGGTCTGGAGAATTGGTGCATACACATCACATCACATCACATCACATAATTTCTATTTCTTCTTCCCTCCGCCCACCCACCTCTCCTTTTCCCCAGATACTTTCCCTAACTCCACGAAATCTACCCCTCTGTTTCCTATCATCTCCCTTTTACTTTGCTCTTCAAATTATTCATATTTTGAGTTTCTAATAGAAACCACATGATAGTTAACCTGTGTCTGATTTGTTTTGCTTTGCACAGTGACATCAAGATGCAACCATTGTTCTACAGATGACTCAAATTTATCCTTCTTTATGGCGCAGTGGTACTCCAGTGTGGGCATATGTGTATGTGTGTATGTCTGTATGCACTATATTTTCTTTATTTGTTGATGAGAAACATAGTAACTGCTTCCAAAATTTGGCTATTGTGAGCTGTGCCGCTATACACATGGGTATATACTATAGCCGCAATACGATGTCTTTGAATCCACATACTGATCGCCATAGTAAACGATGATTTTCTTCCTCAATAAACATTGTTGCAGTTCATTTCGGCCTCAGCATTTTCTGATGACAAGTTTGTAATTACCCAGATAGTTACTTCCTTCTATGTGTTCAGGATCTTTCTTTGTTGTTACTCTTCTGGAGTTTGGGCATAAAGTTTTGGAGCTCATTTTGAGGTTCACCAAGCTCTTGTAGGTGCAAGGTTTTTCTTTGTGAGGTATTTTGCCAGACTTCAGGGTATTTTGCTACTATTAATTGAAATACCCTTTATCTCCTCTCCCAAATTCCTTTTTCTGTTTCTCATAACACGAATGCTAGCTATTTTCGTATTGCCTCTGAAATTGTGTGTTTTTACAGTATCTTTTTTTCTGTCCCCCTTAGATAATTTCCACTGATCTACAGATCTCTGACTATGCTCTGAAATCTCCTTCTGCCATTGAACTCTTTCTAAAAATTGTTATTTCTGTTCTTGTATTTTTCAGTTCTAACATTTCTCTTGGTTCTTCTTTCTATCTTATACTGTTTTGCCAACATTATTGTATCATTATCATTTTGAGAGCGTGCGCCAGTGAAGCGTTTCTGTCATGGAGGGTTTGATCCTTTTTTCAGACAACACCTACCTCTGTGCCACCTGGGCATGGCCTCTGCTGGTTCACCTCATCCTGTGTGGGTTTCTTTTCTTGATTCATCATACCCTGAACATCTGTCAATTGCATCCTCATGTTTATGATTAGACTGTACATAGCACAGACCCTGTTGAAAATGCTGGTATTTCTGAGTGGGCCCTTGAGCCAGTGAGTGTAGGCCCCAAGTCCCTGCCACCTGTTACATGTTTTATTTTCAATGTCACCTCAACTTGTAGGGTCTTCACAGAACTGTGTAGGCTCAAGCTACCCACTGGTCAGTCTATGACCTGGCAAGCGTCTATATTTTAGGTCAGTTCTGGACATACTGCAAAGAAACAGGCCCATGCTGTTTCGGCTCAGAAGTGCACCCCAGACTTCTGTGGGAGAGGCAGGGTGCTGTGTGCTCACTGCATCTCTTCATTTGGCTCAGAATTGGTATTATCTGGCCCGTTTAAAAACACAACATGACCTGGTACACGTAGAATAATTAAAGACTTGCTCAATAAAAGCAAAGTCCCTAAAGTTTAAAACCTGGTTCTTGTCTTACAGATTTGTGCCCAACAACATGTGAAACAATTATATTTGTGTCTCAGTATTTCTAGAGGAATCGTTTCTAGGTCAGAGTTTCTGACCTACCGATGCTCTGGCTCCTGTAACATGGGGTAGTGAAGGCCATTCAACCTAAGTATGCCTTTCTGTGTATCTCTAGATTACCTCTAGTACCCAATGCCATGTAAATGCCATAGAAGTAGTCGTTTACTCTTGGAGGAATAATTATAAGGAAAAAGAATTGTGTATATTCTTTCCCAAACATTTCCCAATCAAGATTGGCTGAATTCAAGGGTGTGGAACCCATGAACATGGGCTGCTGACTAGGTATATATAAATTAAGTAAATTCCCCCGGGGCACACAGCTGGTGATCCCCACAGCAGGATTTGAACCCTGTTTGCACTCCAAGGCCCATTCTTCTTCCAGATGATGTGCTGACCCCGTGTAATCGTTTTATTACCTGCAAGCATAAAGCTTATGTCGTCCTTTCTCAGATAATGGTGATTGATGGCAGCCCTTAAGTGCTGGAATTGGATCATCAAGTCCCAATACAATTTTGCTCAATAAAACAATAACAAAACCGAGAAAATTCATTGCTTTCCAAGTCTTTGTGGTTTCACAATGATTTGTGGAGGGATTGGCTACCTCCTTCAAAGGCAGACTTGTTCTCTGAAAATATGGCTGCATAAGAAACCAGCTGCAAAAGTCAGTCTTGTAGATGACCATTGAGAAAGAGACACAGGCGGAGGTGGCTTGTGTTAAATGTAGGTAACATACTCAAGGAAACATGGTGTATTGTGGGGCAGAGCTTGCAGATGAGGTCAAGAGAGGGAGCCAGTCACGAGCCAGCTGTGGGAGTTGTCTGAAAGTCACCATTCTATTCGGAAGTCATCTGCCCAATAGTTGATTGGAGCCACAAGGACTCACACATATTGGTCATTTTTAAGAAAATAGTACTGTTGTCCAATCGGAACATCCAGTTGGTTGATGCCTTTTCATTTAATGACAAGAAAGTCCTGGTGTATTCAAACTACAGAGAATAGGTGACTGAGATGGCTGAGGTGAGATTTCACACATTTACAGAAGATTTGTAGCCTTGTGAAGTCTCCATAAATTGTTTTATAGTCGTAAGTACAAAGGATAAAGAAAACAGAAGCCAAGAGACTACCCGTTAGCATTCTTGTATTAGTGGTGTCAGAAGTTGTTTCAATTAATTTAAAGAGAGACACAACATGTATTGAAGATGTTTGTGTGTGGGTGTTCTCAAACTCTGCAAGTTGGTATCTTCAAGTGTGGCTTGATCAAGCACCCAGGAACATCAGGAATCTCTCTCTCTTCACACTTTCTGCTGTGTTGGCATGGTCTTCATGATAGAATTTCACATATGATGGCTCCCAGCAGCTCTGGACTTCCACGCTGGGTCTTTAGTAACTCGGCAGAAAGATGTTGCTCTTTCTCAGAAATCCCAGAAAAATGATTTCAGGGAAGTATCTCAGAAACTCTTATGGACCCAGCCTGCGTTTATGCCAATTTCTAACCATAGATTTCTCTGCCAGATATGTCTGTCTGTCATTGGTATGTCTATGTAGCTTCTTTGGAAAGACCAAATCAATCTCAGTTGAGGGTTGGGAAGGAAGAAGAGATTTGCACCGAAGGAAAATTGAGGTTTTGTGGCCAAACAAATGGAGAGGGAACAGATTCTTGGTAAGAAAAGACAAACCTAGTTTTGACTCTAACGCTTACTAGCTGTGTGACCCTTTCCTCTGGCCTTCTTCATGTGCAGAAGTGATGAATATAGATTATGTGTTTAAGATTCTCACCATTTGGAAATAGTCATTGATTAGAGTCATGTACACAAATAGGTTCTTCTCAAATCGCGTATCACAAAGAGTACTCCCCTGGAGCTTAAAGGAGGACATTTGAGGGAAAATGCATGAATTAACTTCCTCCCTGAACCTACTCATTGAAGAACACGGACTCTGAAGCTGACTACTCAGGCCTGATGACCCCAAACTGCTGAGCAACCTTGGCAAGAATTAAGGTCTTAATACCTGCCACACACAGTGGGGACCATAACAACAGAGATGATGAACATAGCAGGCAGAATTCTAGATGGGACCTGATTCCCAGCTCCAGTGTCTGGGCCCTTCCTGGGCCAGGAGAAGCCAGTGCCTTGCTTCTAGGTGGTAAGATCTAGCAAAGATGGTGGACAATCTCTCTCAAGGTATGCTATGTTTGGTAAGACTCTGTATCAGCCCCTGGAGCTAGGGATCTCTTGCTCATTTTGGGGATGAAGCTACCTTTTTATAACAGGTAGGTGTATTGGTTACCGTTCTTGGAGAGGAAGGATTAATAAAAATCACACATAAATAAAAGGGAATTTATTACCAGCACTTACCATCCAAAATGGCTGTCTTCATTTGTGAGAGCTGGAAGGCGCAGTAGCTGCCGAGGCATGAGATAGAAGGGCACTTGTTTGAGGCTGAGGGCAGCTGGTGTGACTGTCATTATCTCAAGATGATGACGAAGACCTGAAAACTGGAGTAAATCTACAATGGAGACCAGCAATGTGAAGACAAAAACGAGTCAATATCTAGTGGTGTGGCGAAGGCTGGCACGCTCCCAGCAGAAGAAACTGCAAAAATCTGCCTTTTTAAATGGAGTTCAAGCTGCCAGTGTATTTGCTGGGCCACTCACCTACAGGGCGGGTGTCCCTCCCTTGTTTGCTGCCCACAGTGAATCACACACACACCAAAGTTCTGTCTTCAGTGTTTCTTAATTCCATCAAGAGGACAAAACCCTTCCAGTGGTCACAGTAGAGCACAGATTTGTCAAGGTGTCTATCCAACTGTTCAGTAGTAGCCGTTCTTTGCATTATAATGAAAAAGCTCAGCATTGCGGATCCCGGGCAGCACAGGCTGTTAGTCCGCCTGCGGTCTTCAGAGTCGGCCTGCAACAGCGCATATGGACTCTAATCTATTGGGGCCACGTTGTCGTGTAAGAGGTGCCATCTTTGCAGACGTCTCTGCAGCCAAGTGATCACCGTGACGATAGCATTTATTTCGAGTACAATTTATCATCATTCAATTTCGGAAGACACCAGTTTGGTATGATGGGGACTGACCCAGAATGTCAGTGCTGGAAAGGCACAGAGCTTACCCAACACGGGGGCGGGTGTGGATGGGGAAGAGCAGGTGCTTCTAACAACTCAGACCGACGCGATGTAAAATCAGATTCATCCAGGCTCTGGAAACTGAAAGACAAGTAAACAACATTCATCGAGCACCTGGCAGATGGTCTTGAGAGTGTTATTCCCTATAATACAAGAAATTAGCCTGTTCATTTTACAGGTGATGTTAAAGTGGAGGTAAGATGAGGTGAAAGATGGTGAAGTCCTTGAAGTTAGGTGACGTGTCCTGACCACTCTGATTACTCTGGTCTAAGGGTTACCCTGGTCCAAGCCACACTTTCTGCTGCCTGGCAACCGGGAGAGCCCTTGGAATCTGCTACAACGGGATCGTAATATTTGTACTGAAAGGACTAGTCATAAATACATGAGTGGAAACAGAAGCCAAATGACCTTGATGTGAAAATTTTGACATTTGGCATAACCTGGGACCATAATAGGGTTCCAAGAAAAATGAACCTCAGGATAGATGTTGTGGAGGTGGGTCCACACTTGAACTTGGGAGCAGATAACTCTTGTTTTAAGAGAGTGGACATTCATCATATTTTTGGAAGCCTGCATATTGATTTCTTTCAGTTTGTTTTCAATTGACCACTAACCCTTAAAATGCAAGATACTCTCTTTCTTCTTTCCTTCTTTTCTCACATTCTTTTCTTCCTTCCTTCCTTCCTTTCTCTTCTTCTTCTTCCTCATTTCTCTCTCTTCTTTCTATTCTAGCTTGTTCCAAACAGAGCATAAAACAATTCTCAAAGATGTATATATTTCAGATACAATAAATTATAACCAATTAATTAGAAAGATAAAATTTTAAAACAAAAAGGAGGGAAACCCCGAAGTAAGATCTGTGGCAAAAATTCCACACCAAGGCGCCCTAGGCCTCATGGGAGGTTGTCCACAGTTCACTTCTGGACCTCCTCCTTTCTAGATGGAGGAAGAAGAAACAATTGGTTGCTAAAAAAAGAAGGAGCAATAGTTCCCCTTAGCCTTCATGAGCCCTTCGTTGAAATAAACCGCAATAAAAGAAGACTGATAAGAGAAGACAAAGACAGTTGCTTTGGCGTCTGTGTTTCACGCAGATATGGGAGACAGGAAATGAAACATTCTCAAAGCAATGATTGTGAATTTCAACTTTTACAATATCTTTGAAAGACAAATACAAGAAAACCAGTAGCAACGTGACAGAGGAAGGGTCCTTGGATCCCCAGGGCCAGCAGCTTGGGGAAACGGCAAGTAGAATGTGTGTAAACCTGGTTTTCAAAGTACCTGGTCGTGGCAGGTACTTCTAGGACCATGTCTCGGCTGTAGGTTGGAAGTGGCCTTCAGCAGGTTGCCTTTTCTCTCCTTGGTAGAAAAAGACTGGACGCCCCTGAGATTCGTAAATCTGTGTCCTGCTTTGGGCAAAGTGAGAACATGAGTGAGTAAAATGTCCCTGCACCTGGCTGTTTTTAACTGTCATCAGCTTAACCATCCTTTGTGTTGTGTGAGTGGGTGGGGGGAATGTGCCAGCCCCCTCATGGTCATAAGGGTTACATGTCTACACATAAAAACAACCAATAGCACAACCATGGTTTATTATTGCAAGCTAAATACCGGTCCTTGACATACATTATGTCATCCAATCTTCAGAGTGACCTGTCAAGTAGGTCTTCCCCTGCCAGCTTAAAGTCAAGAAACTGAGCTGGAGTGCCCAGAGGGCTTCAGAGGGTGAGGATGGAGTTCACGTCTGGGTCCGAACCCTCCCCAACCTGCCCTCCTTCCCCTTGCACCACCCTGCCCACCCCTACCACCAAGGGCTCCTCAGAAGCACAGCTTTTTCTCACACCGAAACTACCCCCCCCAAAAAAAAAAAAAAAAAAAAAAACTTCTTCAGGGTCATCTCAGCGGGGTTGGAGGCATCTCTGTAAGGTATAAAGCATAGCTTTCAATAGCAGCTTCCAAGCAAGATCAATAACAACTTTAAGGATTATTTCTCGCCTGGCCCCTTAATATGAGTGTTTGGCATCATGGCAAAGTAAAGTTTAGTAAGAAGGTATCCTACAGGGCAGTAGTCCCCAACCTTTTTGACACCAGGCACCAGTTTAGTTGAAAACCATTCACCCAGGGACGAGGCTGGGAGAGTGTAAGTCTTTAGCCAGACGGAAGCAAGGAGCGAAGCCCTGCCTTCTGTCAATCAGCAGTGACATTAGAACCTGATAGGAGAGCGCTAATGGAGGGCGGAGCTTTCCTGGGTGCTCTTCCCCGGGGCTTGCTGCCCATCTGTTCCAGCCGCCCTGTTTCTCCAAGGCCAATGACAGTTACCAATCCACCTCCAGGGAGCTGGGGACCCCAGCTACAGGAGGATGCTATGGGTCATCACTACGTTATTCTTTTAAACATTTGGATGAGAGCCACTGAAACAGAGAAACTTCCAGTCCACAGGGCTGCCACGCAGGACCCAGCCATCGGAGCCCACGTTCTGCCTCCGGCATGTGACTAATGAACTCCTCGGAGGTCAGCTGTGCTTCAGTCCACACCTGCAGGGAGGTAATGAGCTGTCGTGTGGATGGAAGTAATTACCCAGGTTAGAGACAGACGGAGGCTGAGTGGGGCCCCGTGGGAGCCAGACACAGGTGCTGAGAACAAGAGCAACAAGACTGGGGGACAGAGGGGTGGAAGTGGGCCACGTTTGCGTGGCCGTGGATTTCATCATAATCGTTTTTTTTTTTTTTTTTTTGGACAGAACCCAGGACCTTCACACTCTATTACATGCCAGCCCCTTTTGATTGCTGTTGTTTTGATTTCGAGTCAGTTACTAAGTTGGCTGGGCTGGAACTTGGAATCCTCCTGCCTCGGCTTTCTGGAGTGTTAAGATTCCATGCCTGTACCACGAGGTTCAGCCTCAAGCACCATCTTAATTTGGATGAAAACAGCTAAAAGATTTATTTAAAAATTTGAAAAAACACCCAAAATATAATCTTCGCATACTCCCAGAAGTACCAGGAAGGGGTGTGCTTTGCAATCTTGGCAGGATCCTAGACCCTGGCACCTGTCAATCCCGGGTTTAGGAAATGCTGTGCTTGTGGGATGAGGTTCTGGAACACAGCCAGACTGGCCTTTACGCCAGGTGCCTGAGTTCTGCTTCTGCACCAGGGAAACAGCTGAGGAAGAGAAGCCACTTCTGCCCTACGGGAGTAATGCACTCTCCCGACCTGTCAGGTACTTGGTCTCTGTAAGCCTACCTTCTCCGAGCTCCTGGGATGGGGCCCCCGCCTTCCCCACTGTGTTGGTGGGCTAGCCAGGCTGATAGTGGAATCTAAAGTTTTTTACACTATAAACCTCACCAAGAGACACATCCATGTCATTCATTCCACACATGCACTGGCATGTTTCTCTTGTTCTCTTTGTAACCTTCTCCTCTCTTGGGATAATCTCAAATGAAATGCACCACCGTCCCTTTCTTTATACACCCGTGACGCCACGGGATGTTGGCACACGGCTGCTTATTTCTGCAGCCTCCTTGCCTATTCAAATCCCCGGCTAGGAGGAGAGATTGAGTCAGCAACTTCGATGTCAAAATGCAACAGAGGATTCAACGACGGCATTGCTCCGGGCAAACCCGAGCCTCTGAAGTCTGCACGGGGGCAAATGACCTCGCGCTTTGTGCACAACTAAAGGCAGAAGGGGAGGAGAGGGATGGAGAAGCAGGTGGGCGACGGGCAGCTGGCAGCTCCACCGCGGAGGACGCAGCAGACAGAAGAGACTGAGCTCAGAAGGCTCGTTATTCCCGAAAACAGCCCCCTCGGCCCCAGACATTTCAAAGCCTTCTCGACCCATTGAGGTGCCACTTGCTGGAGAATATTAACAAGCCAGGGCTGCTCGGGCATCACACTAATCATAGCAAGGCTCGATATTCGTAGGATTGGTGTGGGATAAAATCCTAATTTTTTTTTCCCTGCCATGCCCCCACTCTCCCCATCCGCACTCACCGATGTTCCTGTAGCTATTATCTCCAAGAAAATGGCAGCAAATGTACCCGCATCAGCATAAATTGATCTTACCTGCATCCCTTCGGGTATCTATCCCTGTTTCTCCAACTAATTGTTTCAAAATACCTGCCTTATTTTCATTATTCTTCAGGTGGGAGCGGAGGCCCATTGAGAGAAAACCGCATAAGTTAACAAGGTATCTTCAAAGCAGAGTGCTGGAAACAATTGCCAGTGCTTTAAAGTTGTAGAACATCAAAGGAGATCCTTTTTGTTACATGGGTTGCCATAGTGATGAGAGGACTTGGGCTCCAAGGAGACCAGATAATAACAACAATATCATTTTAAGAGACCTTGCTACATGATAGACCCTGTTCACCCTTCATTCTCAAAGAGACCTCATGGCATAATTTTTACATGAGGAAACTGAGGCACAGCTGAATTAAATAACTTGCACAAGAATCTGGAGAGTGGTCTCTGCCAGGATCCCAATATCCAGAGCTGTTGCCAGCCCACCAATATCTGCTGCGTGGAGAAGGGGTGGTGAAGTGTGGAGATGCTTATGATATCAGTGCATGTTGATTTCCATGAGCGGTTAAATATGCAGGGAATCTATTCCTGCATTTGGTGGTTAATGGAGCTTCTCATAAAGTTACCCCGGAGGAGCTGCCTGTTGGGCAGTCTGAATACCTGGGGCATGGAGAAAAGTTGGAAACTCCCTTCAGTGTTGTTTCTGAAGATGGGACTCAGCAGGGCATAAATCTGTGGGCCATAGAAAAGGGCAACGGATGGAAGGATGAAAAAGAAAACACACATTTCTTTGGTTCAGTGATAAACACTTGTGGGCTCTTAGTAACTGTGTAGCAGTTTGGATATATCATTTGTTTTCACAACTCCTTATCTAATTATCTGGATCTACTCAAAAGTAATATTGAATCAGACCTTTCTGGAGTCGGAGGTGACTGTGGAATTTCAAGTGGAGATGTCCAGTCAACACTTGGACGCGTTAAGTCTGGAGCAGAAAGAATTGTCAGGCCTACGGGGGCAGATGTGGGGTCTCCGAGCCAAGGGTTTATGGTTTTAGTCTACAGGTATAAGCAGGGGAAGAGGTCAGATGTGGGCTTTGGGGGAATTCTCTGCCAACGACAAAGGAAAAAAATCAGGACATGTTATGATTTAAATCTAAAATATTCCTCAAGTCTAAAGCCTATGAAAGCTGATTGGGTGCTAGGGATGCTGCGCTCACCCGTAGCTGCATCCATGAGTGATTTCTTTGCTTTTGTCAGGTGAAACCCTATTGGCAGCCTGGGTCCCTGGGGGCGTGGCCTGGAAGGTTATACCTCTCTTCCCCGCCCCTCACTTCCCCCTCTGCTTGCTGGATGCTGTGCTGTGAGCAGTATTCCTTTGCCCAGGCCTTTTGCCATGTTTTTCCGCCATTGAGACCAGCAATCTTGCATGAACCGAGGCCTCTGAAACACAAGCCAAAAGAAACCTCTCCTCCTTTAAGTCGTGCTGATTATTCTGTCCAGTAATGAGAAAGAAATGAAGACAGAGAGCCCAGACAGAGGCAGGAGCCTAATGACGAACACCAAGAGCTGAGCTAAGCCAGTGACCGGGAAGACGCACAAGTCGTTTTGGAAATAATTCCTCTAAGCAAAGACTTAAAAGCAAAATTGCTCTGCAACCCCCTCTCCTCCTGTCTTTTGCCTTTCATTCTTCCCCAGGACAAAAGCCATAGAAACAAGAATTCCTCTGCGCGAAGCTGGTCACAGAAGCCAGAACCTATTTCCCCAGAGAGAGCCATGAAAATCTCTGAAGGATCACCCTGTTCTCTCCTTCCCTTCTGTGTAGAGCAGGCTGTGAAGACATTCTGACCTACCTGATGGGTCGGTTACAAATGCCTCATTCCAGAAAGTGTTGTGAGCCACGTGCAGAAGGAAGGAATGCTGCACAGAGAGACCAAGAAGAATCCGCACACACAACCTCGCTGCGTCCTCACTCCTTTTTCCTTCCCTATTCCTCCCGTTGTATTTCTACACAGTTAATAATTCCTCACCAAACTCTAAGCATCCACACAGATACTTGGCCCTGGGCCTCCGGGCTCCTCAACCTGAAGTTTGCCAGGCCACATAAAGCTTTTAGTATCTTCATTGTGTTTTCCTCACATGCACTTGGCTGTTGTCGTTTCATTTTTTCCCAGCAAATTCCAATATTGAACCTCTCGAGGGAAGGTCTGACTCTGTGAAGTCAAAAACCAAAGTTGAGAGCTGCATGCTGGGAAACTCCCGTGAAGGCAAGGCCTGAGCTGTCATGGGAAAGGAAAACCAGGGTGGAAATGCCCTTGTGGTCCAGAGGTTTCCACTGGGAAAAAAAAAACAAACAAACCAAAAAAACAAAAACAAAAAACAAAAACAAACAAACAAAAAAAAACCTTTCACAGTCATTAAGAGCGAGATCTGGAACTTTTGGCTGCCAGGTAAAAAGCATTCTAGAAGTTTTACAGCAAAACTCACAAGCTTCTGATTTCCTTTGTCGTAGCAGAACTTCTCTGCTCTTTTTCTGGGCAGTGCAAATTCCAGGGCCACATGTCTCTGGCCATCCAACCAGTGTGCTCCTCTTGTGGGTAACGTCATGGTCCCTGCAGGGCCCGAATCCACAGCTCAGAAAGATCTCTCTAGATCCCCTTGCCTTCCCTGGCTTCCAGGTTCATGAATACTACTTGGTCCCTAGGCAGAGTCTCCTCCACAAAGCAACTGAGAAGCTGCCAGCTTCTGATCAGGAAAGCAGGTGACCAGAGAGTTAGCAGAGGGTGTCCTTCCTCTTTCTTAACCTCCTTTCCCCTTCCTTGAGGAAATGGAGCCGAATTACACTGCACAGTGGAAACTCCAGGCAGCTGCCTGTCCTGAGCCACCGTTTTAAGGATGTATCTCCGCAAAGGAGGGAGGGTAGATCTAAGGAAGGTGGGAGTGGACATGGTACTCACACAGGTGTGGTGCTGAGTGACAGCGGAGCAGGTTTCCTGCAGTCTTGTTAGCTCCAAAGAGAAGTTTATCGGAGCACCTTCAAATATTGAACCTCTTCAGGGAAAGTCTGAATTGATTTGTCAAGAGTTTGAGTTTCTTACCTAGGTTCTTAGAGAGAAAACAAGATGTCTTCTTATGCGCTGGGGATTAAATTCAAGACCTTTGCAGCAAACTACACCTCCAGCTCATTGGTTTGTTTGTCTGTTTTCTTATTTATCTAGTTATTTTTGAGATGGGTTCTCTCTAAGGCACCGAATTGCCCAGGCTAAATTAAAATTTCTGATCCTCCTTCCTCGGCCTCCGAGTGTTGAGATTACAGGCCTGTATCACCACACCCATCTTAGAAAAAGATTTTTAAAAATATTATCTGGCCAACCATCTGAGAAGACAAGGCCACTAATACTTAATACATCATACTTAGTATCTGATAGAGTGCGTACAAGGTCATCTAAGCTCTCTGGACAGTGGCAGAACCCCAGTTGTGTGGCTTGGAGGAGATGTGGGGGTCATGTGGGCAGAGGCCGAACCACAGAGGAGCTTGTGTGCTCACTGGAGGAGGTTCAGTTTTGAGCCAAATTCTCTGTGGTGCCTTGGAAGGAGGCCATGTCCTCAGACCTGTGGCCGAGGAAGGTCGTGAAGGGTGGTAAGGAATCAGCCAAGCCAGTCAAGACAGGAGAAAGTGGGATAGGTCTGGAGGCTAGTCGAAAGTCACAGAGATAATTAGCAGAAGAGAAAGGCTGCTTGGGGACCAAGAGGATGCTAGGTGACTCAGGCCAACTTCTGAGCTCCTTGCAATCCTCAGGTGGCCCAGCGGGGTCCAGCTTCTGACATTTTGCACTGGCTCGTCCCTCTCTCCGGAGGCATTTCCATCCAATTTTCCCACACTTCTCTCCCTCAGTTCCTTATCGCCTCTGTCCTTGTCATTCCCCGCCTACAGTCACCGCCATCACCCACACACCTGCCCTTCCCATGGCCAGCCTCACTTGGAGTTTGGCTTTCTCCTGCCCTCACTGCCTTCCAAGACACCACTTAAGGTAAGTGTGCTCTTTGCTTCTTGTCTGTCTGCTTCTCCCACGAGAATATGAGATGCCCCTGGGCAGGAGCGAAGCCCAGGGACCCAGGCCCAGGCCCACACCCAGTAGGACCTCAAAAAACATCTGTGGGATGAATGAACGCACTGGTCTGTGTGCTCTTGGCCAGACAATGGAACATGGACTTCACATCTGCTGCCCAAGGCAGGGATCACGTGTCCGCTCCCATTGTCCCTCCAGTGTTTGGCCCACGCAAGCAACCAAACCTCTGCGGACTGACAAGTTTTTTGAGAAATTCCATCTAGTCATGAAAATTCTATTTCTGTTCTTCAAGTGACTGACGCTCTAACTCACATGCAACATTAACCTGGTTCATGAGTCCTAAGGCTGAATTAGCTGTGAAGCAACTCTTGGAAAAAACTTTTCTGCAACTAAAAAGACAGACACAAGACATTTCTGACTTCTTTTCTGGCTCTGGTGACCCTTGTATCTGTATGACCCCAGGAGTCGTTGCAGCCATCTTGAGGCCATAAGGAAAGAATATACTCTATGGGACAATGGCAGATCAGAAACAGAGGAGGAAGACGAATCCTTATTTTTAAGTGTCTTAATTTTTCAGTGCTGGAATCACGCTACCTATGACTCTCGAGTGAGACAACACATTTTGTTTTAAAACACTCTTGGATTAAGTTTTCTGGCTATGTGCAAAGAAGGACAGGTAATATTGCAGTAACACAGCAAATAATAATGGAGAAAAATTTGTCAGGAATCTTCAAAAATGAAATTGTCCATATGACCCTGTGTGCTTTGATGGTGTGATACTGACCAGACGGCCCCTGCCTGATAGCCCACGGGATAATTTGAAAAGCAACAGAAGAAATGATACCTCGAGTATCTTTCTCCCCATAGCCACACAGGGGAGGTTCTGTTCCTATTTGTTTCCTGGCTTCTGTGTCCCTTTTCTCATTAAAATAAACCTTCCCACGTTGTCCCAGACGATGTCTCCCCAGCGCATATTGACTAGTTGTATGTCACATGCCCAAATAACTCTATCAGTCATCCAAAGAAAGTGGAATTCTCTTCACTACTGAGACCAGTGGTTCTCAATCTTGGCTACCCCTTCACACCCCGTGGTTCTTGGAGCTGGAAGAATAGCTCAGTGGTTAAAGTGCTTACCCACAGTTTTGCTTGTAAAATAAGGGTCAGAACTGGCCCCAAGATACACCGTGGAGTCAGCATGTCTAGACCCTGGGCCTCACCAACGGGTACATTTTCACAAGCCCTGCAGGAGGTTCTTGGGCTGGCTAATTAAGGTTCTCACACCTCCACCACTTGAGGTTGATGGAAATTGGGATCCTTCCTGAAAGCAGGAGAGGTAATAATTAGCTGTTAATAGGCTCTCCATTTAGCCTATTCGGTGGTTTGGACTGAGCACATTCAGGGACCATCTCATTGGCCTTTGTGCCCCCCACCCCACCCCCTGAGGTTCTGTGCCTCCTCACTTTCCCTCCCGATTTTGCAAAGGTTGAAATCAAGCAACGGAAATCGGAGGCCATGATGGTCATGACCGATCCTGCTGTCCTGGGTCTGTTCCACTCAGGAGAATACACTCTTACTTTTATTTCTTCATTTTATTTTTATCATCACAGTCATTGTACTTATTTGTGGATTTCCATGTGACTATTTGATTTTCATGTTTAATGTGCAGTAATCAAATCAAGATAATTAGCATTTTATCACTTCAGACAATCGCCATTTCTTTGTGTCGGGAACAGTTAAAATGCTCTCGCCCAGCTGTTTTGATATATACAATAAATTTTTGTTAGCCCTCCGGTGGCGGAGAATGATGGAACTTAATCTCTCTTTCGAACTGTGTTTGGTTGCTCATCGTTCAACCCATTTCTATTCCCCCACCCCTACCCTTCCTTGCCTCTAGGGGCCGCTGTTCCATCCTCTGCTTCTATGAGACTTATTTTACACGTATATTTTTAGCTTTCACACTGGAGTGAGAAAACATAGAATTTGCCTTTCTGTGCCTGGTTTATTTTGCTTGATATAAGGTTCTCTGGGCTCATCCAAGTTGCAGAAATGGCAATATTTCATTCGATTTCATGGGCGAGCAATATTTCATGGTGCACATGTAACTCGTTTTCTTTAGCCAGTCACCCATTAGTGAGTGGATTGATTTCACATCTTGGCTGTGGTGACTAGAGCTGCAATAAACGTAAGAGTCCAAGTATCTCCTTGATACACTGACTTCCTTTCTCTGGCTGTATACCTAGTGGTACCATTGCCGGGTCACGTGGTAGTTCTATTGTTAGGCTTTTAGGAAACTCTTTTCTCTTTCCCAAAATGGCTGCACTGATTTGCATCCTCACTGGCAAAGTATGCAAGTTCACACTGAAGAGGAACAGCCCCCCCCTTTTTTAAATCAGTTTTATCCTATGTTATCTCAGTGGGCAAGAGAAACCTTCTTGTCCCATATCTTGTGGTCTTAATTCTGAGAATCTTCGTTTTGGAAGGTCAGATAACGTCCCCTATTAGGAGCCCAACTTTGAGATGTCCCTAGGAGACATTATGTGGTCAGTTCTTGACTCTGTCATTCTTCACCGAGCATGTGCCCTGGGGCACAAATGACTCAGATCACTGTAGATCTTATTTGGGTCATGAGGACGTAGAGGACCTTGATCCTGTGGAACTTTCTCATTTCACGAGGGAAGATTAAAGTGGGTATTTGCAATCATTTCAGATGGTTCCTTAAGTAAAATAAAGCGGCACGAGAGAAGACCCAAAGAGGACAGGCGATGTGAAGAGAGAGGCAACGGTTGGGATGATGGAACTGGAGAACCAGGGATGCCGAGAGTGGATGGTGAGGAGCAGAGTGTGGAACAGATGCTCCTTCATCATTTTTACAAGGAACCAGCCCTGGAGGCCTGGAGGTCACATTTCTGATTCCCAGAACTGTAAGAAAACAAGTCTGCTGCTTCGGGTCACCGTGCCTGTGGTAATTCGCCTCAAGAATCTAACAGGGGAACTCATGACTCTAAGAGCTCCCATTACTGTGCTCCAAACTGGTGCTGCACATCAGTAGCCCATCCAGCTCCTGAGGAAGCAGGCCAGATGCTTATCAACTTGTTTCATCCCTGGAACATCTGCCTTTCAATTCTGAGTGTTCTGGGAAACGCACAAGACGCCATCATTTCATTGAAACTCAATTCCCTTGAATTTCCACTGCTTGAAAAAAAATTACATCCGTATGTCTGAAAATTCAGTTCTATTGTCAAATGCATCTTGGCAGCCATCCTTGCACCAAGCCTAAATGATCTTTCCGGTATTATCAAGATTCAACAGTAACATTAATTGTGCTGAGACCAACTCTAATAGCTGCAAGTGATTATTACCGACTGCTCATTATCTCTTTTGGAAACTCCAAATATATATCTATTTTTTTTTTAAGACATTGGCTCATTGAGACTGGGAAAGATACGGACTTCTGTTCTGCGGGCTGATGGGAGTCAGAGCATTGTTCAGGAAAATTAAAGTTTGTGGGTTGGTGGTGCCTATTTGAAGAACTAAGTGTGCTGATGGATTGATACCAAACCTCTGCATTCAGACGCGAGGCCCAAAATAAAACTTGAGAGATGAGCAGGAAGCTATTGCTCTGTGTTCTTTAAGCCACTTTGGTGTCTCTTGGAGCTGCTTCCCTATAGCTGCACAGATCTCCCAGCAAACGTTTCTCCTAGACAGGGTGCAGAAGGACAAACAGCCCCTTCTTTTCCAGTGACCCTGTCCCTCTGTAGGCATAACTATGTCTTTCCTTCCCTGCTACAGTGATCCCGTACTCAGTCACTCAGATGTTACTACAGGGTCCATCCACTCCTCATCCACTCAAATCCATCTGCTTTTACATCCACGCGCACACAGCTGTGCATGGATTCAGCTATAACCTTCCTCCCCTGTCATCCATTTACACATGATCCCCTTATTCTTTTCCCTGCCTTCTGGAGCCCACACCATTTCCATCTTCTCTCTCCGACTTTGCCTACCTCTGCTTCTCTGCCTTTACCACTCCCTGGTCCCCGCAGAGAGAGCTTCTCCAGCCCATGTTCCATCTATCCCCATTCTTGCATTTTTAGCCACTGTGACTCTCCCTTTGCCCACTTGTCTTTTATTTTGGAATCTGTCTACAAGTTGCAACTCCAGGTCTCTTATGAACTTGAGTTCTTAGCTACCGCTCAATTTCTAGCCGCCGGGATGCTCAGCCCCTCCGCTGGGTTTCCAATCTGGAGCTTGAGCACGAGCTGTGACTCCACCTCTCTCGTAAACTTTAGTTGTTATCCGGGACGTCCACAGAGGGCCTGGCTTCGGATGGTCCGAAGGCAGCTGTTCTCTCTATGCGGCATAGTCTCATGGGATGGACTATGTTCAGCAAGGTGGACACTGTCAGGAGTTGAACAGTTGTCTTAGTTACTTTTTTTTGTTATTGTTGCTGTGACCAAATGCCTGACATGCTCAGATCTGGAGAGGGAAGTTTTATTTTAGCTGACAGTTAGTCTGTCAATGGGCACTAGCAGCAGTGGAAGCACACGGCAGAGGCAAAGGTGGAGACAGGTGCAAACAGGAAGCTCAGTCAAGTTTGAGAGGAAGAGCAGAAGTCCCGTTTATTGTTCCAGGTCCTGTCCCAGTGATCACCCCCTGTGAGTCCTGACTTAGTATTCCACCCCTTCCAGAATCAAGCCCCCAATCCACCTCAGGCCTGTAATCCAATCCACACACTTGTAATCTAATCCACATGCCCATAATCCAGCCCTTCAGATGAGGCCCCATCTCCTAACAGCACATGGCTCCATAGATAATCCATAGCACCCAAATACACGGGACTTTGGGGGAACACTGGAGGAATAGTGCAGAGGTTAAAGCACTTGCCTAGTAAGCTCAAGGCCCTGAGTTCGATTTCCTAGCACCACATAAATCTGGGCATGGTGTCACACACCTGTAATCCCAGCACTCGAGAAAATGAGGCAGGAGGATCGCTGTGAGTTCAAGGCCAGACTAGGCTACACAGTGAGTTCAGGGCAAGTCTGGACTGCGGAGTGAGACCCTGTCTCAAAAAAAAAAATCATTTTGAAAAATCGTTCCATCCAAACATAGTTTAAAATTTACAGAGTTTAAAGGCCTCAGTCACAGTGATGAGGGACAGGAGTTTGTAGCTACAGGGACCAGAGGTGAGGGATGAATGCGAGATTCTCCCTGAGTCATTGGGATAGTAACACAGACTGAGTACTATCCCCTCATAATTCATAGATCAAGGCTGTTTTTGAGATGGGGGTCTTTGGATTGTAATTAAGGATAACTGAGGTCACAAGAGTACACCCTGATTCCTGATCCTGTAGAATTAGCATCTTTAGAAGAGCTACCAGTCCCTCCCCTCACGCACACAGCACAGAAAGATACTGTGGGATCAGAGCGGCCTTCTGCAAGCCAGGAGAGGGAGGAATTCCAAAGAAGTGGAATCTTGGGCATGTCAGCCTCCAGAACTGGGAGCATAAGTTCTTCCTATTTGTAGCCACCCGGTTTCAGATATTTTGTTGTGGCAGCCAGAGCAAACTGGGACAGATGGTAATTAATATTTATTGGCCCCAAAGGTCGAGTGTGGCCAGATCAAATCTCTATTTAAATTAGTAATAGGGTAAGTATTATTGCTTCTCTGCAGAACCCCTTTGGTGCCCAGGAGCAGCTGGGAATATAGAATGCACGATCTCATAGACTGTGAAGAATGACACCCCAGAAAAACCCCGGCAGGGCACTGCGGGAGTGAAATGAGACCTTAGCACTGGGTCTCATTTTGAGACAGGGCTCCTGGTCCCTCCTACTTTGCCTTTTGTTTTCCTCAAGTGAAAATTGCTTTATTTACTCTCTTCAGTTTATAAAAATAACACACACTCTATGTAAAAATAAACCAGCAATTTTGAGAGGTAGAAAGAAGGAAGCAGAAACCCTCCCCAGAATGACTACTGTGAAAATGGCACGGTTCGTTTCTGCAGACGCATTTTTGATTCATTTTCGTGGATACATAAACACATAGAGATTATAGATGTGCTTCAAAAATGGGAAAAAAATCAGTCAATTATACTATGACTCCAGTTTCAAACCTGCACGTCTCTATAGGGAAAAATAACCACAGTGTAATCAATAGTATCTTTGAAGCTAACCTGCCTGGTTTGGGTACCTAAGATTCCAGGTCTACACTCACTGGGGAGCTTTGACTTCTCCATGGCTCTAATTATTTAGCCAGGAAATTGGTGAGAGTAGCTTCTATTTCTCAAAGTGGCTTGAAAAGTCTTGCCTAGGATGTAGCAAGTGTCATAAAAAAGTCTTTACCACTCACACATGGCATCTAGCCCGTGCTTCAAGCAATCAGAACTCTTTAATTCTCGTGCCTGATCCTTTCTGGGGCAGTTCTGCTCATGTAGGGACTCAGTTGGTCTCTATTGGACTTGGCCATGCCCTGTGGTCAGCTGCCCTGGGCACCGGGGGTGCCACTTGGGTGAGCTCTCCCACAGTCTGGTGGTTGACTGAGTGGTGATGTTGGTAACAGGGTCATGTTGGTAACAGGTTGACTGGGTGGTGAGGTGTCTTGTCATTCAGCAAGCTCCCCTGGAATTGTCCAGGACAATGGTGGCAGCAACACCAGGCCTCTTGCGTCATGGTGACGAATGCTGTGACTTCACCGGGTGGCACTGACTGAATAAAGAGTTAGCCAGCATGCAACAGGTGGGGAAAACTGAGGTTCTTTTTTGGTTAGAGAAGCTTCATGGTCACTGTAAAAGTTTGGATCTGGAATTTCCCCCAAAGACTCATGTGTTGGAGGTGCCAGAACTGTTCAGAGGTAGAGCTTTGGGAAGCGGATGAACCCATGAAGCTCTGACCCCATCTATGGATTAACCCATTGATAGATTCACAATTTGATGGTGTTATTGAGAAGCGATGAAAACTTTAGGATGCAGGACTTGTTTGAGAGAGTGAGGTATTGAGTCATGCCCTAGAAGGGTAAACCTTGTCTCCAGCCCCTCTTTTTTCTCTCTCTCTCTTTCTGTCACTCTTTCCCTTCTGCCATGTCGTTGCTGTTACACCATAGGCCAAAAAGCAACAGAGTCAGCTGACCATGGGCTGAAACCCCTGAAACCGTGAGCCAAAATAAACCTTTCCTCTGTCAAGCTCATTGACTCAGGGATGTTGTCATTGCAACAGAAAGTTAATTAACATACTGTCTTAGTTACTTTCTCTTTGCTGTGACTCCATACCTGACATGCACTGTTAAGTAAGGAAGCATTAACTTTGGCTCACGGTTTCAGAGGGTCACGGTCCATTCATGGGTGGGTATCTGGGAAAAGGTGGAATCACATGGCAGGGCTGGAGCCGGGTTTGGAGCCAGAGCTAGAAGTGGAGAGAGAGAGATCCTCATGGCATGGCAGGACAAAGCCGTATAGGAGCAAGAGCCAACCCAGCACACACCTCTCCAGGTCAAGCCCCAAGTATCTGCCCCTTCCAGCCGGGTCCCACCTCCCAACAACACACAGTATCCACAGACACATGAGGCTTCTGCGGGACACTCCCGATCCAAACCACGACACATACTTAGTCACTTCGTAAAGTTATGGGCACAGTGATGGGTAATGACTTGGGGACATTCTGAAATCAATTCATCACACTCCCATGTTATAGATAGGACACCGAGGCTACAGAGGCCTGAGGCCCTGCAGTCCTACCCTGGTAAAATTAGACTTGAAATGTGGAACACTCTGCCATGCCCGTGACCACAACACTGCTCCTTTTCCTTGCCGCACCTTGCGGAAAATGTCTTAGCCTAACTGAATCTGCCTTCAAATCCAGGTTAGAAAAAATATCCAAGGATCTTCCCTCCTCCTCTTCATGTTCTTTTCTTCTCCCTGGGTTTGATTATCCAGAGCTCAAGCTCCCAGCGGGGACAGCATCAGGCTCAGAGGGAAGAGCCGTTTACCCAGGCATCCTCCTCTACAGGGCTGAAATCCAGGTGTGGGGAAGAGCCCCTCTACATGTAATCTGAACCACCTGCCCTTCCGCATCCTCTTTTTCTAATTCCAGAAGGTCCGGGACCCACTCCAGAGAGAGGACAGGGCATGCCACGGGGAGGGCTGTGTGCTGGGATGAGCAGAAGCTGGACATTCTTCCCTTGTTCCACTGGTTGGGAATTGTTTCTCTGCCTCTGTGTGAGAGGGAATCAGGAGAGAGACTGAGACTGAGAAGAAAAGAACACGTTGTAGCTTTAACACAAAGCCCTGGAGTCAGTCTGAAGACTCAGGGCAGAATCCCGCACTGCAGCTCCTCCTGGCCCAGACTCAAGTCCTCCACTCCAGGACTTTCTTGAGAATTTGCCCCAGCAAATAGCCTCTCTCTCATCCATATGGACTTAGTACTGGACCTACCCATGCCTGAAGCCCAGTCTAACTGAGTTAGTCCACTGAGCCAATGCCATGCCTCGCCGTCTGTCGGTCTATGCACGTTAAAGTTGCATTTCCATCCGTCTTACCTGAGATAGGATTTCATCACCGCTCCACCACTCTTCTCCAGACATTTCTGAGAAAAATCCCTCCCTCCTTCACCAACTACTAAGTAACATTGCTGTGCGTATCAGTGAATGAGGAACGGAGCGAGGCATACGGAAAATGCTACGTGTCCCGGCTGTGTGTTTGGGCACAGTGCAGAGTCCTAACACACACAAATGCACACACGCTTGTGCATTCTTCCCACTGTGAAGTCCAGGTGGGATGGCTGTGCGTGGGCTTGCAGCGTCGTGTTCGGTGGATGTCTAGAGCTCGTCCTGAGTTTTCAGTGTATTATTAGGGAGCGGAAGGGGCAGTTATGCTCACAAGGTCACCTCTGACTTAAAGATTTTGATTTTCACAAGCTACCACCTTTTTGGTCTAGTCTGACAAGCAAAGTCCAATGCACACACACACACACACACACACACACCCAGAGAGAGAGAGAGAGAGAGAGAGAGAGAGAGAGAGAGAGAGAGAAGTAAAGTTAAATGAATACAAAGGCAGCTGCACAAATAACTTAAAACTGATTAATAGGCATGTATTCTTTTAGCAAAACTCCATATCAACCTAGGAAACTTCCCAGCAGCCCTCAGCCTCGCAGGGTTCTGCCCCCCCTCCGCCCCAATCCCTTCCCCTTTCGTCTCTTTATCCCTCTTTTTCCATCACTCTGCATGCTATTCTTCTTCTACGTAAGGAACGGCTTCCTCTCCTCTCCTCTCTCCCTCCCTTCTCCCTCAGGCTCATCTTCCTTACCGAATGCTTCCGGGGCATTACTAAAGACACTAAAGGAAGCTCAGTCCGGATTTCCAAATGCCTTTCGTCTTTGTGTGGCTGCAGAGAAAATGTCAGATAAGAAGCACCTCAGCATATTAGCAGAGGCTGGTTGCATTACGGGTAATTCTTCTTTTCCTTTTCTTGAAAAAGAAGCAATGTACCTCTGACCAACCTTCAGCAGACTCTACTGACTCTGTGTGAATATATCAGAAGAGAAAAGAGAATAAAACTTTATTAGGAGCCCACTCAATGGCCTTAACACCAGCCTATTCTTGGACTTCTAGGACTTGAGACTTTCTGACAATTCCTCCGACCAGGATGTGACTAAGCCATCCGCTGCTTCTAGCTTCTTTAGAAGAACCCTAAAGACAGTCTGTTATGCTAAATGTTGATACTCAGAGCTCAGAAAGGTTAAGCAACTTCTCTAAGCTCATGCAGCTAGGACGAGGTAGAGCCATGATGGGGACTTGGCAATGTCTGGCTGCAGAGACAACTGTCACTTTCGGTACTGTGCATCTCTTCTAGCGGAGTCCCTCATTCTGGCGATCCTGGCTGTACAGAGAAGAAGGCTGCAGGTGCAGGAAATCTTTGGGCTGGTGTCACTAGTGGGTTTCCCACAGAGCTTCTTGACCTAAATGGTGCCCACACAGGCACTGTGACGTTTCTGGAAGACAGTGACCTTCACCCTCCACCTTTTGGGCAGCAAGTGTGCCTGAGAAAACCTATCATCAGCCTGTTGGAGAAGCCTAATACCAGGAGCCTGGCATACCCGAGCACTCGCCTCAGGATCTCACCTGGTGAGATACTACTTGGAATGACCTCAGCACAATTATTTCCATGGAATGATATGATTGAAAACATGGCCTTTTAAAGATGGATGTGATCAGATTCAATCTGGCTATCGTCATTTGAGGCAGTGATTCATCAAGATTTTACTAGACCCAGGGGCTCGTCACCGTGGATTTCTGCCTAGGGGTTTATAATCTCGTTCTGTTTTTCACCTTTTTCCCATTCTAGAGCAAAAGTAATGTCATGCGTAGATCCATGCAGACTCTGTGTTAGGTCTCGGGCTGGGAAACCAGCGGTGCTCGCCATTGACCCTCATCAGGGAAGGCAGCTCCGCTGCCTCAACGTCTTTCTGCAAGTTCGTGGCTCCCATTTTTCTTGAGAGGCGATTAGCTAAGCCTCAAAGTCTAAAGTGATGAGCCCTCGGCAATGACCCTGGGAAAGCTGGTGCCATTCTGTGGCCGAGACTTGAATCAGACGGTGGGGTTTACACAAGGATCACCTGCTCACTGTTTTCACACTGCCACGAATCCCTTCAAACGTCTCTCCTCACTTGGAACGCACTTGCCCCCCACTCTTCGCTGTTCTCTGGAGCAGATCTGAGGTCCTTCTTCATGAGTTTCTTCAGCTGTGCTATTGTAGCCACCTCCAGGTCCTCCAGGTTCCCTCTCAGGGTCCTTTTGACCTTGGGGGAGAGTCAGAAACTACACAGTGCTGGCCTGAAGAACAGGCCAGATGGCGCTCTGTGGCAGTGGAACTTTCGAGCACTCCTGATAAAGACACTCAAAAAAGAGGATACCAGGATTGTTTCAGAAAGTGACAGGAACAGTGGGAGAAGTATGTTCAAAACACATATTTTGAGGACGATTAATGACAATGTATTTTTTTTACCATAATACTGTTAAAAATCTAAATATTCAAGGCATCCTTACTTAGAAACCTTTCCAAGACAGCAGGAGCCTTTACCTCTCTGTCCCTCCTTTTTAAGTAAAGATCCCTTCTACGTCTTGGAAAAACAAAAAGCTAAAAGAAAATTATGCCTTCACCGTATTTTTGATCACCCCTTCTATTACACATCTACTCTGTGCCAGGTGTTGCTGGGTGCTGTGACTTCCAGCAGTCACCAGAACAGAATTCCTACTTTCATAATGTTTCAGGTCAAGCTCAAGGTGAGACTCAGTCACAGGTATGAACGTCGCTGGAGGCAGTGAGGGCCGTGAGGCACAAAGCAGGTGGGGACCGAGGGTTTGGACCCGCCACGGGGCCTGTTATGTCCTTAAACTCCATCCCTCTTGAATCCTTGCCAGCACTGTGAGTCACAATTGCCTCTTAGTGGGCCTTTGCTGTGTGGCAGGCACTGGCCAGCTTTCCTTTTCTACTTCTGCACCTGTTCCCTGCAATTTAACAAAGTGTGCACAGGGAACTCCTAAAGGAGGTTCAGAGAGGTAAGTGATTTGCCCAGGGCCGGGGCTCAGTAACTGGCACCGCCTGGCCCCAAGTCATCACTGCTGCTGCTCCCTGTCCCCCCGCCATGGGGCCCCAGCCCAGCTTTCTGCCCAGAGGATGCTTCTTGGGTGTGTCCAATGCGTGGGAGTGGCACTTCCTTCCTGTATCTGAGATGACGAAGGGGGGTTGCAGCGACCCTGAGGACACTGGGGTCGTCTCCTTTCCTCTCTTCCCACTCTTAGCATAGATAAGAGGACCAGACACTCCCTGCAGACGATGCTGTCACGTCTGGTTTGGGATTGGTCCAGAAGCCAGCAGTCGCCTGAGGGCAGCTGGGCATCACTCGGGAAGCTCTGAGTAGGTCCCACTCGTTGGACTCACCCCTGATGGGGCCAGGCGGGCTAATCATTCAAATCTCCTGCGGAGAGTCTAATGTGCAGTCTGGTTTGAGAACCAATGTCTTCAACCGTCTGAGTCCAGGAAGCATCCAGCTAGGGCAACAGGGACCAGGGCAGGGCAGCAGCACAGGGATGGGATAGTCCTCACGGAGGTCAGGACGTGCGCAGCAGGGCTGCACCAGGGAGGACCAAGACCCGGAGCACCACTGTGTATCACCGTCTGTGAACCCTACCTTCAGACATGGAGAACACAGACAGCATATGCCTCAGTGGCAGAAAACCCAGCTCTGTTCATTTCTTTAGTCATCTGGTCACCGTGAACAATTCCCCGAGCAACTCGAGACCTTGATTTTGTTATGTGCAAAATACAGAGTGATACCTGCTCCATGAAGCTACTACTCTCTCTCTCTCTCCTTTCCTCCCTCTCACCCATAACATGTTTAGACACACAGAACATATACATATGCTATTATATTTGTTGTGTAAGATATAGTTAGATGAATTTAACTTTGTATTATAGGGTAGTTATTACCCTATAATATTTATTCTATTTATCCGTCTAGCTACCTTTAGCAAAATGCTGGCCTGATGCATAGTAACCACTCAGCTGATGACAGAAGCATGTTGAGGTTCTCAACAGTAAGGGACAGGGCCCACAGGACAATCCTCATGAGACTCCTTTTCCAGGCAGCTCATCTGCTGTGAACTAACTTACATACAGAACCCAGTTCAGGCCAGTGGGCGAAGAGAAGCAAGGGATAAGGAGAAATGCGTGCACTTCCCAGGCCCCGGAGTTACCCGTGAGGTGCTCAGGTGGCATTTTGACCTTCCTTTGATCACTTTCATAGGAATTCTGCTTGGGATCTGTGCGATGAGCCCCAGGAATCTGCATGGTGACAAGCAGTCTGGGTGACTTGGTGCCCGTCTCAACAAACACTGCCTAAGAGAAATAACCAGGCCTTGGTCTACAGCAGGTACATCTCGCCCTGCCTTCATAAACACTCAACGTGCACCTACTGAATACCAAATGTGGGCAATATGGAGCCCAGTGAAAGGCAACGAGTGTCTGCGCCCTTTGGGGTTTCTGCGGCTCATTTATTTTAAGTACACGATATGGGTCCGTATCGCACTCACTGACCTTGGGTGTGCCGCTTAGTTCCTTCAGAACTCCGTGTCCTCTGCCCTCCCTGAGCCCGGATCTGCACAGGTACAGGTGATGCCCTGATGGATGAGAAAGGAGAGAAGTTGCTGTCAGGTGTGAGGAGGTTGGAGTGGAAGACACATGAGCACGTACGCCCCCAGTCCACACGACAACAGAAAACGGTGGCAAATCCCGTGAAGAAAGCAAACTAGGGTCACGAGGAGACATATTTTTCTCTTTCTTTCTTTCTTTCTTTCTTTCTTTCTTTCTTTCTTTCTTTTTGTTCTTCTTCATTCCATAGCCATGTCCTTTCTTTCAGAAGCCTGACATTATTTGCCGATTATTGAAATTATTTGAGTCTTCTCCATGGGACCAAGAGCTCCAGTAGGCAGAGACATGAGGGTGGAGGCACAAGATCAGAAGCTGGGCAGAGTGGCCCATGCTGATAATCTGAACACTCTGGGAGGCAGAGGCAGGAGGATTGCAAGTTCAAGCCCGACCTGGCCAACTGTGTGACAGAGAAGGGCCCATCTCAAAATTAAAAATAATAGAAAAAGGATGACAATGTAGCTCAGTGCAAAATCCTTAGGTTCAATCACACCAGCTCTGCAAAAAATAAACAAAACAAACAAACAAATAAAAATAAACAAGTTTCAGGGCCATGGCTGCTTTCACTCACGTGGACGTTCCCAAACTTGGCATGGTGTTTGACTAACGGGATGTGTTCAGAAACTACCAGTCATGGGAAGGAAGAAAAAAATAAGAATGGAGGGAAGAAAAAATTGAAAAAGAAGGAAGGAAGGAGGTAGGGGTGTAAGCTTATGACTAATTAAGGTGGAAACCTTAGATGTTGAGGGAAAGAGCTCTGTGTCTTGCTCTTGGCCTGGAAATTATCCTTTGGGTTTCTATGTTCTAAGACATTAAACCTGGAAGGACTCAGCCCCGCAAAATCTACTACCACTGGTCCAGCTAGCACCCAGAATGTGGGTACTGGGTGAAAAGGGAACCTTGAGAGGGCTGTGCCTTAGGCTAGGAGGTGTGCCACAAGAAGTTCTGATCCTGTATGGGCCGGGTCATCAGACCATTACAGTACCTACCACACCGGAGCAATGGCTTATTTGCTTGTCAGTCTCTCCAGCAGGATTTATGTGCTAGGAGCACAAAGGCCTTCATCCCGAGAAAATTGGGCTCCAGATTGAACAATATCTGTGCCATAAAGAAATCGAACTGGACGGCGCTGTCCAAGGTCTGTGCAAGGAAGTACTTTATAAAACGTTATCAACAAGCTCAGAGAAAGTTCTCCAGAGAAATAGTTCAGCTGTATTTAGAAAACAAAAGAAACGTACTCGATGGAAAATGATTTTGAAAAAAAAAATCTTACCGTTTTTTTCTGAATTAGTTCAGGAGAGACTAAGTAGAAAACACAGGTGATGTGCACATTCAGTCCAACCACACCTCGCTGGGATAAGGGACAGGAGGAGGAGGTGGAGACACAGAGCGGTGCTAGGCTGAGCACCTCCTGTGTGCCCAGCCCTGTGGAGGCTGTGCAGCACCGTGAAGAGGGTGTCTACTCTGGACTCAGGACAACTTAAGTTCAAGGTCTAGTTCAATAGCTTCTTAGATCTGTGATCTGGAAAGTTGATTCAGATGACCTGTGCTTTCGTTTTTCTTAGACATAAGAAGAAAATATAACTGGTTTAATGGGATTTAAAAGAAGAATAATGGATGAGTTGTCAATGAGTCCAAGGGAACTCAAGATATGAAAAGATAGAAGAGAAAAATATCTTCCCTACTGTACAGATTGGGTGGTTTGGGAGAGAGTCCTTTGGAGAAAATGGCCTTGATTTTGAGATTCAGAAGACAGAAATATTCAGGAGACAGTAGGACAAGAAGAATCTGAGAAGATTTGATGCCAGCCGTGTAGAGAGCTACTGCATAGGAAAGATGAATGTATCAGAGCTGAAAGATGGCTACGGTTCTTTTACATATGAAAGAAAGAGGTTACCAACTCATGCAGAGGGTAAATCACGCTGTGCCTTATATGTCACCTGAGGAGGTTAGATTTCCTCCTGAAGGTTAAGTATAGCTTCCAGGCTACTATTACTGAGGCTCTGTGTGGCCATTAATCCTGATGTCAACCCCACTGGATTAAGAAATGCCTAAAAGGTTAGTAATGCATGTGCTTGTGTGTGTTTGGGTGGGTCGTGGAGCGGTGGCTTCGGGTAGTATGTCATGTCATCTGCCCGCTCCTCTCTGGCACTGTTCTTTTGCTGCACTCTGCTCTTGGCCACCATGAACTAAGCAGCTTTGTTCAATCACATCCTTCTGCTATGACTTTTGTGCCATAGAGACACACGACCATGGACCGACTCTCCCCAAACCATGAGCTGAGTTAGACCTCTCCTCCTTTAAGTTGTGTGTGCCTGGAATTGGGTCCCAGTGGTGGGAAAGCGGATGAATAATAATCACCTTCGGAAACAAAGAACAGGGCAGGAGTGGGTGGAGGGGGACTACAATTGTTGAGGCAGTTGAGTTGGAAGGGGGGTGCAGAGGATGGACTGAGGTAGGTAGAGTAGAGTTACGTGCCACGTATGTAGGGGGCCCAGACAGCAAGGTGTAGAGAATGACTCCCTGCTCTCTGTCTTGAGCTAGGAATGTGACAGCACCAACCTCAGTGGTGGGAGATGCTGGGAGATGAAGAAAAGGACTTGGGGATGAAAACAGGTTTTTGTTCTGAGAGTGTTAAGCCTAAGACTGCTATTAAGAATCCAGATGGAAATGTCTCAAACAAGAAATGAAAATCACAAGGCAGAATCTCACAGGTGTGTGTGGGGGTGTAAACTCAAAGTGTAAAGGTCTGAGTTGTCAGCTTGCAGAGGTCATCGAATGCCAGGAGATGACCCAGCGGGCCCACTTTGCCTGCAGTTTTGATTTGCATAATTTCAGTGACCCATGGCCAACCTCGGTCCAAAATGTTAACAGCAATTTCCAGTAACATAGAGTAAAAAGAGAAAGATTAGTTTGCAGAAAAGGAGACTGAGCTTATGTATTCTGTAATCAAACATCCATGTGTATGCATGTGTCCATACACACACACACACACACACACACACACACGCCCCATATGGACAGTGAACTGGGAGGCCCAGACACAGCTATTTAATTTTTGGCCTTTATAATCTTTTAACTTTGCGCTAGTTTCTTGAACATCTCATCCCACTTTCGTTAACCACAAAACAGGGAAACAGTCCTCACCAAGTTTCTATGAGGATCAGAAGGGCTGTGTCAAAGGCTGCTGGAATCCACAGCGGGCTTGGGGATATTCCCCTCCCAGCCCCTTCCGCGATCTCCCAGCCTGTGTCCTCACTCCACCATTCCTTCATTCTCTCCTTACCCTTTCCTAATCTCATTCCAAGCCCCCCAGAAGCAAAAGATAGATCACCGATCAGTCTCTGTGGAGTTTCTTGGTTTCAGATACACCTCCCTTTCCTGCCTCCAAGTAATATCTGGCTCCTCTGAGCAATCTCCAAACTTTTCATGTGGAAAAAAATAGACTATTCGGGACGAGCTACTGTCTATGCTGCATGCTGATAAGTAGTGTTCTTACTGCTATTATATTTGCTTTCAAATCAGCAAGTATTCTGATTAGATTGTGTGGATGGGGGACAATATCAACCAGTGGTGTGGAGAAAATAAAAGCTATTCTTAGAAAATCTCTCTCTTGATTAGTCCCTGATGCTTATTGGGTCGTTGATGATGTCAGTAGATAATCTAGAGATGATGTCAGTGGGCATCTGGGGAAGCTGCAGGAGAATGAGATAGAATGTGTTGGTGTGTGGCGAAGCATCACCCAAGCATCTCTGTCTCAGCCCTCCCTCGACTTCAGCTCTCTAAGCCAGGACTTCTGGTGTAGGACTTGCGCCGGTGCAGGCTCAGTACTGTGCGTGAGGCAGAATGGAAGACGAGTTGAGACCCTGGGTTCTGGACCCACACAGGTTGGGTTCAAACGTGACCTATTCCATTTCTTATCTAAGATAATTAACTATTCTCGGTTTCTGTGTCTTCATCCACCCCGTGGGGGAAATGAGGCTGCCTGGTGTTGGGGTTTGCTGTCGGGACTGAATAAGATGTTTCATGGAAAAGATGTAAGAAATTAAATGGTGGTGGATGGCTTTCCTCCACATGTCAGTGCTTGATATCCTAGTTCATTCGCACAATAATCCTTTAACACTTTCTCCTCTTTTCCAACCTATCCAACCTGGAGCTCAAGGTTGGTGAAGCACCGGTACCAAGATCCCAAGGATCTTGGGATCCTGCAAGGAGCAGGTCTGGGATTTCGCTGGATCTAGCATTCTTCGTTTTAAATCTATAGCCTTGAATGTGTGCTGGAAAAACTCATGCCTGAACCACCATGGGGACTTACAACTGGCTGATGATGCTCTAGGCAGTGTGTAGAACTACACTCATCCGAAAGATGCACCTGCTGCACCCAACCATGTTCATTTCCGAGTTCAACAAATGTGTACTAAGCTCCTAGAAGTCCCAGCACCTGACCCAGACACTGGGTTGCGTAAAAGCACAACACACAATGAGAAACAAGTCTTTGTGGTGATGGCAGTTACAATTGACAAAGGGTTAATATCATGCAAATCATCACCAAATGTAAAATAGTTTTTTATAATGAAAAAGTACAGGGTCATTACACACATATTTGAGTGATGGGTTGCTCTAGTCATGAGAGACACAGTGCGGGCACAGCACTTGGTATTATGCCCGACACAGTCTTTCATAGATGTTAGTTTTTATTGCCCTTGTTGTTGTTGTTGAAAGAGAATCGAGGTCATTCTAGGTGAGTCAGGAAGACAGAATGGGGAAAGTGGGTAGAGGTTATAGAAAGCTGGTTTTGTCTCCAACGAGGGCAGGAGAGTCTTTGAAGCCAGTGACACTAACCTGCGGTGAAAAAAGAATCCTCTGGAGGCGCCAGGCAAACCAGGAGGTGGCCAGGCCCAGGCTAAATGATCACATGTAGAAGTGACGTATTAAGTGCCTTCTCATCATGTTGAATTATACAACCTCCAGGGCCCTTCAAATTGAAAATCTCATTTTGCACCCCCCACCCTGAAGAGACAATGTTTGTTTGCGATGTGGGTAAATCTAGGGCACCTAAAAATAGCCACCGAGTACGGCAGGAGGAGGAGCTGAGGTTTTGGGTACATCACCTTGTCTTTGACACACTCCTGATAGACGTCACTGGATCAGGTGGGAGCAGAGATCTGAGGAGTCATTCCAGTCCACTCGTAACCTTCTGCAGCGCTCACCTTGAGCAGATCCCACTCATCCTGTCTGGCTCTGGGAGATTCAACTTTGTGGCTGCCCCAAAGAGAGTCCCAACCTCTGGATAGGGCTTTCACATGGGGGAGCTCTTAGTCCACTCTGTCCAGAGTTATGACCCCAAATTTTTAAGTAGCCATCACTCCCAGAAGGATGCGGGGCTTCTGCTCTGTTAATTTTTAGGTCTAAAATGAGCCCCACAAGATTCACATTAGGAGTTGTGGCCTGTTTAGAAAGGTAGGTTCCTGCATGTGATCTGAAGAGGGCTCCTCTACCATGCCTTTCCACTATGCTGCCTTAATGCCAGCTGACCATGGGTTGAAACCAAGAGCCAAACTAAAGCTCTCCTCCGTTAAGTTCTGGGTATTGAAGATTTTCTTCCAGGAATGGAAAAGTGACTAAGCATGCTCTTAAGAGCTTACAGACAGTTTATACTTGAAATTTCTGGAAAGCCCACGTGGGAATTACTTGGTATTTAAGCAACATGATAGATTTTCTTAGATATAGGTGCAATATTCCCTTCATTTTTGTACAGCCATGCAGAGCTTTAAGTATAATACATACTTAATGAATAAACACTGAGTAGGTAAATGTGTTAATGAGCAAATATTTGCAAGGTGGAAGCAATTTATTCATTAAACCACTGTGAATTTATTGAGAGCTTCAGTTCAGCTTGGCCTTTACAGGAGAGAAATTCCACTTAGTGCAATAGTTAGTATGTGGCTACAATCTAAGGGATGTCTCCAGGCTAGGATGAATTTGGAAATGCTAGGGAAGGGGTAAAATTGACACTTACATTTCTGAGACCAGAGCTTGCAACATACACTTTCATGCAACCAAGGAGGAGAAACAGAGAAGTAGCGGAGCCAGCTTAGTTGAAGGAGACTAGGAACATGTGGTCCTCTGCTATACTCAGCTCTCTGGCTACAGATAGATGGTGGTTTTATAATAATACGGCCACAGATTCTTTAATTCTCTTTCCTTCAAATGGTGAAATGTAATACTTTCCTCTAGGCGTTTCCACTCACCTTGAACAGAATGTGATGGAGGCATGGGTGGTTCACTTATGGGATGGGTATGAAGGTGCTGCGGATTCTTCCTCCTCCCCTTCCTCTTTCTCTCATCACTTCCTCTCCCCGTATAAGCCAAACACTCTCTGGTGGTCACTCTCAGGCAGCCGTGCAGTGAGACACAGAGGCCTCCACCCACCAGCCACGGGAGCGAGCATCGAGGCAGTTCCTGGAGCCACCGTTAAGCTTTCCAGTGACAACAGTCCTAGTGAACACCTTGGCTGCAAACCCCCTCAAGGACTCTGAGCCGGAACCACCCAGAGAGGCTGCTTTCAAGTGTATGACCCACTTTAAGATGGTCACATCTGCTATCCAAAGCCACACTTGAGGGTACTTTGTTTTGTAACATTGGATAACGAGTGCAGATTCCTGATCCCATTCTTAGGATAAATTCTGTATTTCCTAGAGCTCAATCAGAAAACCACCAAGAGGTAGATTGAAAGTTAAAGATTAGATAGATAGATAGATAGATAGATAGATAGATTTCCTATAGAGATTTTGCAGTTAATGAGAGGGTTTCCAGAAAGTTGTATGAGCTTAGAAGATGCTGTCACAAACTCTACTTGGGCAAACCAAGCATGGGGCCAAAGGAGCCAAGCCTTAAAAGATAATTATGCACTTGTGTTGTGGGTAAAGGGTCTTCACAGAGAAAAGGATACATGATTTTTGGGGGCCCGTTTGGAAGATGACAAAGGTTTCTTGTGGCTGAGTGGGTATCTGTGTGCAAGAAGTAGTGGGAGATAAGGTTAGAAAATGAGCACATGTGAGAACAGGCCAGGAAAGTCCTCTCCCAGAATCCTAAAGAGTTGTGATCTCCACTCTGCCTCCACGCACTCGGGGGCTATCAAAAGGCTTTTAATTGAGGGACGGCATGGTCAGGTCTTTATTCCAGAACCATTGCTCTGTTAGGTATAGGGAGAAAGAATTAAAAGTGAGTCAATATCAGTGGCAGGGAGACCTGTTGCTAGACCATCACGGTAATTCATGGAGGAGTAGGTGAGACTTGGAAACGTGGTGTGGGGAGGAAGAGCAGAGGCGTGGGAGCACGCAGGGAGATCGGGGTAGGAAATCTACCAAAGCTGGGGGAAGGAAGGAGTGGGAGGAGCCAATGGGGCTGTGAAGGCCTTGGCCTGGAAACTGAGGCCTGAGGATGCACTATTTTAAGCATGGCAAGCCTAGAAGATGGAGGAGAAAGGCCTTCTTGCAGGAGGAGGAGGACGCATTCCATTCTGAATATACTGGGTTTGGGGTTCTTCAAGATATCTGGTAACCAACTGAAACTATATATTTGTGACTTTCCCCACTTTTCCTTATCTTATCATTGATGAATAAGTATGAGCTTTGAACTCTGAGCTTCACTCAGAGTCAAACACTGGATGTGCCCACAGCCATCTGAGGGCTTCCTAGTGCTGCAGGCAGACACCTCCTCCTCTGAACTATTCACCCCCGAATTTTCTGGGATTTGGAAGTCATGGACTTGGGTTTCTGGGTTAACTCACGACAGTAGATTTGGGATGCCATGGATTCTAAAGTCTCATGTGCATGTTTATTGCACTAAAATTGGCTCACGTCACCATGATGTTGCCATTCTTGTGATGTCTGTGCATCTTTGTGGCTATGAAGCTTAGTTGTGTCAGCTTGGTTGGCTTGGGAGCTGCCTGAGGGACTACAGAAGCCTGCTTCCTGGTGCGACTGAGTGGGTCATGGAAGTGTAGCCTTGGGGTCTATATCTGGTCCCTGCTCCATCCTCTCTGGCACTGATGCCCTGCTCTGCTTCTAAGCCACCACGAGCCAAGCATCGTTGCTCTGCTAAACCCTTCCACCATGATTTTCTACCTTGAATTCAGCTGATCATGGACTGAATCCCCTGAAACCATGCACCAAATTAAATCTCTATTCCTTTATATCGTAGGTGTTAGGCATTGCATCCCCACAATGAAAAATGCAATGTAACCTTGAAGTCAGGAAAGCATGTGAACCAGGCTGGGCCTTGGCTTCTTTGCTCTGCTCTGAGCACACTGGGGAGACCACAGATAATTGCCTTCTCACACCCAAGCATTTTTATGATGTTCCAGGTAGCAGGTCCATGTGTTCATCCCTCACTGTGCTTGGAGATTAGAGCCAGAGAGGGGTCTGGGAGCTCTCCAAATGAGGGATTGTCCCCTCTTTCCTCTATTGCTTCCCACGATTCCTCTTCTTCGGCTTGTGTTTGCATTCGAGGCTCCATCAATCAGAGGCAACAAGGATAGTGAATCTCTGTGTCCCAGTGTCTGGGGCTCCAACCTCTGAGATGCCGGCTGAGATTTCTCATCCACGCAGGGAGGACTGGAAGGGGCAGTGCCTTCTAGCTGGCAGGGCTGCCTACAGCTCTGCTGAGTTAAGAAGAGCCAGGCTGGTGTTTCTTCCTCAGGCAGAAACAGAAACAGTGAGAGAAAGAAAGAGCAAACTTCTGAGACACCTTGGCGTATCAGTGGGTGGCGGGAAGTGGAGAGAGTCGGACACTTCTTCAAGGGAAAGTAAAGCAGTTCAAATGGAAAGTCGCAGCATGAAGTGCTCCCAGCTTCTGCCAGCGTGCAAGCTGATGGACGTTTTTGCTATGCCAGCATGCAGGCCGCTTGGCACATCCTCCCCATGACTTTTTAGCGCTTTAGAAATTCCAGGAGCAAGTGTGTATATATGGGCCTTTTTTTTTACTGTTTTAGGAGGGCAGTAAAGAAAAACAGACCTTCCACAAACATGCCCTGAAACTTTCAGAACCCTGGAGAGCGCAGAAGCAAAGCCTGGGGCTGTTTACCTACCTGTTTCCTTTCAAAACTTTCTCTGACAGGAGAAACCCAGATCACAATTATTTCATAAAACTTATTGTGGGGGATAATGGGAACTGGAGGGGTGAGGGAGGAGCCAAGAAGGGAGAGGGGAAGGATTTGCAATTTTGCCATGATATGTATATGCACAGAATACGCAAGATCAATGTAAACTTTATTTATTGCACTTATACATATCAATAATATGGGAAAAAAACCACAAAAAATCCTGGTCTGTAGCGAGGACGCGTCTGACAAATTCTTGACTCCTCCTTCTGTTGTTTATGTTAAAACAGGTTCGAACACTGACAGAGACACTTCTTACCTGTATCGTTTTTGGAGTCTGAGAACTGGTGTGCCCATTGATGAGGAGGAAACGTCACGGGACAGGGACGATGAGATGTGGGATGTGCCCGCCTCAGCTTCCCAACAGCCCTCCAGTCACTTCTCAAGTCTTGGAGCCTTGGTTTCTTCATTTGTAAAGTTGGGTTTATCCTCTCTGCCACCAGCAGTGCCCTGAGGAGTTTTTAAAGGGTCCTTTATAAAGACGGGTTAAATCTGTGAACTCGGACTAATTTTGTCAGAACTTTCAGAAAAGGAGATGGATGACCCTGGTTACTCCACAACTAGCAGAAGATAACAGGGTCTTCTAACGGGCCACATTTTTGGTTTTACCCTTGGACTTACTGCAAATTTGCCTGGCAAATGGAGTCTTTCCCTCTCCCAGGACCTGAACTGTCTGTTCATTACGTTTGCTCGGCTGTCTGCTCATGTGGCTTCAGCCAGCAGAACCTTGAGGGAAAAGAGAAGAACTGAACCATTCTGGGAGCCACATCACTGGCAGAAGCAAACACTCCAAGTCCCAGGTATAAGTCGCCTCCTCATTAGGAAATAATTATGTCCCTAAATGGGGCTCCATGGATGTACAGGCATCCCACAAATTGCCGATTAGTTTCATAGCAATGATGGTATTTAGTGCCAGTTCAGTTAATGGAAAATGTGCTGGAAATGGCCCATCTTCAGCTGCGCCGAAGCAAAGGCTGGAACTGGGGGGCGGGAGGGGGGCTTGGAAGATCGGAAATGAGGCAATGAAAGGGGATGTTCGTTCTTTTCCTTAGAGAGAGCACTATGCGTAAGAGCTCAGGGTGTGGAGTGAGCACACCTGGGTTTGTGGTCTCCCTCCTCTTCCTCTTGTGGAAGTGGGTCAGCCTCCGAGGCATGGTATGCAGTAAGTGCTCAAGACATGCTGATGTTCTGTATAATCTCAACCCCCGGGGCCAGATTCAGTCATGAAATCTTGACAGCTAGGCATTGTGTGAGCTGAAGTGACATGCTCTCTCTCCCAGCCTTCATTTTCTCATCTGTGAAGAGACGGGACAGGACCCGTTAATGCCTGGGTGAGGTAGAAATACGAGAAAAGGCTCCAGAAAGTCAGGCATCGTCTGGCTTTTCCAGGGCCTCTATACCACCACTCCCTGCGTTGAGGGCCAAATGCCCTTGAACACGCAGATTTTGGCACCTGTGCCTGAGACAAGACCTATATCCCTTTCTTTGATGAGCACAACGGCTGATTCTCACCTTTCACTTGGATCATCACCCACCTGAGGTCGATTTTTCATCCTTCTCCTACATGTCAACATTCTGGATGCTCCACCTTGGCCCCAGGCAAACTCTTCTAGATCCAGTCTTTCTTTGGGTAAAAGTTACTGGCCATCTTGAGGGGAAGCACTCTGCTCCCTTCCTCCGCAGGGGTTATGAGGAATGTTGGAACACTTGGACAGGAATGTCCCACCTTTATTCGATGTAGCCTACCCCCTAACTGGAAGAGGCTTTATTGGAAGCCACCATTGTCTTAAAGATTCTGAGGTTACCACAAGACTGTGACCTACCAGTGAGCAGGGCACTGGACACAACAAGCACGCCATGTGTGAATGGATTTCTGAGAGGGATTCTTGGTTGTTCCTTATTTCTCACTGCTTCTCAGAAATATGGGAGGGTTGTATCTGCCAGAAATCTCCAGTTTCATTACTACATCAGCAGCATCCTGTGAACACTTTTATTTGTGTCGTAAGTCCACAGAGATAGGCATATAGGGCATCCTTCGGGAACTGGCCTTTCAGCATCACTGATGACATTGAGTAGAGTGGAGGAAGATTAAAGAGAGATGAAGAGTTAATCTTCATTCACGGTACACCCTTAGTTACCAGTGTGTGTGTGTGTGTGGGGGGGGGCATTCTTCAAAGGGAAGCTGTGTACCCTGCCATGAGGAGGGTCCCAGGAGCAAGTTGGGATGAATGCAAATCCTGACCAAATCCTTAGCTGACCAAAGGTGCTCAGCTTTCTTTTCCCATTACACTTTCATCTATTCGGTCCCATGTCCATCTGTCCGTGTGTTCATTGCTTCCTTCTGTCATTCCATGCACCCACACACTGGTTTATTCATGCATCCCCTATAATATTTCCTGAACTCCTACCTTGTTCAGCCATGTGCTGAGGTCTAAGCAGTGAACCGAGTTAAGCCAAGTTCCTCTTCGTTCACCCATGAAGACATACAAGCAGGAAACAGCCACAGTGAGGACAAAACTTAAGGTAGAACTAAGTGCTATAGGGACGACAGCAATTAGAAAGGGCCTCCAGGAATATAGAGTGGTGGGAAAGGTGGTACTTTTTGAAACAGCCGTAGAATGCCTGTGTAAGGAGATGTCATTTAAACAGAGCCTCGTGTATGATAAGAAACTCGTGAAAAGGCCCAGAGGGTGAATTACACGGAGAGACCAAAGCAAGTGCAAAGACCTTGCATTTCTATGCTTGGAGGCAGGAGTTCTCAGGCTGGATCTGAAGGGTGCATTGCAGAGTGGGGGCATGAGGAGAAAAGAGGGGTCGACCGAGCTTGGAGGCCGCTGGGAAGAATTTGGGTTTTATGGTGATTGTCATGGAGAGGTACTTAAGACTGGAGAGCAGCTGAGTCATGTCACCTAAGGCTTGTTTTGGGCAGGTTACTCCATCCTCTGGAGAATGGGCAGGCATGTGGGTAAGAGCAGAGTAGGGTAGAAGGACTGGGATGTCGTTACAGAGGTAGAGAGGAGTGACATGGATGGGGTGACAGTGGCACGAGGGATATGACGTGGGTGCATACTGAGTGTAGACTAAAGGCCATTCAGACAGCTGGGTAACAGATTGCATGCGAGAGGAAACAGGAGTAAAGGACCACGAAGTGGTTGACATCATGTCTGTTGCAGTGCCGTGTCCTGACACGAGGGACACTGGTGGAGGCTTGTTACAAAGCACTGTGCCCCGACTAGCTAGCGGGGACGAACAGCCTTTCATCACTTATGAGGAAAAGAATGAGACCTCGGAGGTTGTTGGTGAAGGTCAAGGTGGCAAGGGTGGGGACCGCATGAGAAGATGGTGTGCTGGTATGACTCAGAGGACAAGCTGAAGGCCTGGAGCCAAACCTGGGAGAGTCCCCAGCTCTGCGCTTCCCTCTTCACTCGCCTACTGGACACAGTGGAGGGATCAAGTCATTTCGTGCAAACACGAAGCCCGCTGAGACACCAGCAATGCCCACAGCAGTAGCAACAGCGACAACAGACACCGCAACACCATGTCTTGTTTTCATATCAATTGGCAGAAATTATCTTTATTAGAAAAATGAAATTTCCCTGTATTTACATTTTTACACCAGATGATCGGGCACTTCCGTTGCCTCAGGAATTATGTACACATTGGTTTGCACACACATTTCAAACCCCATTCCTTAAAACAGTTGGCAACACATTGAACAAAATTAAAAGACGTACTACAAGAAGACAACCATAGTATATACTTCCTCTATCATAGAAAGGTGTTAAGCAAACGTGTAATTTCGTAGCTATGCTGGAAATATTTAATACAGTTATTAGCACTTCCTCATGCAGTGGATTAAAACATGACAGATAGAAATTGCTGCGATTGGTAAGTGAAGATCTTCCCCCATAGGTGGACCATCGAGCAGAGCACAGGGCTTGCTTTGGGTGCCACCGTACAAGAGGTCAAGCCAGCTCGGATGTGAGTTTCCAACCATGTTTGAATTTAGGTGTGAGTGAAAACCCTCTGCATGTGAGTTCAATCGCATCCACACTGGGTTAAAAAGTAGACTCAGACATAAACCCATCATGTATACGCCATTAAACTCAGTAACTCTGTGGGTAATAGCCAGCTTACGCAATATGCAGTGAGGCCCCTACATGGGTGAACGATGAGCGCCTTAATCGTCTTTTTCCGTTTGAGAAGGCCGTTCTTCATAATTTTATGATTTCCTTCTTATTCAAGCCTCCCATGGACTCACCTTGTCCTTTCTGAGCATTCCGGTTGAAATACACACATAACACACAAATCTTCTGGTGTGACAGAACTTACAATGAATTCTACCAACCAATTTGACAAGTATACACTTTTAAATTGGCTTTTCAGGGTAATGAAGAAGATTAACACTTCTGGTTTAAAAACAACTGTCTAAAAAAAAAAAATCTCGGGGGATCCTGAAGCTTAGAAAAACACCTGAGCTGCATCTAGCCATGTAGTTACTTGTATTGAATAATGATTGCATTTTCTATGGAAATGTTTCCCCTCAGCTAATATATATATATATATATTTTATTTTGGAAAAAAATAAACATTTGACATCTTTCCTATGAAAAATTTGGGGACCTGAAGTCCACACTTTTCATCCTTGTCAGAATTTACAAAGAGGATCCCTGGAATTTGTTGTAAAATAGTAATCTGTATCTATTTCTAAACCATAACAGTTACCTACTGATCATGGCCCAAAGATGTGTCTACAAAGCTACTAGACATAAGATTAAAAAATAAAATAGATTTCAAATGTCGATACGGTCCATTGATTTAAGGTAGCTTAACTGAGAATAGAACTAATTTGATACATCTTAGATGGCTAAGACTGAAAACCTTCACAGACTTCGAAGGCTATGATTTTTTTGTTTGTTTATTTCCAATGGCAAAACTGACAATCTTTTTTTATATTTGTGGACTTTTGCTATTTGCTTCCTTATCAATAGTCTTTGATTTGAGCCCTTTAAAAGCTTGGCACAGGAAAATGTCAGATCAATGAGCAGCATTCAAAATGCCAAACACAAGCTTGTATTTGCTGGAGCGCAATTAACCTTATTAATTTAAAAGGCAGCCGTGGTATTGGCTATGCATTATGTTACTATCCTTCTGAAGGTTCGATCCTTCCCCAAAGTGTAAAAGAGAATTGACTGGAAGAGGTTATGACCCAGGGCTACCGCTAATGAGGAATGTTCTAGAATTGCGAAAAAATGTCAACTCATTGTTTCCCTCATGTGGTCCCTAAGAGCGATTTATGAGTGATAATCTGTTTTGACTTGTTTGTTGCTGCAGAACGCTGACACCTTATTTGAGAAAGTTAATCTGAGGAATGACTCCATTTTAAACAATTTAGTTCCGGTTACCTGGAGAGTTGCACGCTTTAAAATTCGTCTCCAAGGAAGAACTGCTATTGGCCAAATTATTCTTTGGGATGCTTTGCTTTCTGCATAGCTCAGCCTCCCTGGGAGAATATCATCACACGCTTACAGACATGACAGCAGGCTCTCAAGTAGCTGCTAAATAATAAGAACCCTTCTGTCTTGAGAGACATTTGCTGCCGGCTTGCAAGTTACAAATGGCTGGAGATCCCCCCCACCCTCCGGGAGTGAGGCACGGTGCTTTCATCAGGTTCAGTGGCCTCTAGAATGATAAATCTGCACCGCCACTCAGAAAATCATCCCTTCAAGTCCCAGCTCAGTTTTCTCTTCCATAAAATGGACTTGTGTGCCCCATCTCACAGTAAATGTCAATGTCAGGAAAGAACTGTGGGGCTTAGAACACAGGACAAAGAGGGTACAAAAATGGCCTGCATCTTTCTAGACATCTGTCCCAAACACTGTGCTAGTCTGGGCTCCCAGGAAGGCCCCAGGACTGTTCCAGTTCAACACTCTTTATTTGACAAAGGGACCAAACATTCAGTGGTTGACCAGATATCCTGATGCGAATGACCAGGAAGACATCTCTAAGGCAATTAAAAACACAATAGGACACACCGAGAAAGAAAAGGTGACAACAGCAACATTTTCATAGCTGGCCCTTGGCTGTCTGGCGACTGAAGCTCTTAGTTGTCTAAGCAATAAAAGATTTTGTTCTTTACTTCCTGTCCCACCTCTGAGCCTCGTTCTGTCTGCTTGACAAAGATAAGCAACACGGAGACGGAATAAGAGAACAGTCAACTTGCAAATGACATCACCTCTTTAAAAATGGGTCACGGTGTGTGGGAGAGCTTTCGTGGAGGGCCACGAGGCAGTGTGTGTGTGTGTGTGTGTGTGTGTGTGACCACGCACACGGGAGAGCAAACTATGTGCACATGCTTCATGGAGTTAGCCCTGATGTCAACTGATGTAAAGAGGAAAGATTAGCAAAGCACTACGTAACATTAGGCACATGCTAAATAGAGAAAACAACTCCCCAGGAAGCCAAAAAAGAAAAAAATGCTGCGTGTAAGCGTACAGAGGAAGAGGGACACCAGCAGTGTGCAAGCCCGGGAGGGGACCTCGGACAGAAGTGAGGTCCCCAGGCGTTCTTGACACACCCCAAACCACCAGATAACAAAGGTAGGGCACTGCCAAACGTCCTCTCCACAGATGCTGCCGTGCCCCAAAAGCCCAGGGAATCGGAAAGAGCAGATCTCTCTCACTTGTATTCTGACCTCTGTGCAGGAGATCAGGCACTTTACGAATATGTCTCATGTTAGGGGTATATTAGCTAATTCTTGTTTCTGATGAGGCAGAGAACAACTTAAGCTTCGGTTTCCCGATCTGTAAGATGGGAGGTGAGTACATCTATGGTGACTCTAAAGATCTCACTGTAGGATAGACTTGAGATGTATTTGCGATGTTTTTCAGTTCAGATGCTGTGCTAATATACGGAATGTATTTGTGATAAGCAAAAAATTCTCACAATCCAGGGCCGCTGAGAATGGGAAGGATGGAGTCAAAACAAAGCTCCCTCCGCACCCTCTCCACTCAGCCGTCCTTCCTAAAATACACCTAAGCTCCTTTTACCACCTCTCTCCAGGCCAGAACAGTAGGCACTTGGGGCTTCACAAAGGTCTCTCTTCTTCCCTTCCCTGATCCAGTCACTCCCTGAACGACCCAAAGCATACTTTACAAGTCAAAACCAAAACTAAGCCAAAAAAAAAAAGAAAAAGAAAAAAAGAAAAACAACAAGTTTTCAGGAAATGGTTCATCATTTTTTCACATCACGATCTATTTTCTAATCCTTTGAGGAACTTTTTTTTTTCAGTGCTTTTTGGAGCACATGACATAAAGCGGCATCGGGAGGAGGCGGGACCTGGCAAGGGTTGGAGAACTGGTTGGAACCAGACCCAAGCCTGCCTGTGCAAAAATACAGACGGGGTGAGCCTGTTTACCTGGCTAGTTGTTTCCAGGGCATTACCAGGAGCATCAACTCTGTTCTCTAAGGTTTCTGAAAGGTCTGGGGACAGCCTTGCTTTTTTTT